>OX235276.1:9659690-9716492 GCA_944472155.2 Trichobilharzia szidati
GTACTGTCTAGCCGGGAGTTGTCAGACTGAAATAGTTAGATCATCGAAATACTTAACAAAGTAGATATTCAAACACTGAAGTTGTTGATCGTAGAAATGATGGATATTAGATAACATCACATGATTCAACATGCATACTGTAGTGATTCTCCATTCCACTAAGCTTAACATGCATTAATCAGAATTCACATATTACGAAAGCACATAGTATAGCGACGCACTGATGACGTTCAGAAGTAGTAGAAATGAAGAGTATATTAAACATTTTCATAGTTTACAAGAGAAAATTTTGATGAACGGTATTAGCGTTAGTTTGACAGATTGACATTTCCAATGATTCCACATTCCACAACCTCCACATACGTAAAATATGAAGTTATGAAAGATAATTTTATATATTAGTATACACTGATTCTATTAACACTAAGTAAAGTTCTCATACAATTTAAAGTATTTGTAGTCCACAGCTGGTCCTTATATTGACAACGTATGCATAAATAGACCTCATAAGTTGTCCAGCACTAGAGGATTACACTCAAATTTCAAGATAAACTCTGAAACGCCTAAACTGTTGAGACGTCATTCTCTCGTCAATTTCACACTAAATACGTCTGCGTTAAATGAGGTATTGCAAACATGTAGTCCAGAACATGCTGAACATGCCTCAACTTTAAGCAACTATGCACAGTGCAAACAACATAGAGAAACACTTAAATATTGTAAGATACGCAGACCTGTTGTGTTTATGAGGATAACAATGACACTTGGCATTCCAGTGAATCATCAATCGATAGACACATCGAGATTGACAAAATTTATCAACCGAAAAGAAAGAAACCTCACACACAAAGAGTCAAAGTTCAAGTCAAGGAAACAATGAGTTACAATACGCGGTACGTCCAACGTTTGCGTTACATTTTTGCGTGATTCGTTACATAAAATTTATCTTGTTGTAATCCTTGCACAAGTACTCTACTACTTCCATACCTATAACTATTAACTCTCATATCAAATATTTATGGTTAACCAAAGTAAAAAGCAGCGAACTCAACCCCCTGTAAAACTGATGACTAATTTTAAGTCGTTGATTGCTACATCAAGCAACACACTTCCTACAAATGGTTATAGAGAGCCACATAACTCACTTGTATGTCGTAAGCGTCGAGCTGAATCAGAGGATAAAACTGTACTGACAACTAGTATTAGCACTACTCCCAAAAATTCAGTACCCTCTGCTCATACAGAAACCCTCCCTACACCTTACGTACTTATCGAAAAGCTCCAGCCTTCAAGCTCTGTTTCAGTGCTATCTTCTGAAATAGAACTTCTTAAGTTGTCTATAGGAGAACTTAAGGCCAAGTTAAGGGACTTAAAAAACAATAAGTCAGTAGATCCTGGAATTTCTGATACCAATACCAAAATATCCAATTTATCAGATCAGATCAGTGATATCAGATCGCAGGTCTGTGAACTGACACCTTTAAATATTCTCATGAAAACTGTAGACCTTAACAAACTTGACAATGGATCGATATCTAAGGTGGATGACCTAATTAACTTTGTTACTGCAGAAGTAACAAAGCGACTCGATGCTAAACTAAATGCTATTGTCTACAACGTTCCGGACAATGAGGCACTAAAAAGGGTACAGCGCATCTTACTTAGTGAGGCGAAAATGCCCAACTCCAAGACTAAGTGCTACAGGCTGAAGAAGAATCAACATGAAAAGTGTTGTCCTATTCGTTTTCAGTTCGAAACACCGGCAGAGGCCAGAAAATTTATCCACTCCCAACACACCCTATCGCAAGTCAGAAATTACAAACTAATAAAGTATGCAGTGGACAAGACAGTCATAGAAAGGCGCGTATACAATCATCTCACTGAGTCTAATTGTGGAATAAACAATAGGACATCGCAAGCAGCAATTATACCCAACCCTATGAGAGATACCGTAGAATCCACCGCACCACCCCTCTCAAACCACACAGAATTATCCTCTCAGACAGATACACCAACCGCAAGGCTACTAAATCGTAATCAAATAGCCAATAAAACCATACCACCTATCACTGTAGATATAGACATGTCACTAAATAATCCCGGAAAAAAGTCAAAATCCCCCGAAAGTCGGCCCTGTCCTCTCCTGTCCATAAGTCCATTGGTAAGAAAAGGAGAATATGACCCCAAATCATGCCAACAACAACGATGGCAGTATAAGTAAGCCCACATTCCCCACGGTCGTTAGTATTGGCACCCACAACGTGCGAAATAGCACCATGGCCTACACTGATAACCAACGCCAAAACAATGCCACCCTCAAGAGTACAAGTGACAATAGTCAGAACTCGACCACCAACAACTCGGGGCATTCACAGTATGGCACACAAATAAATTTTGATCGGATATATGGTACAAGTCTGCTGGGAACTAACCCACAAAGCAGTACACACGAAACCCATACAAGGACACAACTAGTACCTAACAATAGGCGGAATAATAAACCATGGTCTTCACAAGGTCCTAATCATTTTTTATTCCCTGCGTCCCTGTCAGCGTTGAAAAAACAGCTGGTAGGGATGCTAACACTCCTAAACCGCTAGTGCTGGCGACCCCTTTGCATGAATATAGGAACAGTCTAGTTCACCCGCATCTATTAAGCACACCTGATACATGCACAAGCTTAGGTCAAATAAAGATCCCTACCCGTGTTTCTGGCTTAACTAAAAATAAAAATGCCTTAGCCTATAGCAAATCCACTACTCCAACGCTTAATTCTTCACCGAAAACAGCACACACCAACTCGTTAGACATAGATGAGCGTGATATTGAAAATCCTCTTAACATAGGGTCGTCATGTCAAACAGTACTACTGGGTGCTGAACCATATTCAGGGCTGATTGACGAACTTAAATACTTCAAATGCTATTTCAAATCTCATCTTTACCTGATCCTCATAAATGCTAGATCTGTTTTAAATAAACTACCAATGCTCAGAGCACTCACAGCAATATACAACCCCCCTATAATTGTCATCACTGAATCCTGGTGTAATTCTAACATACTGGATGAAGAGATAAGCTTAGATAACTACACACACTTTCGGTGTGACAGGGAAGGTGGTAAGGGAGGGGGTTGCCTCATGTACTTTCTGAATACACTTACTGTATCACAGCTAGAAAGTAGTACACTTAACATGCCTGAGACTTTATGGGTTAACTTACACTTAAATAACGCAATAGTATTAATTGGATGCACCTACAGAGCACCTGGCACCTTCAGTAATTACGAGACCCAACTTATTAATACTCTAGAACAGTTATCCTCCCTACACTACGATCATAAGATCCTATGTGGAGACTTCAACTTACCAGAAATCAACTGGGAAATACCCACAGGTCCAACTAAACTTGTTAAGTTCTTAGGCACACTGGATATACTTGGCTGGAAGCAGACTGTCACAACCCCAACAAGAGGTAATAACGTACTAGACTTAATCTTCTGCCACAATATAAGTCCCCTTTCTACCCTAGTAGGTTCTGAGTTTTCAGGGAGTGACCACAAAACAGTGCTGTGTGCACTGCCACTTCCGTCAAGTAGCAATGCAGCCCATACCCCTACTTCACAACAAATAACTTACAGGAACTGCAGTAAGGCAGACTGGACTCTAGTAAAATCAATGCTAAGATCTTTTTTGATTGCACACTAGTCAGTAACTAGTGTAATGTGTCTAGTCCTATTTTCGGTGCAGACTGAATTCTATCAGTCATGTTTGCAATGTGGCCACCATGCTAGGTGGCTCGACATTACGGTGCACTGTGAATTGTTGGTATTAGATGGTTGGAGGAAATCGGCAGGAAGCCTCGGACCTAGGTTTCGTGCTAGTTGGCACTCATCAGCAAGGCGTATCTGCAACCTTGAAGGAACTGATGTCCCTTGTGAGATTCGAACCCGCGTCACCCAGTGCTGCAGTCAGAGACGTTACCACTGAGCTATTCAGGCTCGCGACTGACCTCCTGTAGGACTGTATTGGATATTTTTGATTGCACACTAGTCAGTAACTAGTGTAATGTGTCTAGTCCTATTTTCGGTGCAGACTGAATTCTATCAGTCATGTTTGCAATGTGGCCACCATGCTAGGTGGCTCGACATTACGGTGCACTGTGAATTGTTGGTAATGTCGAGCCACCTAGCATGGTGGCCACATTGCAAACATGACTGATAGAATTCAGTCTGCACCGAAAATAGGACTAGACACATTACACTAGTTACTGACTAGTGTGCAATCAAAAATATCCAATACAGTCCTACAGGAGGTCAGTCGCGAGCCTGAATAGCTCAGTGGTAACGTCTCTGACTGCAGCACTGGGTGACGCGGGTTCGAATCTCACAAGGGACATCAGTTCCTTCAAGGTTGCAGATACGCCTTGCTGATGAGTGCCAACTAGCACGAAACCTAGGTCCGAGGCTTCCTGCCGATTTCCTCCAACCATCTAATACCAACAATGCTACGATCCTCAGAATGGAGTGAGTACTTCTATACTGATAGCCTCTCGAAAGCTCTAGACATCTTTTACTATAACTCCAACACATGCTTAGATGCTGTCATCCCATTTCAAACACTAAAGTTTTCCCCACATAGAAAGACATTCATAAAGCCAAAGGATCGTAGGAAACTGAAAAGACTGTCAACAAGTTACTTCAGGCGACACGACTTTAGTACACTAGGGTCAATACTTAGTACTCTTAGCTCCATCTCGCCAGCTCATAACTTGCGTATGGGAAATGAAGAATGCACGGCACTAGCCAGCACCACCAGAGTAGGTGCTCTCACAGAAATCCTAAAGAAGCGAATGAATCGCAAAAAGCACAGCATTTCCCTCCTCATAGACAAAGGTAGGCTATGTACTAATTCCGCAGACATATCTGAATTATTTAACTCAAATTTTGCAGGTAACTACTTTAAGCCCACAGTCCAGTTACTAAATATACACCCTGCTACTAATGTGGCACAAACTCCATCTCCACACACACCAAACTTAATTAGTACTGTTGAATTTAACTATACTAACATTAAACAAACTATAAGAACCCTAAAATGCTCAAAAGGTTTCGGTACTGACGGCATATCATCCTATTTTAATAAATATGGTGGCCCTGACATTCCCCTACTACTACTTAAAATATTCACAATGTCCTTAGAAACCCAAACTTACCCAAATGTGTGGAAAACAACGTTTATTATGCCAAAACACAAATCTGGCTCGAAAACAGACGTCAGTAACTACAGGCCAATTAGTATCACACCTATAGCATCTAGAATTATGGAGAGACAAGTTAAAGACAACCTAATGAAGCATATGCTTAGTTGCAACATTATAAGTCCGAACCAACATGGATTCCTAAAATCCAGATCTTGTTTAACATGCCACTTAGACTTCTTTAACTTTGTGACCAGCAGTCGTGACAGACGACAACTAGTACTTGTCATCTACTTCGACATCTCAAAGGCATTTGACCGTGTCGACCATTTACTACTAATGCATAAGCTGAAATCCTTAGGAATACGTGACCCACTATTAGGATGGCTTAAATCATTCCTTAACAATAGGTCCCAAATAGTTAAACTCGGATCTATAACTTCGAAACCTAGTCCAGTCACCTCTGGTGTAGTACAAGGTAGTGTCATTGGACCCCTTCTATTTACCCTATATATTAACGACATATGCGCTTGCTTCTCTCATGGGAAACCATTCATCTTTGCAGATGACCTCAAAGTAGCTTATACATTCCAATCTGATGACCTAGGGTACTTCCAGAATGTTGTACAAAAAGAACTAGATAAATTGACTGCTTGGTCTTCTTTATGGAACCTCCAATTTAACCTTAAAAAATGTGGCTGGATCTGCTTCGGTGCACCCTGAGTCGACATAAAGTTAACGCTTCAATCGGCTAACCTAACCAAACTCCAGAGTGTCGTTGACCTAGGTCTGAGGTACTCGAGTAACCTAACATTCTCTGAGCAAGTGGCATCACAGACTCAAAAGTCGAGGATGCTCTTAGGATGCATACTCAGGAACTTTCACGACAATGAAGCAAAGCTCATTCTATACAAAACCTGTGTGAGGCCACTACTAGAATACTGTCCATTCATTATTAGCAGCACTCACACACGTGTAAAGCTAAGAATAGAAAGTATCCAATGATATTTTACCTCGAAACTACTAGGCTACGAATGTAAGAAAGACTACATCTCACGGTGCATGGTTCTACAACTTGACCCACTCTGGACAAGACGACTAATTATAAACCTAGTATTCTTCTATAAGGTCCTACACAAAATATCATTCTCAGACATTAAGGACATACAATTCGCACAAGAAGGCTCTTACGATCTGCGTAACCAAAATTGCACAGTGACAATAAAAGCCTTTAAGTCAACACTCCACGAAAAATTCTTCACAGTCATGTATTCTAAAATATGGAACAATCTGCCCCTAGATGTCAGGAACTGCAATACAGTTTTAAGTTTCAAACGCTCTCTGTACACACTATTTCACTCTACCGACTATATAAATAAACTATTTATTCCTAGAACGAATCAACTATTAGTCTACTACAGTACCTAAACGCGCTTAAATACCCTTACTTCTCTAAAGACTATAAATAAACTAGTAGCATAAATGCATAAAAAGACATAGTAGAAACAAATTTTTGTTCGTCAAATTACGATGTACAGCCAATATAAACAAATAATTTCGGGTCCACATACTTTTTCTTTGTCCTCTGGTACATTTCTGTTGTATTTACTTTGTAGTACAAGTTGCATTGATCTACATTCCGACTGAAGCTGAGAAACAATTGAAGTCACTTACTCATATATTATCCCTCAAGGTTTGGCTAGTAATGGCTCAGCATCCCTGATGAAATCCACTGTCACCATAACAAGACGCTGTACAGCATCTTATACAAGCACTGTCAACCATCTAAAATGGCTTTTATATAGCTTTCTACGTGTTTATCAACTTACTCGTACGGAACAACCATGAGTGACAAATGGCGGGCTATGGGTGACTTCAGTGCAGTAAAACAAATCTGCTTGACAATGAACAATATTAATCTGCGCTCAGTTGAATTCACATCTGGTATTACTTGCAATAAAAATGATGTCAAAATCATAAAAATTAATCACTCATTTTAAATTAATACCCAATTTGAACATAAAACAAGATATGATGCCGCACACAACAAAGTTATATGGAGGAATTGACTTCAAGCTTTATTTTTTTCCCAAATATTTGTAATTTGTCCGACACATACTTGGGTTTTTTTGTTAATGCGAAGACAATATTTCTATATTTCTTTATGTGCTCCATTGAACGACTTACTATCAGAATGTGCTCACTAACTGATGTCAGAGAGGAGAGCAACCATGTAATTTCACTATAAATCAAATTCATGTAATTCAAATAATACTTATCCATGCCTGTACAACTGGTGTGTCCTACACTGATAGGAAAAATATATATTATTATTATCATATACTTAAGATATGAAGTTATGAAAGATAATTTTATATATTAGTATACACTGATTCTATTAACACTAAGTAAAGTTCTCATACAATTTAAAGTATTTGTAGTCCACAGCTGGTCCTTATATTGACAACGTATGCATAAATAGACCTCATAAGTTGTCCAGCACTAGAGGATTACACTCAAATTTCAAGATAAACTCTGAAACGCCTAAACTGTTGAGACGTCATTCTCTCGTCAATTTCACACTAAATACGTCTGCGTTAAATGAGGTATTGCAAACATGTAGTCCAGAACATGCTGAACATGCCTCAACTTTAAGCAACTATGCACAGTGCAAACAACATAGAGAAACACTTAAATATTGTAAGATACGCAGACCTGTTGTGTTTATGAGGATAACAATGACACTTGGCATTCCAGTGAATCATCAATCGATAGACACATCGAGATTGACAAAATTTATCAACCGAAAAGAAAGAAACCTCACACACAAAGAGTCAAAGTTCAAGTCAAGGAAACAATGAGTTACAATACGCGGTACGTCCAACGTTTGCGTTACATTTTTGCGTGATTCGTTACATAAAATTTATCTTGTTGTAATCCTTGCACAAGTACTCTACTACTTCCATACCTATAACTATTAACTCTCATATCAAATATTTATGGTTAACCAAAGTAAAAAGCAGCGAACTCAACCCCCTGTAAAACTGATGACTAATTTTAAGTCGTTGATTGCTACATCAAGCAACACACTTCCTACAAATGGTTATAGAGAGCCACATAACTCACTTGTATGTCGTAAGCGTCGAGCTGAATCAGAGGATAAAACTGTACTGACAACTAGTATTAGCACTACTCCCAAAAATTCAGTACCCTCTGCTCATACAGAAACCCTCCCTACACCTTACGTACTTATCGAAAAGCTCCAGCCTTCAAGCTCTGTTTCAGTGCTATCTTCTGAAATAGAACTTCTTAAGTTGTCTATAGGAGAACTTAAGGCCAAGTTAAGGGACTTAAAAAACAATAAGTCAGTAGATCCTGGAATTTCTGATACCAATACCAAAATATCCAATTTATCAGATCAGATCAGTGATATCAGATCGCAGGTCTGTGAACTGACACCTTTAAATATTCTCATGAAAACTGTAGACCTTAACAAACTTGACAATGAATCGATATCTAAGGTGGATGACCTAATTAACTTTGTTACTGCAGAAGTAACAAAGCGACTCGATGCTAAACTAAATGCTATTGTCTACAACGTTCCGGACAATGAGGCACTAAAAAGGGTA
Organism: Trichobilharzia szidati; assembly: GCA_944472155.2. NCBI lineage: Eukaryota > Metazoa > Platyhelminthes > Trematoda > Strigeidida > Schistosomatidae > Trichobilharzia > Trichobilharzia szidati. The sequence continues at coordinate 9,668,518 of OX235276.1, forward strand.
CAGCGCATCTTACTTAGTGAGGCGAAAATGCCCAACTCCAAGACTAAGTGCTACAGGCTGAAGAAGAATCAACATGAAAAGTGTTGTCCTATTCGTTTTCAGTTCGAAACACCGGCAGAGGCCAGAAAATTTATCCACTCCCAACACACCCTATCGCAAGTCAGAAATTACAAACTAATAAAGTATGCAGTGGACAAGACAGTCATAGAAAGGCGCGTATACAATCATCTCACTGAGTCTAATTGTGGAATAAACAATAGGACATCGCAAGCAGCAATTATACCCAACCCTATGAGAGATACCGTAGAATCCACCGCACCACCCCTCTCAAACCACACAGAATTATCCTCTCAGAGAGATACACCAACCGCAAGGCTACTAAATCGTAATCAAATAGCCAATAAAACCATACCACCTATCACTGTAGATATAGACATGTCACTAAATAATCCCGGAAAAAAGTCAAAATCCCCCGAAAGTCGGCCCTGTCCTCTCCTGTCCATAAGTCCATTGGTAAGAAAAGGAGAATATGACCCCAAATCATGCCAACAACAACGATGGCAGTATAAGTAAGCCCACATTCCCCACGGTCGATAGTATTGGCACCCACAACGTGCGAAATAGCACCATGGCCTACACTGATAACCAACGCCAAAACAATGCCACCCTCAAGAGTACAAGTGACAATAGTCAGAACTCGACCACCAACAACTCGGGGCATTCACAGTATGGCACACAAATAAATTTTGATCGGATATATGGTACAAGTCTGCTGGGAACTAACCCACAAAGCAGTACACACGAAACCCATACAAGGACACAACTAGTACCTAACAATAGGCGGAATAATAAACCATGGTCTTCACAAGGTCCTAATCATTTTTTATTCCCTGCGTCCCTGTCAGCGTTGAAAAAACAGCTGGTAGGGATGCTAACACTCCTAAACCGCTAGTGCTGGCGACCCCTTTGCATGAATATAGGAACAGTCTAGTTCACCCGCATCTATTAAGCACACCTGATACATGCACAAGCTTAGGTCAAATAAAGATCCCTACCCGTGTTTCTGGCTTAACTAAAAATAAAAATGCCTTAGCCTATAGCAAATCCACTACTCCAACGCTTAATTCTTCACCGAAAACAGCACACACCAACTCGTTAGACATAGATGAGCGTGATATTGAAAATCCTCTTAACATAGGGTCGTCATGTCAAACAGTACTACTGGGTGCTGAACCATATTCAGGGCTGATTGACGAACTTAAATACTTCAAATGCTATTTCAAATCTCATCTTTACCTGATCCTCATAAATGCTAGATCTGTTTTAAATAAACTACCAATGCTCAGAGCACTCACAGCAATATACAACCCCCCTATAATTGTCATCACTGAATCCTGGTGTAATTCTAACATACTGGATGAAGAGATAAGCTTAGATAACTACACACACTTTCGGTGTGACAGGGAAGGTGGTAAGGGAGGGGGTTGCCTCATGTACTTTCTGAATACACTTACTGTATCACAGCTAGAAAGTAGTACACTTAACATGCCTGAGACTTTATGGGTTAACTTACACTTAAATAACGCAATAGTATTAATTGGATGCACCTACAGAGCACCTGGCACCTTCAGTAATTACGAGACCCAACTTATTAATACTCTAGAACAGTTATCCTCCCTACACTACGATCATAAGATCCTATGTGGAGACTTCAACTTACCAGAAATCAACTGGGAAATACCCACAGGTCCAACTAAACTTGATAAGTTCTTAGGCACACTGGATATACTTGGCTGGAAGCAGACTGTCACAACCCCAACAAGAGGTAATAACGTACTAGACTTAATCTTCTGCCACAATATAAGTCCCCTTTCTACCCTAGTAGGTTCTGAGTTTTCAGGGAGTGACCACAAAACAGTGCTGTGTGCACTGCCACTTCCGTCAAGTAGCAATGCAGCCCATACCCCTACTTCACAACAAATAACTTACAGGAACTGCAGTAAGGCAGACTGGACTCTAGTAAAATCAATGCTAAGATCTCTTTTGATTGCACACTAGTCAGTAACTAGTGTAATGTGTCTAGTCCTATTTTCGGTGCAGACTGAATTCTATCAGTCATGTTTGCAATGTGGCCACCATGCTAGGTGGCTCGACATTACGGTGCACTGTGAATTGTTGGTAATGTCGAGCCACCTAGCATGGTGGCCACATTGCAAACATGACTGATAGAATTCAGTCTGCACCGAAAATAGGACTAGACACATTACACTAGTTACTGACTAGTGTGCAATCAAAAATATCCAATACAGTCCTACAGGAGGTCAGTCGCGAGCCTGAATAGCTCAGTGGTAACGTCTCTGACTGCAGCACTGGGTGACGCGGGTTCGAATCTCACAAGGGACATCAGTTCCTTCAAGGTTGCAGATACGCCTTGCTGATGAGTGCCAACTAGCACGAAACCTAGGTCCGAGGCTTCCTGCCGATTTCCTCCAACCATCTAATACCAACAATGCTACGATCCTCAGAATGGAGTGAGTACTTCTATACTGATAGCCTCTCGAAAGCTCTAGACATCTTTTACTATAACTCCAACACATGCTTAGATGCTGTCATCCCATTTCAAACACTAAAGTTTTCCCCACATAGAAAGACATTCATAAAGCCAAAGGATCGTAGGAAACTGAAAAGACTGTCAACAAGTTACTTCAGGCGACACGACTTTAGTACACTAGGGTCAATACTTAGTACTCTTAGCTCCATCTCGCCAGCTCATAACTTGCGTATGGGAAATGAAGAATGCACGGCACTAGCCAGCACCACCAGAGTAGGTGCTCTCACAGAAATCCTAAAGAAGCGAATGAATCGCAAAAAGCACAGCATTTCCCTCCTCATAGACAAAGGTAGGCTATGTACTAATTCCGCAGACATATCTGAATTATTTAACTCAAATTTTGCAGGTAACTACTTTAAGCCCACAGTCCAGTTACTAAATATACACCCTGCTACTAATGTGGCACAAACTCCATCTCCACACACACCAAACTTAATTAGTACTGTTGAATTTAACTATACTAACATTAAACAAACTATAAGAACCCTAAAATGCTCAAAAGGTTTCGGTACTGACGGCATATCATCCTATTTTAATAAATATGGTGGCCCTGACATTCCCCTACTACTACTTAAAATATTCACAATGTCCTTAGAAACCCAAACTTACCCTAATGTGTGGAAAACAACGTTTATTATGCCAAAACACAAATCTGGCTCGAAAACAGACGTCAGTAACTACAGGCCAATTAGTATCACACCTATAGCATCTAGAATTATGGAGAGACAAGTTAAAGACAACCTAATGAAGCATATGCTTAGTTGCAACATTATAAGTCCGAACCAACATGGATTCCTAAAATCCAGATCTTGTTTAACATGCCACTTAGACTTCTTTAACTTTGTGACCAGCAGTCGTGACAGACGACAACTAGTACTTGTCATCTACTTCGACATCTCAAAGGCATTTGACCGTGTCGACCATTTACTACTAATGCATAAGCTGAAATCCTTAGGAATACGTGACCCACTATTAGGATGGCTTAAATCATTCCTTAACAATAGGTCCCAAATAGTTAAACTCGGATCTATAACTTCGAAACCTAGTCCAGTCACCTCTGGTGTAGTACAAGGTAGTGTCATTGGACCCCTTCTATTTACCCTATATATTAACGACATATGCGCTTGCTTCTCTCATGGGAAACCATTCATCTTTGCAGATGACCTCAAAGTAGCTTATACATTCCAATCTGATGACCTAGGGTACTTCCAGAATGTTGTACAAAAAGAACTAGATAAATTGACTGCTTGGTCTTCTTTATGGAACCTCCAATTTAACCTTAAAAAATGTGGCTGGATCTGCTTCGGTGCACCCTGAGTCGACATAAAGTTAACGCTTCAATCGGCTAACCTAACCAAACTCCAGAGTGTCGTTGACCTAGGTCTGAGGTACTCGAGTAACCTAACATTCTCTGAGCAAGTGGCATCACAGACTCAAAAGTCGAGGATGCTCTTAGGATGCATACTCAGGAACTTTCACGACAATGAAGCAAAGCTCATTCTATACAAAACCTGTGTGAGGCCACTACTAGAATACTGTCCATTCATTATTAGCAGCACTCACACACGTGTAAAGCTAAGAATAGAAAGTATCCAATGATATTTTACCTCGAAACTACTAGGCTACGAATGTAAGAAAGACTACATCTCACGGTGCATGGTTCTACAACTTGACCCACTCTGGACAAGACGACTAATTATAAACCTAGTATTCTTCTATAAGGTCCTACACAAAATATCATTCTCAGACATTAAGGACATACAATTCGCACAAGAAGGCTCTTACGATCTGCGTAACCAAAATTGCACAGTGACAATAAAAGCCTTTAAGTCAACACTCCACGAAAAATTCTTCACAGTCATGTATTCTAAAATATGGAACAATCTGCCCCTAGATGTCAGGAACTGCAATACAGTTTTAAGTTTCAAACGCTCTCTGTACACACTATTTCACTCTACCGACTATATAAATAAACTATTTATTCCTAGAACGAATCAACTATTAGTCTACTACAGTACCTAAACGCGCTTAAATACCCTTACTTCTCTAAAGACTATAAATAAACTAGTAGCATAAATGCATAAAAAGACATAGTAGAAACAAATTTTTGTTCGTCAAATTACGATGTACAGCCAATATAAACAAATAATTTCGGGTCCACATACTTTTTCTTTGTCCTCTGGTACATTTCTGTTGTATTTACTTTGTAGTACAAGTTGCATTGATCTACATTCCGACTGAAGCTGAGAAACAATTGAAGTCGCTTACTCATATATTATCCCTCAAGGTTTGGCTAGTAATGGCTCAGCATCCCTGATGAAATCCACTGTCACCATAACAAGACGCTGTACAGCATCTTATACAAGCACTGTCAACCATCTAAAATGGCTTTTATATAGCTTTCTACGTGTTTATCAACTTACTCGTACGGAACAACCATGAGTGACAAATGGCGGGCTATGGGTGACTTCAGTGCAGTAAAACAAATCTGCTTGACAATGAACAATATTAATCTGCGCTCAGTTGAATTCACATCTGGTATTACTTGCAATAAAAATGATGTCAAAATCATAAAAATTAATCACTCATTTTAAATTAATACCCAATTTGAACATAAAACAAGATATGATGCCGCACACAACAAAGTTATATGGAGGAATTGACTTCAAGCTTTATTTTTTTCCCAAATATTTGTAATTTGTCCGACACATACTTGGGTTTTTTTGTTAATGCGAAGACAATATTTCTATATTTCTTTATGTGCTCCATTGAACGACTTACTATCAGAATGTGCTCACTAACTGATGTCAGAGAGGAGAGCAACCATGTAATTTCACTATAAATCAAATTCATGTAATTCAAATAATACTTATCCATGCCTGTACAACTGGTGTGTCCTACACTGATAGGAAAAATATATATTATTATTATCATATACTTAAGATATGAAGTTATGAAAGATAATTTTATATATTAGTATACACTGATTCTATTAACACTAAGTAAAGTTCTCATACAATTTAAAGTATTTGTAGTCCACAGCTGGTCCTTATATTGACAACGTATGCATAAATAGACCTCATAAGTTGTCCAGCACTAGAGGATTACACTCAAATTTCAAGATAAACTCTGAAACGCCTAAACTGTTGAGACGTCATTCTCTCGTCAATTTCACACTAAATACGTCTGCGTTAAATGAGGTATTGCAAACATGTAGTCCAGAACATGCTGAACATGCCTCAACTTTAAGCAACTATGCACAGTGCAAACAACATAGAGAAACACTTAAATATTGTAAGATACGCAGACCTGTTGTGTTTATGAGGATAACAATGACACTTGGCATTCCAGTGAATCATCAATCGATAGACACATCGAGATTGACAAAATTTATCAACCGAAAAGAAAGAAACTCCACACACAAAGAGTCAAAGTTCAAGTCAAGGAAACAATGAGTTACAATACGCGGTACGTCCAACGTTTGCGTTACATTTTTGCGTGATTCGTTACATAAAATTTATCTTGTTGTAATCCTTGCACAAGTACTCTACTACTTCCATACCTATAACTATTAACTCTCATATCAAATATTTATGGTTAACCAAAGTAAAAAGCAGCGAACTCAACCCCCTGTAAAACTGATGACTAATTTTAAGTCGTTGATTGCTACATCAAGCAACACACTTCCTACAAATGGTTATAGAGAGCCACATAACTCACTTGTATGTCGTAAGCGTCGAGCTGAATCAGAGGATAAAACTGTACTGACAACTAGTATTAGCACTACTCCCAAAAATTCAGTACCCTCTGCTCATACAGAAACCCTCCCTACACCTTACGTACTTATCGAAAAGCTCCAGCCTTCAAGCTCTGTTTCAGTGCTATCTTCTGAAATAGAACTTCTTAAGTTGTCTATAGGAGAACTTAAGGCCAAGTTAAGGGACTTAAAAAACAATAAGTCAGTAGATCCTGGAATTTCTGATACCAATACCAAAATATCCAATTTATCAGATCAGATCAGTGATATCAGATCGCAGGTCTGTGAACTGACACCTTTAAATATTCTCATGAAAACTGTAGACCTTAACAAACTTGACAATGAATCGATATCTAAGGTGGATGACCTAATTAACTTTGTTACTGCAGAAGTAACAAAGCGACTCGATGCTAAACTAAATGCTATTGTCTACAACGTTCCGGACAATGAGGCACTAAAAAGGGTACAGCGCATCTTACTTAGTGAGGCGAAAATGCCCAACTCCAAGACTAAGTGCTACAGGCTGAAGAAGAATCAACATGAAAAGTGTTGTCCTATTCGTTTTCAGTTCGAAACACCGGCAGAGGCCAGAAAATTTATCCACTCCCAACACACCCTATCGCAAGTCAGAAATTACAAACTAATAAAGTATGCAGTGGACAAGACAGTCATAGAAAGGCGCGTATACAATCATCTCACTGAGTCTAATTGTGGAATAAACAATAGGACATCGCAAGCAGCAATTATACCCAACCCTATGAGAGATACCGTAGAATCCACCGCACCACCCCTCTCAAACCACACAGAATTATCCTCTCAGAGAGATACACCAACCGCAAGGCTACTAAATCGTAATCAAATAGCCAATAAAACCATACCACCTATCACTGTAGATATAGACATGTCACTAAATAATCCCGGAAAAAAGTCAAAATCCCCCGAAAGTCGGCCCTGTCCTCTCCTGTCCATAAGTCCATTGGTAAGAAAAGGAGAATATGACCCCAAATCATGCCAACAACAACGATGGCAGTATAAGTAAGCCCACATTCCCCACGGTCGTTAGTATTGGCACCCACAACGTGCGAAATAGCACCATGGCCTACACTGATAACCAACGCCAAAACAATGCCACCCTCAAGAGTACAAGTGACAATAGTCAGAACTCGACCACCAACAACTCGGGGCATTCACAGTATGGCACACAAATAAATTTTGATCGGATATATGGTACAAGTCTGCTGGGAACTAACCCACAAAGCAGTACACACGAAACCCATACAAGGACACAACTAGTACCTAACAATAGGCGGAATAATAAACCATGGTCTTCACAAGGTCCTAATCATTTTTTATTCCCTGCGTCCCTGTCAGCGTTGAAAAAACAGCTGGTAGGGATGCTAACACTCCTAAACCGCTAGTGCTGGCGACCCCTTTGCATGAATATAGGAACAGTCTAGTTCACCCGCATCTATTAAGCACACCTGATACATGCACAAGCTTAGGTCAAATAAAGATCCCTACCCGTGTTTCTGGCTTAACTAAAAATAAAAATGCCTTAGCCTATAGCAAATCCACTACTCCAACGCTTAATTCTTCACCGAAAACAGCACACACCAACTCGTTAGACATAGATGAGCGTGATATTGAAAATCCTCTTAACATAGGGTCGTCATGTCAAACAGTACTACTGGGTGCTGAACCATATTCAGGGCTGATTGACGAACTTAAATACTTCAAATGCTATTTCAAATCTCATCTTTACCTGATCCTCATAAATGCTAGATCTGTTTTAAATAAACTACCAATGCTCAGAGCACTCACAGCAATATACAACCCCCCTATAATTGTCATCACTGAATCCTGGTGTAATTCTAACATACTGGATGAAGAGATAAGCTTAGATAACTACACACACTTTCGGTGTGACAGGGAAGGTGGTAAGGGAGGGGGTTGCCTCATGTACTTTCTGAATACACTTACTGTATCACAGCTAGAAAGTAGTACACTTAACATGCCTGAGACTTTATGGGTTAACTTACACTTAAATAACGCAATAGTATTAATTGGATGCACCTACAGAGCACCTGGCACCTTCAGTAATTACGAGACCCAACTTATTAATACTCTAGAACAGTTATCCTCCCTACACTACGATCATAAGATCCTATGTGGAGACTTCAACTTACCAGAAATCAACTGGGAAATACCCACAGGTCCAACTAAACTTGATAAGTTCTTAGGCACACTGGATATACTTGGCTGGAAGCAGACTGTCACAACCCCTACAAGAGGTAATAACGTACTAGACTTAATCTTCTGCCACAATATAAGTCCCCTTTCTACCCTAGTAGGTTCTGAGTTTTCAGGGAGTGACCACAAAACAGTGCTGTGTGCACTGCCACTTCCGTCAAGTAGCAATGCAGCCCATACCCCTACTTCACAACAAATAACTTACAGGAACTGCAGTAAGGCAGACTGGACTCTAGTAAAATCAATGCTAAGATCTCTTTTGATTGCACACTAGTCAGTAACTAGTGTAATGTGTCTAGTCCTATTTTCGGTGCAGACTGAATTCTATCAGTCATGTTTGCAATGTGGCCACCATGCTAGGTGGCTCGACATTACGGTGCACTGTGAATTGTTGGTATTAGATGGTTGGAGGCAATCGGCAGGAAGCCTTGGACCTAGGTTTCGTGCTAGTTGGCACTCATCAGCAAGGCGTATCTGCAACCTTGAAGGAACTGATGTCCCTTGTGAGATTCGAACCCGCGTCACCCAGTGCTGCAGTCAGAGACGTTACCACTGAGCTATTCAGGCTCGCGACTGACCTCCTGTAGGACTGTATTGGATATTTTTGATTGCACACTAGTCAGTAACTAGTGTAATGTGTCTAGTCCTATTTTCGGTGCAGACTGAATTCTATCAGTCATGTTTGCAATGTGGCCACCATGCTAGGTGGCTCGACATTACCAACAATTCACAGTGCACCGTAATGTCGAGCCACCTAGCATGGTGGCCACATTGCAAACATGACTGATAGAATTCAGTCTGCACCGAAAATAGGACTAGACACATTACACTAGTTACTGACTAGTGTGCAATCAAAAATATCCAATACAGTCCTACAGGAGGTCAGTCGCGAGCCTGAATAGCTCAGTGGTAACGTCTCTGACTGCAGCACTGGGTGACGCGGGTTCGAATCTCACAAGGGACATCAGTTCCTTCAAGGTTGCAGATACGCCTTGCTGATGAGTGCCAACTAGCACGAAACCTAGGTCCGAGGCTTCCTGCCGATTTCCTCCAACCATCTAATACCAACAATGCTACGATCCTCAGAATGGAGTGAGTACTTCTATACTGATAGCCTCTCGAAAGCTCTAGACATCTTTTACTATAACTCCAACACATGCTTAGATGCTGTCATCCCATTTCAAACACTAAAGTTTTCCCCACATAGAAAGACATTCATAAAGCCAAAGGATCGTAGGAAACTGAAAAGACTGTCAACAAGTTACTTCAGGCGACACGACTTTAGTACACTAGGGTCAATACTTAGTACTCTTAGCTCCATCTCGCCAGCTCATAACTTGCGTATGGGAAATGAAGAATGCACGGCACTAGCCAGCACCACCAGAGTAGGTGCTCTCACAGAAATCCTAAAGAAGCGAATGAATCGCAAAAAGCACAGCATTTCCCTCCTCATAGACAAAGGTAGGCTATGTACTAATTCCGCAGACATATCTGAATTATTTAACTCAAATTTTGCAGGTAACTACTTTAAGCCCACAGTCCAGTTACTAAATATACACCCTGCTACTAATGTGGCACAAACTCCATCTCCACACACACCAAACTTAATTAGTACTGTTGAATTTAACTATACTAACATTAAACAAACTATAAGAACCCTAAAATGCTCAAAAGGTTTCGGTACTGACGGCATATCATCCTATTTTAATAAATATGGTGGCCCTGACATTCCCCTACTACTACTTAAAATATTCACAATGTCCTTAGAAACCCAAACTTACCCTAATGTGTGGAAAACAACGTTTATTATGCCAAAACACAAATCTGGCTCGAAAACAGACGTCAGTAACTACAGGCCAATTAGTATCACACCTATAGCATCTAGAATTATGGAGAGACAAGTTAAAGACAACCTAATGAAGCATATGCTTAGTTGCAACATTATAAGTCCGAACCAACATGGATTCCTAAAATCCAGATCTTGTTTAACATGCCACTTAGACTTCTTTAACTTTGTGACCAGCAGTCGTGACAGACGACAACTAGTACTTGTCATCTACTTCGACATCTCAAAGGCATTTGACCGTGTCGACCATTTACTACTAATGCATAAGCTGAAATCCTTAGGAATACGTGACCCACTATTAGGATGGCTTAAATCATTCCTTAACAATAGGTCCCAAATAGTTAAACTCGGATCTATAACTTCGAAACCTAGTCCAGTCACCTCTGGTGTAGTACAAGGTAGTGTCATTGGACCCCTTCTATTTACCCTATATATTAACGACATATGCGCTTGCTTCTCTCATGGGAAACCATTCATCTTTGCAGATGACCTCAAAGTAGCTTATACATTCCAATCTGATGACCTAGGGTACTTCCAGAATGTTGTACAAAAAGAACTAGATAAATTGACTGCTTGGTCTTCTTTATGGAACCTCCAATTTAACCTTAAAAAATGTGGCTGGATCTGCTTCGGTGCACCCTGAGTCGACATAAAGTTAACGCTTCAATCGGCTAACCTAACCAAACTCCAGAGTGTCGTTGACCTAGGTCTGAGGTACTCGAGTAACCTAACATTCTCTGAGCAAGTGGCATCACAGACTCAAAAGTCGAGGATGCTCTTAGGATGCATACTCAGGAACTTTCACGACAATGAAGCAAAGCTCATTCTATACAAAACCTGTGTGAGGCCACTACTAGAATACTGTCCATTCATTATTAGCAGCACTCACACACGTGTAAAGCTAAGAATAGAAAGTATCCAATGATATTTTACCTCGAAACTACTAGGCTACGAATGTAAGAAAGACTACATCTCACGGTGCATGGTTCTACAACTTGACCCACTCTGGACAAGACGACTAATTATAAACCTAGTATTCTTCTATAAGGTCCTACACAAAATATCATTCTCAGACATTAAGGACATACAATTCGCACAAGAAGGCTCTTACGATCTGCGTAACCAAAATTGCACAGTGACAATAAAAGCCTTTAAGTCAACACTCCACGAAAAATTCTTCACAGTCATGTATTCTAAAATATGGAACAATCTGCCCCTAGATGTCAGGAACTGCAATACAGTTTTAAGTTTCAAACGCTCTCTGTACACACTATTTCACTCTACCGACTATATAAATAAACTATTTATTCCTAGAACGAATCAACTATTAGTCTACTACAGTACCTAAACGCGCTTAAATACCCTTACTTCTCTAAAGACTATAAATAAACTAGTAGCATAAATGCATAAAAAGACATAGTAGAAACAAATTTTTGTTCGTCAAATTACGATGTACAGCCAATATAAACAAATAATTTCGGGTCCACATACTTTTTCTTTGTCCTCTGGTACATTTCTGTTGTATTTACTTTGTAGTACAAGTTGCATTGATCTACATTCCGACTGAAGCTGAGAAACAATTGAAGTCACTTACTCATATATTATCCCTCAAGGTTTGGCTAGTAATGGCTCAGCATCCCTGATGAAATCCACTGTCACCATAACAAGACGCTGTACAGCATCTTATACAAGCACTGTCAACCATCTAAAATGGCTTTTATATAGCTTTCTACGTGTTTATCAACTTACTCGTACGGAACAACCATGAGTGACAAATGGCGGGCTATGGGTGACTTCAGTGCAGTAAAACAAATCTGCTTGACAATGAACAATATTAATCTGCGCTCAGTTGAATTCACATCTGGTATTACTTGCAATAAAAATGATGTCAAAATCATAAAAATTAATCACTCATTTTAAATTAATACCCAATTTGAACATAAAACAAGATATGATGCCGCACACAACAAAGTTATATGGAGGAATTGACTTCAAGCTTTATTTTTTTCCCAAATATTTGTAATTTGTCCGACACATACTTGGGTTTTTTTGTTAATGCGAAGACAATATTTCTATATTTCTTTATGTGCTCCATTGAACGACTTACTATCAGAATGTGCTCACTAACTGATGTCAGAGAGGAGAGCAACCATGTAATTTCACTATAAATCAAATTCATGTAATTCAAATAATACTTATCCATGCCTGTACAACTGGTGTGTCCTACACTGATAGGAAAAATATATATTATTATTATCATATACTTAAGATATGAAGTTATGAAAGATAATTTTATATATTAGTATACACTGATTCTATTAACACTAAGTAAAGTTCTCATACAATTTAAAGTATTTGTAGTCCACAGCTGGTCCTTATATTGACAACGTATGCATAAATAGACCTCATAAGTTGTCCAGCACTAGAGGATTACACTCAAATTTCAAGATAAACTCTGAAACGCCTAAACTGTTGAGACGTCATTCTCTCGTCAATTTCACACTAAATACGTCTGCGTTAAATGAGGTATTGCAAACATGTAGTCCAGAACATGCTGAACATGCCTCAACTTTAAGCAACTATGCACAGTGCAAACAACATAGAGAAACACTTAAATATTGTAAGATACGCAGACCTGTTGTGTTTATGAGGATAACAATGACACTTGGCATTCCAGTGAATCATCAATCGATAGACACATCGAGATTGACAAAATTTATCAACCGAAAAGAAAGAAACCTCACACACAAAGAGTCAAAGTTCAAGTCAAGGAAACAATGAGTTACAATACGCGGTACGTCCAACGTTTGCGTTACATTTTTGCGTGATTCGTTACATAAAATTTATCTTGTTGTAATCCTTGCACAAGTACTCTACTACTTCCATACCTATAACTATTAACTCTCATATCAAATATTTATGGTTAACCAAAGTAAAAAGCAGCGAACTCAACCCCCTGTAAAACTGATGACTAATTTTAAGTCGTTGATTGCTACATCAAGCAACACACTTCCTACAAATGGTTATAGAGAGCCACATAACTCACTTGTATGTCGTAAGCGTCGAGCTGAATCAGAGGATAAAACTGTACTGACAACTAGTATTAGCACTACTCCCAAAAATTCAGTACCCTCTGCTCATACAGAAACCCTCCCTACACCTTACGTACTTATCGAAAAGCTCCAGCCTTCAAGCTCTGTTTCAGTGCTATCTTCTGAAATAGAACTTCTTAAGTTGTCTATAGGAGAACTTAAGGCCAAGTTAAGGGACTTAAAAAACAATAAGTCAGTAGATCCTGGAATTTCTGATACCAATACCAAAATATCCAATTTATCAGATCAGATCAGTGATATCAGATCGCAGGTCTGTGAACTGACACCTTTAAATATTCTCATGAAAACTGTAGACCTTAACAAACTTGACAATGAATCGATATCTAAGGTGGATGACCTAATTAACTTTGTTACTGCAGAAGTAACAAAGCGACTCGATGCTAAACTAAATGCTATTGTCTACAACGTTCCGGACAATGAGGCACTAAAAAGGGTACAGCGCATCTTACTTAGTGAGGCGAAAATGCCCAACTCCAAGACTAAGTGCTACAGGCTGAAGAAGAATCAACATGAAAAGTGTTGTCCTATTCGTTTTCAGTTCGAAACACCGGCAGAGGCCAGAAAATTTATCCACTCCCAACACACCCTATCGCAAGTCAGAAATTACAAACTAATAAAGTATGCAGTGGACAAGACAGTCATAGAAAGGCGCGTATACAATCATCTCACTGAGTCTAATTGTGGAATAAACAATAGGACATCGCAAGCAGCAATTATACCCAACCCTATGAGAGATACCGTAGAATCCACCGCACCACCCCTCTCAAACCACACAGAATTATCCTCTCAGACAGATACACCAACCGCAAGGCTACTAAATCGTAATCAAATAGCCAATAAAACCATACCACCTATCACTGTAGATATAGACATGTCACTAAATAATCCCGGAAAAAAAGTCAAAATCCCCCGAAAGTCGGCCCTGTCCTCTCCTGTCCATAAGTCCATTGGTAAGAAAAGGAGAATATGACCCCAAATCATGCCAACAACAACGATGGCAGTATAAGTAAGCCCACATTCCCCACGGTCGTTAGTATTGGCACCCACAACGTGCGAAATAGCACCATGGCCTACACTGATAACCAACGCCAAAACAATGCCACCCTCAAGAGTACAAGTGACAATAGTCAGAACTCGACCACCAACAACTCGGGGCATTCACAGTATGGCACACAAATAAATTTTGATCGGATATATGGTACAAGTCTGCTGGGAACTAACCCACAAAGCAGTACACACGAAACCCATACAAGGACACAACTAGTACCTAACAATAGGCGGAATAATAAACCATGGTCTTCACAAGGTCCTAATCATTTTTTATTCCCTGCGTCCCTGTCAGCGTTGAAAAAACAGCTGGTAGGGATGCTAACACTCCTAAACCGCTAGTGCTGGCGACCCCTTTGCATGAATATAGGAACAGTCTAGTTCACCCGCATCTATTAAGCACACCTGATACATGCACAAGCTTAGGTCAAATAAAGATCCCTACCCGTGTTTCTGGCTTAACTAAAAATAAAAATGCCTTAGCCTATAGCAAATCCACTACTCCAACGCTTAATTCTTCACCGAAAACAGCACACACCAACTCGTTAGACATAGATGAGCGTGATATTGAAAATCCTCTTAACATAGGGTCGTCATGTCAAACAGTACTACTGGGTGCTGAACCATATTCAGGGCTGATTGACGAACTTAAATACTTCAAATGCTATTTCAAATCTCATCTTTACCTGATCCTCATAAATGCTAGATCTGTTTTAAATAAACTACCAATGCTCAGAGCACTCACAGCAATATACAACCCCCCTATAATTGTCATCACTGAATCCTGGTGTAATTCTAACATACTGGATGAAGAGATAAGCTTAGATAACTACACACACTTTCGGTGTGACAGGGAAGGTGGTAAGGGAGGGGGTTGCCTCATGTACTTTCTGAATACACTTACTGTATCACAGCTAGAAAGTAGTACACTTAACATGCCTGAGACTTTATGGGGTTAACTTACACTTAAATAACGCAATAGTATTAATTGGATGCACCTACAGAGCACCTGGCACCTTCAGTAATTACGAGACCCAACTTATTAATACTCTAGAACAGTTATCCTCCCTACACTACGATCATAAGATCCTATGTGGAGACTTCAACTTACCAGAAATCAACTGGGAAATACCCACAGGTCCAACTAAACTTGATAAGTTCTTAGGCACACTGGATATACTTGGCTGGAAGCAGACTGTCACAACCCCAACAAGAGGTAATAACGTACTAGACTTAATCTTCTGCCACAATATAAGTCCCCTTTCTACCCTAGTAGGTTCTGAGTTTTCAGGGGAGTGACCACAAAACAGTGCTGTGTGCACTGCCACTTCCGTCAAGTAGCAATGCAGCCCATACCCCTACTTCACAACAAATAACTTACAGGAACTGCAGTAAGGCAGACTGGACTCTAGTAAAATCAATGCTAAGATCTCTTTTGATTGCACACTAGTCAGTAACTAGTGTAATGTGTCTAGTCCTATTTTCGGTGCAGACTGAATTCTATCAGTCATGTTTGCAATGTGGCCACCATGCTAGGTGGCTCGACATTACGGTGCACTGTGAATTGTTGGTATTAGATGGTTGGAGGCAGTCGGCAGGAAGCCTTGCACCTAGGTTTCGTGCTAGTTGGCACTCATCAGCAGGGCGTATCTGCAACCTTGAAGGAACTGATGTCCCTTGTGAGATTCGAACCCGCGTCACCCAGTGCTGCAGTCAGAGACGTTACCACTGAGCTATTCAGGCTCGCGACTGACCTCCTGTAGGACTGTATTGGATATTTTTGATTGCACACTAGTCAGTAACTAGTGTAATGTGTCTAGTCCTATTTTCGGTGCAGACTGAATTCTATCAGTCATGTTTGCAATGTGGCCACCATGCTAGGTGGCTCGACATTACCAACAATTCACAGTGCACCGTAATGTCGAGCCACCTAGCATGGTGGCCACATTGCAAACATGACTGATAGAATTCAGTCTGCACCGAAAATAGGACTAGACACATTACACTAGTTACTGACTAGTGTGCAATCAAAAATATCCAATACAGTCCTACAGGAGGTCAGTCGCGAGCCTGAATAGCTCAGTGGTAACGTCTCTGACTGCAGCACTGGGTGACGCGGGTTCGAATCTCACAAGGGACATCAGTTCCTTCAAGGTTGCAGATACGCCTTGCTGATGAGTGCCAACTAGCACGAAACCTAGGTCCGAGGCTTCCTGCCGATTTCCTCCAACCATCTAATACCAACAATGCTACGATCCTCAGAATGGAGTGAGTACTTC
The DNA here is from genome assembly GCA_944472155.2 of Trichobilharzia szidati. Lineage (NCBI taxonomy): Eukaryota > Metazoa > Platyhelminthes > Trematoda > Strigeidida > Schistosomatidae > Trichobilharzia > Trichobilharzia szidati. The sequence continues at coordinate 9,685,421 of OX235276.1, forward strand.
TATACTGATAGCCTCTCGAAAGCTCTAGACATCTTTTACTATAACTCCAACACATGCTTAGATTGCTGTCATCCCATTTCAAACACTAAAGTTTTCCCCACATAGAAAGACATTCATAAAGCCAAAGGATCGTAGGAAAACTGAAAAGACTGTCAACAAGTTACTTCAGGCGACACGACTTTAGTACACTAGGGTCAATACTTAGTACTCTTAGCTCCATCTCGCCAGCTCATAACTTGCGTATGGGAAATGAAGAATGCACGGCACTAGCCAGCACCACCAGAGTAGGTGCTCTCACAGAAATCCTAAAGAAGCGAATGAATCGCAAAAAGCACAGCATTTCCCTCCTCATAGACAAAGGTAGGCTATGTACTAATTCCGCAGACATATCTGAATTATTTAACTCAAATTTTGCAGGTAACTACTTTAAGCCCACAGTCCAGTTACTAAATATACACCCTGCTACTAATGTGGCACAAACTCCATCTCCACACACACCAAACTTAATTAGTACTGTTGAATTTAACTATACTAACATTAAACAAACTATAAGAACCCTAAAATGCTCAAAAGGTTTCGGTACTGACGGCATATCATCCTATTTTAATAAATATGGTGGCCCTGACATTCCCCTACTACTACTTAAAATATTCACAATGTCCTTAGAAACCCAAACTTACCCTAATGTGTGGAAAACAACGTTTATTATGCCAAAACACAAATCTGGCTCGAAAACAGACGTCAGTAACTACAGGCCAATTAGTATCACACCTATAGCATCTAGAATTATGGAGAGACAAGTTAAAGACAACCTAATGAAGCATATGCTTAGTTGCAACATTATAAGTCCGAACCAACATGGATTCCTAAAATCCAGATCTTGTTTAACATGCCACTTAGACTTCTTTAACTTTGTGACCAGCAGTCGTGACAGACGACAACTAGTACTTGTCATCTACTTCGACATCTCAAAGGCATTTGACCGTGTCGACCATTTACTACTAATGCATAAGCTGAAATCCTTAGGAATACGTGACCCACTATTAGGATGGCTTAAATCATTCCTTAACAATAGGTCCCAAATAGTTAAACTCGGATCTATAACTTCGAAACCTAGTCCAGTCACCTCTGGTGTAGTACAAGGTAGTGTCATTGGACCCCTTCTATTTACCCTATATATTAACGACATATGCGCTTGCTTCTCTCATGGGAAACCATTCATCTTTGCAGATGACCTCAAAGTAGCTTATACATTCCAATCTGATGACCTAGGGTACTTCCAGAATGTTGTACAAAAAGAACTAGATAAATTGACTGCTTGGTCTTCTTTATGGAACCTCCAATTTAACCTTAAAAAATGTGGCTGGATCTGCTTCGGTGCACCCTGAGTCGACATAAAGTTAACGCTTCAATCGGCTAACCTAACCAAACTCCAGAGTGTCGTTGACCTAGGTCTGAGGTACTCGAGTAACCTAACATTCTCTGAGCAAGTGGCATCACAGACTCAAAAGTCGAGGATGCTCTTAGGATGCATACTCAGGAACTTTCACGACAATGAAGCAAAGCTCATTCTATACAAAACCTGTGTGAGGCCACTACTAGAATACTGTCCATTCATTATTAGCAGCACTCACACACGTGTAAAGCTAAGAATAGAAAGTATCCAATGATATTTTACCTCGAAACTACTAGGCTACGAATGTAAGAAAGACTACATCTCACGGTGCATGGTTCTACAACTTGACCCACTCTGGACAAGACGACTAATTATAAACCTAGTATTCTTCTATAAGGTCCTACACAAAATATCATTCTCAGACATTAAGGACATACAATTCGCACAAGAAGGCTCTTACGATCTGCGTAACCAAAATTGCACAGTGACAATAAAAGCCTTTAAGTCAACACTCCACGAAAAATTCTTCACAGTCATGTATTCTAAAATATGGAACAATCTGCCCCTAGATGTCAGGAACTGCAATACAGTTTTAAGTTTCAAACGCTCTCTGTACACACTATTTCACTCTACCGACTATATAAATAAACTATTTATTCCTAGAACGAATCAACTATTAGTCTACTACAGTACCTAAACGCGCTTAAATACCCTTACTTCTCTAAAGACTATAAATAAACTAGTAGCATAAATGCATAAAAAGACATAGTAGAAACAAATTTTTGTTCGTCAAATTACGATGTACAGCCAATATAAACAAATAATTTCGGGTCCACATACTTTTTCTTTGTCCTCTGGTACATTTCTGTTGTATTTACTTTGTAGTACAAGTTGCATTGATCTACATTCCGACTGAAGCTGAGAAACAATTGAAGTCACTTACTCATATATTATCCCTCAAGGTTTGGCTAGTAATGGCTCAGCATCCCTGATGAAATCCACTGTCACCATAACAAGACGCTGTACAGCATCTTATACAAGCACTGTCAACCATCTAAAATGGCTTTTATATAGCTTTCTACGTGTTTATCAACTTACTCGTACGGAACAACCATGCAGTGACAAATGGCGGGCTATGGGTGACTTCAGTGCAGTAAAACAAATCTGCTTGACAATGAACAATATTAATCTGCGCTCAGTTGAATTCACATCTGGTATTACTTGCAATAAAAATGATGTCAAAATCATAAAAATTAATCACTCATTTTAAATTAATACCCAATTTGAACATAAAACAAGATATGATGCCGCACACAACAAAGTTATATGGAGGAATTGACTTCAAGCTTTATTTTTTTCCCAAATATTTGTAATTTGTCCGACACATACTTGGGTTTTTTTGTTAATGCGAAGACAATATTTCTATATTTCTTTATGTGCTCCATTGAACGACTTACTATCAGAATGTGCTCACTAACTGATGTCAGAGAGGAGAGCAACCATGTAATTTCACTATAAATCAAATTCATGTAATTCAAATAATACTTATCCATGCCTGTACAACTGGTGTGTCCTACACTGATAGGAAAAATATATATTATTATTATCATATACTTAAGATATGAAGTTATGAAAGATAATTTTATATATTAGTATACACTGATTCTATTAACACTAAGTAAAGTTCTCATACAATTTAAAGTATTTGTAGTCCACAGCTGGTCCTTATATTGACAACGTATGCATAAATAGACCTCATAAGTTGTCCAGCACTAGAGGATTACACTCAAATTTCAAGATAAACTCTGAAACGCCTAAACTGTTGAGACGTCATTCTCTCGTCAATTTCACACTAAATACGTCTGCGTTAAATGAGGTATTGCAAACATGTAGTCCAGAACATGCTGAACATGCCTCAACTTTAAGCAACTATGCACAGTGTAAACAACATAGAGAAACACTTCAATATTGTAAGATACGCAGACCTGTTGTGTTTATGAGGATAACAATGACACTTGGCATTCCAGTGAATCATCAATCGATAGACACATCGAGATTGACAAAATTTATCAACCGAAAAGAAAGAAACCTCACACACAAAGAGTCAAAGTTCAAGTCAAGGAAACAATGAGTCACAATACAAATAACCTAGAAGGTGTGAAAGCACACAAAAACAACCAAACACGTCCAAGGTCACCGGGAGAGATGATTAATAAACTCGTGGAAAAATCTAAAAGCTCACTTCAAAAAATTGAAGTATGCGCTGAAGATGTCGCTTAGTAGGGCGATGAAAGTCTCGTAAATTTACTATCCAGCTCAGAGAACACAACCACATCAAAATCATTTTGCGAATCTCTATCAAACCAAACACATGGCCAACTACTTGGTAAGCAATGGATTATTATTACTCACTTCAAGCTGATATTTGGGAGAAGCTACTGGTAATGGAGTGGGCAGCACCATATATGACAGAAATGTGTGGGTTTTGGAAAACATCTCTACAATTGTAGCACCCTTCAGTTGAAGTGTGTGAACCACTGATTGGATGACGCTGTATCAGACTGTTCTAAATCCCTGGTTGAATTGTGCTGAGTGTTAGAATCATATCCTAACAAGTTAGTTCTCTAACACTGCAATCGATCGTCTGCATTGGCACGAATACTGCATTTCGTGCCTAAAATGTACAATAATGGTTTGCAATCTATCAGCACGTATATCTGGTGCTGTTAACAGTTTTTTAAGAAGTATTGCAGCGGAGACTCATACTAGTATTCCTTTTTCAGTTCGTTTATTTCCCTTATCTGCATAGGTGAATGTTCTGGAAGCATGCATGATCGCTTTCCGTAAGCCGCCTGGATAGACATTTAAAATCACTGCCTTCACTCTACAGATCGAAGCATTTACTTCAGTTGTAATAAGAACACTTGTGCTAAAGTGTACTTGAGTTAATTAAGCGCACATGTTGGAATTGGAATTTACTGAGACAGTTTCACATTTAGCGATTTGGAGGTAGAATAAGATGGATTGATCATAAAAATGCAGGACAGTTGTCGTTCAAACCCAAGATATAGCTTGGCAGAGGCATATTAATGGGTGCTGGAATCTTCCAGTGGAACAGATACTGCCTGGATCTGAATATCTGTTGCACACATCAAACACGCACCTAAGCTAAAAGCATTGACACCCTTAATCTGCATTACGGCAGTTTCTCTTCTTGTGAGGAGCTAATTTTTATCCTGTAGATAGATCCAAAATGGAACTCACCAGCTACTAGACAGTGGTGAGAGCAGTTGCACTTCTTAAAAGTAATTGATGCAATGAAAAACCTGTGGCGAGTATTTTCGTTTAGAAGTTTTCGGCTTTCTGCAGTCCAAAGATTAGAGCATATGCGTAAATATCCATTTGCTTACCTGACAACTTCAAATGATGCTGTCTACAGTGAGCATGTAACTAGTGCCAATTTAACACGTTGCTGTCAGCGCTGTAATTCTTTATCAAATTCCTCTCTCACTTTATGTGGCACTGGATTAAAACGGAACACTGTCCAAACACTGCAAATAAAGGAATGATTGTTCGCATCCAAGCCACGTTGGAAAACAGATGAAGACTCTTTGCATATACCACGAAGAGAGGTGTCTGACTTTGGAAGATCGTTTGTCTCCTCATAAAGGGAATTAAACTGGACATTATCCACTTGCATACGATTGAGCAAATGGGTAGGATAGCCCACAACTGCGCCCAGTTTCTAACCAATTTGTAAGGACTTGAATGGTGTCATAATATCAGTTAGGTATAACTGGTTGACATTTTCACGGATATAATTGGCGTCCGAAAAGTGGGTCTGCACAAGACGGTATGCCAAGCATTTCGCCTCACAAAAATGTTGTTTTTCAAATCTAAACTATCCCAAAATAGTTCATAGTCATTATGAACACTCTGCTGCTCAACGATCTGTCTAGACAACCGAAGGCTAGACACTAAACACTCGCACATAAACAGCGCACTGTACAGAGTAAATGGGACTCCTGGAGGTGTAGAAGTCATTGTGAACACTGATGAAACAGATTATTCAAGTGGAAATACAACGGAAAACGATGTTATACACAATAATCTGGGTACCTGGGCTTTAAGAAGGGAATTTTGCAGAAACAGTTTTCAACAGAAATGCATCTATGCTCATTCTAGCAATATCTCGAACCAGAATACATATCGGTGACTTGCAATGACCAAAGTATAGTCTTTCCAATATATAAGTCAACCTCTCCACCAACTTATTGATGGTCACGAAGGCGAGTGTATGCTCAGAATTTCGATCAACGTTCCATCAGGTTTTCCTGATTCAAATTAGTGAATTCTTCTATAGCCAACTAAAAAATAGTATCCTGTGTACATTCATATGTTTTTAATATTCAAATTAAGGACAATTTTATGAGATGTTACTTTCATCTTGATTCCCACTTCAACGTCATCTGCTGACTAATATTCTCTAGCTTGAGCCTAGAATCCTTATATGAAGCCAAATTTCAGCACCGAGGAATCAACGGGATCGTTGAGAAGACGTCAAATGCTCGATAGGATGTATCATGACCTCCCTCGGGAAACAAACAAACAATTAACCAAATGATTTTTAAGCTAATGATGTAGTGGGCAAATGGTGGTATTTGCTATATGGAAAACAAATGATAACTAGTTCTGATTACTTATCATTAAGCACGAAGACTTATGAGAAATCATGGCATGTATAAACCAACGAGAAGTGCGTTGGGTTTCGGGAAATATAGCGGGTAATACAACTGTGGCCTTGAGCTGCTCAATACCTCAAGGTCCCCGAGGTTTGTCTTCATTATTTTATGCACAGTGGGTAGTTTGTTTCCGAACAGGTCGGTGTTATGATATAGAAATCTAAATTTTGCAAGGTAATCAACCGGTAAAAATGGGCGTTTTTAAATGACCAAAAATTAAATAATTGCCTTTGAAATGTCGTAAGGCGAAAGGAAATTATTTTTGGGGATGTCACATTTTGCGCCTGTTCGACACATTTTCATGACGATTGTGTGAAGGATAAACGACTGACACCTATTCACTACTACTAAGTAAGGATAATTCCGGGAGAAGCATGCTGGTGGATAAACCAAACTAGAATCCTCTCTAGATGTATCTCGGTTCATTTTGTCACACTTGCTCATTAAAACTTGATCTGCTTAACCAATAGTACGGGCGCTTGTATACTTTGTTTCCATCTTAATTGCAATATTCAATATATGTACTTGCTTTATTTGTTTTTGATATCATGCTCTTTATAACCTTTTGCTATGTTCTCACTTTTTAATCCTTTGTATTATCTAAATAAAAGGCAGATGAGGTGTGAAAACTGGGATCACTTGGAAGCATTGCTAAGTTCTACATTACTGTTGATAACTGGCCAGTGGTACACTAACGGCACTCTAGAACTTGACAACTCCGAGGAAAATGAATTCCTTCACCGGAGGAGATTTCGTATATCCCTAAGGCTGCTTAAAACTGATAATGCGGGCCCGAAGAGCCTATTGTTTAAGTGTTTCCAATTTGCTTATATTTGTTTTTGAAGATTTGTCTGTCGATAATAGTTAAGTATAAATATATCACTGTGATCAAGCTAGGATCTAAAAACTAACGTATTACGGGCCCTTCATCTGAAACAGAAATAGTGAAAGAATTCAATCAAAGGACGTGTATACTGCTGAGTAGTTCGCCCCATCCTCCTTTATGTCTGTGAGTGAGACACATAGCCATTGAAAGTGAAACACACGAAACGACTGGCTAGCTGTCTCTCTTCATAGGAGTCTGCGTTCTGTCTCCTATGTTACGTGGGATAATATGGTGAATAATATTGATGTTTGGCTTCGGTCGAATCCTGGGTAAGAAGGGAAAATCAGTGGACGAGGTTGTCAAGCTACATGGATTGAGAGAGATGGTTAGGACATGTGTTACACAGGCCTAACCTAGTCATCACCTTCCTTGACAACGGGCAGTGTTAGCTGACTGACATAGGATGGATCAAGTTAAGGAGATGCTGGCACGTAGTAGTCAAACCAAAAATGGCTTCATCAGTCAGTGAAATCCATAACAGTTAATTTAAGCCAACCACCCATCCAGCCACGCAGGAGGGAGGTGTAGACTGCCTGACTGGCTGGTTGGAGTTCTTGGGATAGTATGAACCAATGGCTGCTCGAGATAATTGGTGATATGGCCAAAAATCCTCGTTGTCAACGACAGTGGAGATGTATTCACTCTTCGTGATTTGTCAGCCATATCCAATAAAAGTCTATTGTTCTTCCATATTACTGCTATTGTTTTCCCCTCGCGTTTCTGTTGATTATCTCTCCCCGTGTTGAATCTCTCTTTACTGTCTTCTCTTGCTTTGTGTGGCACATGGAGGGAAAGTGGCAACTTGAACTGGTGCACATCTGTGCAAAGTTCTATGTTGAAACCAGTCAGTCAGTCAAACCTTTCACCCTACTACTATGCTAATCCGTGCTGTGACACTAGTTTCCTAGCTTCTGCCCATTTGTGTAATCTGACCTAATTGAATTATTCAGACCAAAAGTTACTTTAAAATACTTAATATTAGTCTCCTTAGTAACAAAGATATATTTGTCTGAATGTGTTTTTGGAGGATAATTTTAACAACTTTATTATTATAAATGCATTCAATTATCACTAGTCTTTAGATCTTCCAAAAATGCACCATTTTCTCTTATACTTGTAATTATGTTCTGCATTTAGAAGTCCCTAGCCAGTGAATTAACAAAATAATTTTCCTTTTTGTATCCATCATGTATGTGTCCTCTCGGTAATTCTTTTTTGAATGTAAATCATTAAACTTGGCCGCTCAACTTACTAGAGGCACATTTTAGTTTCAAATACTATCCCAACAACTTTAACTTGGATAAGAAGGTTGCGTTATATTGTTATTTACGCGATATAACTTATAACCCAATTACTTACTGAGAAGTCGAACATGTTCGTGTTTAAACGAATAACTTTTAACAAATATTCCTATCAGTAAGATAGTAAATAAAATTCTTGAAATACATAGTGTTCATCACATCAGGAACAATAATAGTTAACAAACAGTTAAGTAAGCGAATGAACTTCTAAACTATGGTATAAACCTAAATAGTTAACAGTGACATGTTTAATTTAAGATTAAAGTATCGCATAATATAATGAAACAGCCGTGTAAAACTACTTTTTGAAGTTAGCTTACGAATTGACATCAGTTAGAGAACCATTAAAAGCAAAGGAGTACTGGACTATAGTTGTTTCGTCCCACTCTAGGACTGACTTCAGAACTACGCACCGACGACATTCCCAATGCTAGGGATAGAACCCAAAAGCTTCAGGTTACGAGACGTGCTCACTGACTATTCAACCACTATGAGAGAATCCGATAACCCGTGAGTTGTAACTCCTGCCAGTCCTGAACCTTTAACTGATTACGTTCTTATTTTCCTAACAGAATACACTTTACTGTATATAAAGGTGAATCCTCCTCTGTCTTGCTTACTGAAGCTGGTTCCCCTCAAGGTGCTGTTCTCTCTCCTTTTCTTTTTTCTTACATGCCTTACTTCTTTCGGATGAAATCAACTTCGTCAAATATGCTGATGATCTGACTGTCTCACAGTTCTGTCCTAATCTCACTGTTACAAACTGAATAGCTTTTTATCGGACATCAGGCGGTGGTCTAAGCCAAAGTGGTCTTACCTTAAATCCCTCTAAATATCAGACAGTTAACTTTACCTTACGGCATAAACGTGATCTCCAAGAACTGGTTCGTTTACATAGTGCTTGTAGAGTAGAAGGCACTGATATAGAAAGTAATTCTAGCATGAAATGTCTTGCAATAGTTTTATTCTCTAGTTTTTCTTGGTCATCTCATATTTTGTCAATTTCTGAGAAAATGTTCCTTCTAACCTGCTACTTTAAGAAGTAAAGACAATCTAGTATCATACAACCTCTACTTTTAAAGTTTGTTAAGTCTTGCATCTTACATATTGTTCTTTACTGCTCTCAATGGGCTGCTCATAAACGACTATGTCATATTGTTAGTAGAGCAAGTGGTGTGCCATTAAGGTAGCCATCTCGTTATTAGTGTAGTCGATGTACACCTGAACTCGTGTGAGAAATGGTCTAAATCCATATCGTGTGACTCTCTACATCCGCATTCACACCACTCCCTTCTCTTGCATCTCATCAGGTAGGAATAGAAGTCATTATAAAAGATTATATGCTCGTACAACCAAGTAGATAAACTCAACGATACCATATTTGGCCCGCGTCCTAAACGATAAACCTACAACTTACTAAGTAATTAGCAAAATAATTGGCTCTTATTCTGTCCTATCTGTAGTCTATGGTGACACTGTTTCAATTAACTTTTTACTTAGCTGTTAACATTAATATGATCATTATTTGACACTTTTTTACATTTTCGACTTTACTGTCACTGCAAATAGCAAAACAAAACTACCAATATCAATCCTGTAATATCATTTTGTTTATTTCTGTTTTTGCTGTTGTCGAGTAAATTAGATGCAATATATTGTACCTAAAAATCCTGAGAATTCTACACTGTATCATAGGTACTGTTTTGGAATTAAGCAAATTATTGTTATAATTATTTCAGGGACCTGAATAGTAAATTTTCAAAAGAATAGATACTGAACAAAGAGTACTCTTTTCGATAACCCCTTCATCATCAGACTCTACAGTTATATATACATTATAGTGAATGAATGAATTAGTGTTATGAACAACATTAATGTTGTTTAAATAACATCGAATCAGTAATATTGATAGATTACAGTTCAGTAGCATCAACATAAAATAAACTGAATGTCAGAAAAATTAGGAAAGATAATATTACAAATTCATGAATTTATAGTCTCTACTGAAGGCCAGGGCAGTAGTAGGGGCTGGATTTGCTTCTTTTGAACACAGAGCACTGGTTGTTTGAGGCGAATTGCAATAGCCTGTGCTGTTTGGAGCATGCGGTGCTTCGATGATTTTGGCAATTTATTAGGCACCCGGTAGATTATAGAGAAGGATTCTTCAATGCTGGCTTTGTGGCCGGTTTGCACCAGATGGTCCAATATCGAACTGTTAATGGTTTTCACTACACCTTTACTTAGCCATAGTGGGAGATGTTCTCGAGCACGAAAAATCAAGTTCCTAGAGCAACGGCCAATATAACTCGCTCCACTACAAGTGCAGTTGAATTGGTAGATACAATTTGAAGTGGCTAGTCTAGGTACTTCATCTTTCAGTCGAGGTAGCACCATCGGTCGTGTAGAGAATAATACATGTAGTTCACCAGCATTCAAAGTTCTTTGAACTGATTTTCTTAATTTCCTCGTAATTATCTCACTTAGTATATCGCCCTTGAATTGCAGTCATATATAAAGTGGTTTCCGCTTTCTTTGTCATGTGTTTCTTGATAAATTCTTCGGGATAGCTATTTTCGATCAAAGTATCATATACAATGCTTAATTCATTTTCAATTACTTCTTCAGAGCACATAGCTCTAACTCAGTGGCTGAGGGTCTTCACTAAATTTCTTTTGTACTTGAGAGAAACGAAGCTGTGAAAATGTGTATATTGTCCTGTCCATGTACTTTTTCTATGCAAATTTCTTTTTATGCTACCATCTGGTTTTCTTGTAAGGAGGACATCCAGGAAGGCAATTCTGTCTTGGGATTCCTCTTCGCATGTGAATTTCATAACCGAATGTATTTCATTGAATTCAGTAATTATTGTACTCCTATCCGAATCACTATACTCTCTAATATTGTTTTGTTTTCAATATTTCCATATCATCTTACGCTCTATCAAATAAATGGTTTGAATTGGTTTCATTTATAAAGTTCTAGTTCAGTAGTCCTTGCTCAAGTTAGATATAATTGAATACTGGTCCATTTGGATATATACGGCCAAATAATATCACTGGGCCCCAGTAGCTTAATGGTCTGTGAGCTCTCTCGCCTTGTGACCGGATGGTCCTGGGTTCGAACCTTGTCGGTAGGTGCACACACTACCAAAGAGTTCTAAAGTAGGCGGACGAAACAGCTGTCCAGTACTCCCTGACTGCTTTTCCAATGGTTATCTAGTCGATGTCAGTTCTTTATAAAATCATGTAACCAATCAGATCAAATCCCTGTAAGACAACGCTTGGATATCACTTTGGATGTATGGCTCTCAGCATAGTATGCATAAGCTTTCACCAGATTTTAAAGTTGCATGACTTACTATTAGTTAAGGTGATGCATCTTCTCTTATTTCATCTCCTATTACATATTAGTTATGTTGTTTATGAAATTTTCCTTATTACAGATTAATCAATCAAACCTTGATTAACCAGTTTATTATTTGTGTACAACATTAATTTCCATAAAAAACAGTGATGTTTGGAACGTGTATTAAAACATTCGTTATCAGGTAGAAAGTCTTTGCCGAAAGAGGTGTTAATTCTCTTCTTACTGTAGAACAAATGTTAAATTCATCTGCAACAGTGAACCAGTTCGATTTATGGGCAGTTTGAATAAAGTTCTTTATCCTTGGATGAACAGGAAAAAGCCATTTTGGGTTAAACAACAGGCTAATCCTTATACAGATGATGATATTACACCTGAAAACAAACTGTTCTTAGAACAAGAGCGTATGAATGTATTGACTTGTAATACAAGCCCAATTATTACTGAACAATTGGTTCAAGTACCATGGACACCTTATGTTACACAACGATGTGGTCTAATTGCAGTGAAGTTAGGCATGTATCCTTTATGGACTAAGACTGGACGAAAAATAGACTGTACAATTTATCAGGTAAGCCTCTTTTTGTGTCGTGTTGTTATTACTGTTCTAAAAGTCTATTTCTTATAGTACCGATGGTGTGTCATTTTGATTTTCTTTTAATTCTTGGGGTACCTAAAACAGAAAGAGAATTGGTGTTGCATGACCGCAGAGTTCAGAGGACAACTTCTAGAGGATGGTCACGCACGACGTGTTTGAAATGACTTTTAGGTCTGGTTCCGTATTAGTAACTTACCGCCGGCTATGGACCACTGTTAGGGTAAGTCGGAATGTACAATTTTTGGGGCAGACCTTTTCTAACCCCATCTCTCCAGACTGAGGGGACAGCATAGTTGGCATGCTGGTCATCTGAGGTGTTTCACCTTATTGTGTTTATATCCCTGTTCCCCCAGCAGTACGACTATGCCAAAAGACCCCAAGCATATTGTAAGAAATCTTACAATATGCTGGTAACTGCTTTTGGTCTAAGCGCTATCCTAGCAATCTTCCTGACATGGTAGGACCTGCAGGAACGATGTTTCTGGCCAGTGTAGCTTGTTGGGTCATTACGATATGCAAGCCCGACCACCACGTCAAGGTAGCAGCTATCGACCGGGCAATGTTGACTGACAGGATAGATCAGGTTGGAAAAGAGCTAGTCGTGGTCAAACCAAAAAATGGCCTCATCAGTCAGTGAAATCCATAACAGTTAGTTTAAGCCAACCAGCCAGCCACGCAGGAGGGAGGTGTAGACTGCCTGACTGGCTGGTTGGAGTTCTTGGGATAGTATGAACCAATGGCGGCTCGAGATAATCGGTTATATGGCTGAAAATCCTCGTTGCAAATGACAGCGCAGATAGATGCATTCACTCTTTGTGACTGTCAGCCATAACGAATAAAAGTCTATTGTTCTTCGATATTACTACTATTGTTCTTCCCTCACACTTCGGTTTATTATCTCTCTTTGCTTTGAACTCTCCTTACGCTTTTCTCTTGCTTTGTGTCGTACATGGAGGGAGAGTGGCAACTTTAACTGATGCGCACATCTGTGCAAAGTTCTATGTTGAAACCAGTCAGTCATCAGTCATTTTGATTTAAATTGGCTCACTGTAACGCAAATATATCCACCTTAATTTTCATTGGATTATTGTTTTTCCAGCTACACTTATATATGCGTCTATCCTGACATCATTCTGTTCATCTGCTTTTCTTTGATGTGCATTGTTCCAAGGTGTATAGACTTAAAGTGATTCACTTCTGTGCGAGATTCTACATTAATTCGAGGGAAGGCGGCGGATGGCAGTTCATCAAAGTAGGCAGTCGACTTTGAACCAGTTCAACAAGGAAGCTTCTGAAGACAGAGGTCTCTGAACAGCTGGACAGTGCTGTTGGCCTACCCTCAACAGATTGGCTTATCACCAAGCGCTTTAATTTGCATATAGCTATCGAGTAATATATTATACTATACAAAACTGATGACTAAATCATTAGGCTGTATTTGGAATCAAGGTTTCTGAAAGTACCAAATTAAATGACGGTAAACTTTTTCTTCCGGAACTCTGTGTGGTTTATTTGGTTGCCTTCAGTATGTAATGTTTGTTAGGTCACTTGAATGAAATCACAATAGTTATCGGAGCACATATGTAAAACTTGGCACATTCCAGAGTAGTATTTAGCAAAAGAATACAGTTATCAGATTTGTTGAAACACAGCGGTGCTTACTCCAGCCTTTGCTTGAGTTCAGGGTATCTGTCATTTAAAAATAGTGGTGTGTTTTGACAATCTGAGCACTTTGTGTTCGAAACACCGGCTCCATTCTGCTTGCTTGGGATGAGTGGCATAGTATCGGTCGTCATACCATTAAGATAAGCGGCGTTCTACTATATTACAAGATAGGCTTTTGAATAAGAGATTCCAGAGTAGTGTGATAAGATACAAAGGAACTTCCATTTTATGGTGAATTTGTTTACGGGGTTTCATCGTGAGCTGACATCCATTAGAAAACCTGGGAGTAGTGGACAGCTGTTTCGTCCTAGCTTGAGACTCTTCATCAGTACGCACACACCACCGGGGTTCGAACCCAGCACCTTCTGGTTACAAGGCGAGCTCGTAGACCATTAAACCACTGGTACCCGATCCAATGGCCCATGTATTCTTACTTCTGCCAATTCACGACATAGCGCGACCACTAGCTAATGTCTTCAGAGAATATTTGTCCTCACACCCGACCTGCTGCACCTTACTGGTCACGACTTATGAATTAGTATTATATTTCCCTATAAAAATTCCTGTTACTTCTAACGATCTGGTGGTGCGGTTGAGGGTGAGTAGACTTCGGTCTTCCTCTTGAAAATGCCCTCATGTGTTCACTGCTTCTGCCAGGTAAGTCTTATCCACTGCCTTCACGAGGCGGTGGGGTTCCTCTCAAAGGTAAAAGGGCGAATTTGAACATCTGGCGCTTACAACCAGACTAGTGCACAACATGAAATTCTACCTCAGGAGGGGAGTTGGAAATCACTAATTCCAAACCTATGGTGTACACATGGACTCCAGAATCGGAACGAATCGAATGATGATGTATGAACCTGTTTTGGTCACTGGAAAGCATAGAAACGTACCTCCTGACGCTACTCTACTGCCTTGTGTGGGAGAGACTTCAAGTCAGAATCTGAGTGCTGGTGGCCCCCTTACAACGACAACAACCACCTGCTTTTATGTGGGCGTACCAGCAGTATACCCTAGCCCTCACACAAACTATGGGGTTCTGTGTGGTGCATCTCTTAGGGCCTATAATGCCTAAAGTGAACAGTGTGAACTCCTTACGCAAATTGAGAATACTCAAGTCTGGTGGAATATCATAAGTGCCTTGTTTAGGGCATATATATTTCGTCTGAATTTACTCAATCCTAATCCAACATTTTCAAGTTGTCAGAAGTTTGTAACTCTCTCTCTCTGTGTAGTACAGTATGTTTGCAAGTATATGCAGACAGGCTTACATTACGCAATTGTACAGCCTTGCTCCGTTCGAAACTCCATCTTTAAAAGATTCCAGTTTAGTGTAACGACGTAGATAAGTATGTCCTATGTGCACTTATATCATAATCTTACAGTGTTGATCTCGAGCATACCATGAACAAATGTCTAATTGACAGTGTGTTACATTAAATACAACAAAAGGGAGGTGCACAAGTCCGGAACTATTCTATAAAGGTGGAGGCGTGGTTTGATCATTCGACTTCCAGTCAATGTTTCCCGGGCTTGAATGGCACCTCACCTATCTCAGTCTAAAAAACTGGGTAGTATTGTCAGTCCTCACACAATAAATATGGCTTGTGGCTAGCTCGGTACTGCTGGATAGGTGAATTGTAATTAATTGAGTTAATGGAGTAACTCCATGAAAGTATTCCTATTGGCAGAAATTGTAATTCATGGGTTGGCCTTTGGATCGAATCCCAATGGCTGATTGATTGGTCTACAAGTTAGCTTGGCTTGTAACCAGAAGGCCGTGGGTTGGAACCTTGGTAGTGGGGTGGGAATGTACTGCTGAAGAGTCCCAAACCAGGCTGATGGAACAGCTGTCCAGTACTCCAGTGGTGGTTTTCTAATGGTTCTCTAAGCGATGTGAGCTCATGATGAAGTCCTGTAACCATTCCTATTTCAAATGAATTCTCTTTCCTTACCATTTTCTTCGTCTACCTATTTGTCTGACTGTCTAAATCACTGTTATTATTATTATCTCTTCTGGATTCTGCTTCCCTTTCAGGTACCTGATAATCATGCTATTCGTTATACTCCTCCAGCAGAAATTGACAAATTCATCAGTCTTCTACATCCTCGTCATTACTGGTTAACTAGTAAACGTCCACCGTCTTGGATAAAACAAAAACGTTGGGGTATTCAACTAGTCGGAGCATTTTCTGCTGATCCTATTGAATTCACTCCAGAATGGTGTAATTTATTTAAAGAGGCTGGAATACCACCGAAGCGTAAAATTTCACGTTTTCTGGTTAGTCCAGATGCTGCTTTAAAACCTGGTCAGTTTGAATAAAAAATTTGTGTTGAATTTTTTTTTTTTGTGACAAATCTTTACGAACTGGTTTTCGATTAGCTTAACGCTTATAGTAAGATTCAGATTCAAGATAATACTTGAATATCAAACTGGTGCTCACTAGCGACTGGCTCCAGGTGAGAAGTGGTGACCAGTGGGGGGTACAGCAAGTCGGATGTGCGGACAAATACTCGCCAGCGATAACATTGGCTGGTGCCAGTCACGCTATGTCGTGAATTGGAAAAAGTTGTGTAACGGCAGAAGACAAGGGCCAGGCAATAGTTCGTTTATTAAGGAAATCAACAGATATTTATACATTTTCATGTACATATTATAGATTATTGTTAGCAGAAAAACACAGTCTTCTGATTGGTTGTTTATTCACTGAAAGTTAAGATTTCATCTCTTTGTGGCTGTTTCTTGAATGTCAGATCATCTATATGCTAACTGTATCCGCCTACGCAAAGTCTTTGTTCCTATTTTTCTCACGACCAATATTTGGGACATAAACCTTGACGTAAATTAATGTCTACCAATTTGGCTAGCAGCCAGCTCTCACCACAGTTGGAGTTCATGGGTTAGCCAATGAATCCGGCCCCAGTGGCTTAATGGTCTGCAAGGTCGCCTTGTAAGCGTAAGATCCTGGTTTCGAACTCTGGTGGTGAGTGCGCACAGATGAAGAGTCCCTGACTAGGCCGATGAAATAACTCTAGCTGTCCAGTACTCCCTGTTTTCTTTTCAATGGTTCCCTAACCGATATCAGCTCATGGAGAAATCCTGAAACCAATCAAGTCAAATTCCTGCAAACCAACACTTGAAGATCCAGATTTGTTAGTGTATCTAGGACTGTCAATTAATCAATTACCCGATCGTGAAACACACTATACTACGCCATCGACAATAAAGGTCTAATTATGATATAATGATAGCTGTCTTTGTAACATTGTTAGGATCTGATGATATAACCGCAAGAGTAAGGTTGTTAGGACTCAGTTACACGGAACAGATTTTTCATGCAGCTCTTCAATGATGCCACACTTGTTGTATAAACATCGATGATACAACTCGGCAGTCATCCAGTTTGATGAAGGTTGGTGGAGCGGGATTTGTACTGGATTAACGTCACGTCTCTACCTCTCTTAAACACGATATTTCCGTTAAGGACACAATCAAAAGCCTTCATGAGTTTGTTTGTAGGGATTTGATTCGTTTTTCAAGTTTGACCACGGATTCATATCAGTCAGAGAAGCATTGAAAACCAGCATTGGAGTATCTGGAAGCTGTTTTGTCAGCCTAGTTTGGGACTCATCACCAGTACGCACCCGTACCACAAATGTACAAAACTGTTAATATGTTCTTTGTATGAAAGTGTTAGTTGTTGATACAACTAACAACTATCGAGGAGGTGTGAACTATGTGTAAATGACTGGAAACTCAACGAAATGGCTTCAAATAAATGGTGCAAATGTTCCTCTTCTTTATCCTTTGATAAATTTTAAACATTCTCAGCGATCTTCACTTGATTATTATCTTTCTAGTCAGCTCACGAGTGCGTGGGTCATGTGGGTGATAGGGATGCTCACCAGTCACATAGAACGTCCGGATTCGATTTCCGGCCAACGCACTCATAAACCTCACCTATTCACTGGACACTAGTAACTAGTGTAATGTGTCTAGTCCTTTGTTTAGTGCAGACTGAATTCTGTCAGTCAGGTTTTCAATGTGGCCGCCATTCTACATAGCTCGGCATCAAGGTGCACTTTGGATTGTTGACGTTAGATAGTTGGAGGCAATCGGCAGGAAGCCTTGGACCTAGGTTTCGTGCTAGTTAGCACTGGTCAGCAAGGCGTAACTGTAGCTTTGGAGGAACTCATGTCCCCTCAAGGTCCAAGGCTTCCTGCCGATTGCCTCCAACCATCTAACACCTCGCCTATTGTTTATTATTATTGTTCCTTTTGGTTTCGATTGGAACTTAGGGCTTCAACAGCACCTCTCCATTTTCTCCTATTCTCTGCGGCGGCCCTCTTTAGTTGGCACCACGATTGGCCTTAATCTCTCATCTCCTCCTCGCACTATCTCTCCCACGTTACCCTTGGACCCACGTCCAACTCGTTGTTTTGCTATTCGGGTTCCACTCGAATCAATTTCCTACAAACCAACACTCGAAAATTAATCTGCTAGTTAATTAGCAACTACCTACGGGTTGCCATCCCCTGAAGTTCTAAAAAAGAGTAATACCCACTGGGGCCCATCAAGTAAGGCCAGGTGATGTCCACTGGTTGGCGGTAGCATTGCATTTCTCCAACTGGTAAAAGCTAGACCTCATTGGCCATTGGATTCCGTCCCAGCGGCTAAATCGTCAGTTGAGTCACTTCGAAACCTAAAGGTCCTGGGGTGTTGGATCCCTAAGAGTTAAGGAGTTCTCATGGGTACATATACATACTACTGCCGTAAAGAGTCAGCTGTCCAGTACACCCTGGTTTTCAATGGTTCTCCAGCTGACAACACTTAAATATTATCATTTGTTTATTGATCTTTTTTGTTTGTGTTGTTTTGATATTTGGCATAGTTAACTCGTGCACACTTCTGCGTCGATCTGTTTCCCGACCGCTATTCACAGATAAAGGTCCTTGTTGTAGTGTAGTTATCATACGTGGCTTTTTTTTAAAAAAAATTAGGAGCTTGTTGTTAATGTTAACCTAAGGGTTTCGAAAAGCTGTCATCATTTTAAAGGTAATTTTATTCATAGAACCGAAATGCGTTGTGTTGGCCAAGTGAAATTTCTGACTACTCCACTTTGCTATTGTTCAGGGTGCTTTTTTTGCCTAAGCAATAGAGATGCCTTAGATTTCTTGATGGAATACTGTGAATACATGAATGCCTAAGATCGAATCATTTCGTGTGAAATCATTCGTAGTCTATTTTGCTGTTGTTAGGTGGTAGATGGATTATAAACAACAGTAATGTAACTCAGTGAATCGCATGCATTATCGTACACTTGACAATAACCCATTCGTTCTTAGATGTACAAATCAACTTAACTCCAACTGAATTCAGCGACTCAGGGATTGATTTTTTACCACTGTATAATCTCTGTGACATGAAATGTGCTGATGATGTAGTCCTTCTAAATGTGAAGACGCTGACAAAATAAAACAGAGTCTTTTAAACACTTTGAGTAAAAATCTTCGGATGTTTGCCATGTGATTCGCTCCTGCTGTCAAATGTAAGGTGATGTTACAGGGGTGGACTACATTGACTCACTCCTAGCTTGAAGGCAAAGAAGTGGTCGAGCGTGTTGACCATTTCATTTATTTGGGAATTTGCATCAGCCCCAGTGAACTGATTCCTGACGAAATCTCACCACGGATACCAAACGCTCATGTGGCTTATTCTAACTTCTCCGTCTCTGGCGTTAGAGGTGATATCCGAAGACGTTATGTTCAGCTGTTCACTCAGTCCTCCTTTATGGCTGCGAGTGGAAGACATGAGATGAGGCTATCTGGCTGTCTTTAGTCATAGATGTCTCCGTTCTATCTCCTGTGTGTGTTAGGTGGTGGTATAATAGGAGGGGTGAGTAATATTGACGTTAGGCTTCAGTCGAGTGCTAGGTAAGGAGGGAAAATCAATCGAAGAGGTTGTAAAGCAGATGCACTGATTGAGAGAGATGGTTAGAACGTAGGTTACTTAAGCCTAATCTAGCCTAAACATTGATCAACTTCCTCGAAAACGGGCAATGTTAGCTGATTGACATAGGATGGATCAGGTTGGAAGAGATAGCGCGTTATGGTCAAACCAAAGCATGGCTTCATCAGTCAGTGGAATCCATAAGAGTTAGTTTAAAGCAGCCACGTAGGGAGGGGTTTATAGACTCCCTCACTAGCTGGTTGGGGTCCTCAGAATGGTAAGAACCAATGATGACTGGAGACAATTGGTGATATGGCTCAAAATCCTCGTTGTCATTGGCTGGAGCAGATGCATGCATCCACTCTTTGTGATTTGTCACATCGGATAAAACTGTATTGTTCTTCCATATTACTGTTGTTTTTCCCAGAGTGGCGGAGGGGGGGGGGGCTGGCACTTTTGTGCAAAGTCGTATGTTGAATCCAGTGAGTCAGTCTGATAGTTCTTGTCTCCCCTAATAAATATTATGTCGGTGAATAATTGGATCCCTTGCGAATATTATTTTTATCATACATTATTATTATCTCCTTTAGTTCCTAGTGAAACATAGGCTTTGCCCAACCTTCCCTCTCTACCGGCTTAGCGGGGTTTAGCAGTGTGTCCGTCGACTGGGAATCGAACCCCAGACCGAGTCAGGTGTAGTTAGCGAGCGTTATTCGGCACGTTCATGAAAACAGACTGCTTCTAACTACGTTCTTTTCTCTTTTGTTTTTCTACGTGTTTAGGAACACCTTTAGGTGTGAATCACTTTCGTGTAGGTGATTACTTGGATATAACTGCAAGAACGTAAGTTGATATCTATATTCACTGTTTTGATGAGGGTTTAAAACGTTTATTTTTCACAATTCACTTCATTGATGCATGCATGACTTGTTTATCGATGTCTGGATACATGTGAATACGTTAAGTACCAAACACAACCCAAGATGAATAAAATGCATAAGTTACGAATTTAGTTTGCTTTCCTCAAGTCAGGTGGGTAGCCAGGAATGGAGTGGCCCAAACTGACTGATTCGGCTCTCTCAGCTAGCTGTGTCGAACCGTGTACACCTCTGGTGAGCTCATACGCAAACAAGGGGAACGCCTGTCGAGTGTTTAGACTAATTCGATTTGTTACACGATTTCATCATGAGCTGACACTGGTTAGAGAACCATTGGAAAACAAGCCGGGAGTACTGGACAGCTGTTTAAATTTAAATTAAATTTAAATTTCGTCCTAGTTTGAGACTCTTCAGCAGTACGCACCCACCGGGATTCGAACCCAGGATCTTCTGGTTACAAGGCGAGCTCGTATACCTTTAAGCCACTGGGACCCGATCCAATGGCCAGCCCATGAATTCTAACTTCTGCCAATTCACGACATAGCGCGACCCCTAGCCAATGTCTTCGGCGAGTATTTGTCCTCACACCCGACCTGCTGCACCCTACTGGCTGGCTAGCCACCAAGCACTACTGGTTGGTGTGAGTGGCATACAACTACTCATATCTGTCAATCAGTAGTACATAGTGTTCTATATAACCCAAGATAGGCATCAAATCATTTTAATTCGTAATGTAAAAGTGAGCATTTAAGATCATAATAAAGGTTTTGTGTATTTCTCAATGAATGAAAAAACAAAACGATATTTTTGTTTTCACTGACGTTTCGCTATTTAATTCTGCTAATAGCTGCCTTATCAAAGTATTATTAAACCGGAATTTACAAAATCCACTCAGCGTATATATAACAAAGAGTTAAGAGGTGAGAAAATAGACAAGTTAGGTCAAGTTTAAGGGACATATTGAAAGTCAAAATAACAATGAAGAAAGTACGTTTGTTATGATATCAAAATAAAGTTTACTAACTTGATCATCGTTCGTCAGTCCGGGGTCATTTGTCGCTGTCAAGTTGGCCAATTGGTAAAGATAACAAAACCAAGCGTAGATTGTTGGATTTGACCAGTGTGTAAAATTATAAAGGCAGTGTGTGTTTACATAGTGAACTTGCTTATCACATTTGTGTTGATTTTGTCACTTCATGGTTGGGGAGGGGTGTGTTGCAACCAGGTCAGATTCTCTTTTAGTTCATCATTCCTATTCAGACAATTTGGATTCCA
Organism: Trichobilharzia szidati; assembly: GCA_944472155.2. NCBI lineage: Eukaryota > Metazoa > Platyhelminthes > Trematoda > Strigeidida > Schistosomatidae > Trichobilharzia > Trichobilharzia szidati. The sequence goes on from OX235276.1 coordinate 9,707,475, forward strand.
CTTGATATGGTATGCTTCTGATATTAGACGTTCTTTGTGATTTCTGAAGTTTTTCTGGATTATTTCAATATTGTCTAAATTAATTTTGTGGCCTGATTGTTCTATAGCGTGTAGACGACCTATGGCTGATGATTTTTCAAGCATTTTGGGTCAACTGGATTTCTCGGTGGTTGAACAGATGCTCTACGGTGTTCATTTTTTCTGATTTTGATTTCTCGAGATGTTTGCCGGATGTATATCGCATCACATTCCAAGCATTATATTTTATAGATACAATTAGATAAAGAATATTTAGGGATTTGGTCTTTTATATGGACAAGGTTGTTTTACAGTGTGTCTGATGTTTTGAAGAAAACTCTAATGTCGAGCTGATTGAGCACTCTTCTGATATCGTCTGGCGTCTCTGTTCTGTATGGAATGACCACTGCTTTCTCACCTCTTAACTCTTCGTTATATATATGCTGAGATTTTGTAAATTCCCGTTTAATAATACTACTTTGATAAAGCAGCTATTAGCATTAAATAGCGAAACGTCAGTAAAAACAGCAATATCATTTTGTTTTTTCATTCATTGGGAAATACAAAAACCTTTATTATAATGAACATTATATACCCAATACCCTAATTTTTTCAAATTGTTAAAAGTGAATTTGGTTTGGACATGTATAGTATTTAAGATCTTTCAGTATTAACGAAAGCAAGATATATCGTAAACATCGCCCAACACCTTGTTAATCTTAGTTCCACAACCTGTTCTGTTGGAAGTATGCGAATGGAAAACCAACCATCAAGGTATAATTTGAGCATCAATTACCGAGCTCTTGTTAGATAACTACTATGCGATTTGATTTTGTTGTTGTTTGGTGGCTCTCAGCGGCATCTATGATGTGCGTTTCGTCCTACCTATGACTCATCAGCCGCATGCAATTGCGGTATTCCCAATGAAACTGAACATTTCAGTAAAAATAAAATCAAAATCAACAAATATTTCGAAATAATAATCGTAATAATCAACAACTCCTTCGTTAAAAGCAGAATCGGGGAAGCAAGTCAGACGTTCACTGCACTGAAATCAGTGTGGAAATCTACAACACATCGCTTAGCGTTCCGAGTGGAACATAGAGCGTCAAGGTAGAGCTCTGAAGTTTCATTAGCAGTGGTGTTTACTTTTTACGGGATGGGATTGCTAGCCTCATGTACAACCTTCCCCTTTTTGCCAGACTTACTATCAGCTGTGTGGTGTAGGAGTTCACCGGCTGTGGGTCGAACCCTGGACAATATGCGTGATTGGCAAGCATTCTATAGCTGCACAACACCGGCGCCACAGTACTTAGTACAAGGAATGAAATCTGAATTTTCAGCATTCATGCCAAGCGAGTGCTTATACATAGTGGTATAGTTCAGAGACTTAATTGGCACTTCACTAAAAGTATTTCTAACAGGCCGCCTCAGGCGTTCACAAACAGGTACCTTCGCTGCACTGATAGAGAAGATCAAGGCGACAATGGACTGTGGTAACAAACCAACTAAGATCCTAATACCTAAAAAATATTCAAAAGGAAATGGAAATGAGGTTGGATGTACGCTTAGCAGATAGGTTGAGTGGCATCGCCCGCCAGACCCTCCAGTGAAACCTGAATGAATAAAAAGGAATTGTTTGAGGATTCGAGAGTGATATGAGAGAGATCAAGTGATGAGGAGAAAGTGAAAGCATGTGGGCAGTCATGGCACCAGTTAGAAGTGATCGCAGAGAAGATAATATAATCGGAAGGTGTCGCCACAGCTTTATTTTCCACTTGAAACGCAAGGAATGAGTAGTGATAATGAATACTAGGCTTCACTTCATCGCCTTACTTTTTGCTCACATCAGCTCGCGTGTGTGTTTGTGAAAGATGATTCAAACGAATTGTAGATTTCTCTTGAGAAATGCAGAACGATAACTTATAGGTGAACATTCTAATGAATAAACCAAATGTCTGATTACGGGATTTCACCATGAGCTGACATTGATTAGAGAACCACTGAAAAACCTGGGATTACTTATTGGACGGCTGTTTCGTCGTAGTTTTATACTCTTCACCAGTACTCACTCACCGGGCTAAGAATCCAGAGCCTTCGAGTTACAACACAATCTAGCTTGTAGGCCATTCATCCACTCGGACCCACCAATCCACTGGCCAGACCATGAATTTTTACTCCCACCTATTCGTGATTGCTTTATCGCAACAGGCACTAGCTAATGTCATCGCTGGCAACTATTCGTCCTCCAACTCGACTAGATGGACCCCAGCGGTCACTACTTCTCACTAGAGCCCAGGTAACTACCCACCTGAATACCACATAAAAATCCAAAACAGGAGATTGGTCTAAAACACGGCACTAAATAAAAAATTCAATAGAATGTATAAACCTCAAATTGTGAGGTATCTAAGCTGAGTGTCGTCAAAGACACTATCACTGAGTGTGAATAAGAAAAACAACAGAGCTATGTCAAGAACGATCCACAGCCCATAATAAACAGCGCAGGAATGCACAGATCAAGAATAAAGGAATTCTAATAGATGGTATTAAACACACAGAGAGGAACATAAGGATCGAAATGTACAGCTGAAAGCGTTCAACCATAGGAGGATAATTGTTACAAACCAAATAGAATGCTGATACATTAAATGAGACTAATTCCAATGGAAATCAATGGTTATGATTACGGAGTAACTTTGTGGTAATCAAAATATAGACGCACACTACTTATTTAGTAACAAGTAGTATGAATATGAACGCAAATGAAACATCAATAGTGGATAGATAAGGTGGTGATCTAACTTAGTGGTATTGCTGTAATTCTTAGTAAGATCGTCCTGTTCCTCTCTTCATTCGCCTAACACCCTACGTCTCCTGATCGTCAGTTTGAAATTTTTAAACTGATATAGCCTAAAGCATCATGTCACGTTCAGTAAAGTTGGTGAAGTGGAATCTCGATTACAGCAGAGGGAGAGAGAGAGAATGAAACCTGTTCTCTTAAGAAGGCATTGATTGATTGATGAAACTGTCAGAATTTGAAAGAGAAGGTTTTTCATTTCAAAAAGCCTCTAAGATGATTAAAGTCTCAGTTTGATTAAGAGTCCTAACTTAACAGATGTTTATTCCTCCTAGTATACCAGAGATTCGTTTTGAAATGCAGCTACTGATCTTAGTTCCGAAACTTTTTGATATTTCGACAAGTTCCAACGATATCGATATATAGTGAAGTGTTTGTTTGCAGGCATTTGACTGGTTATAGGATTTCATAGTAAGCTGACATAAGTTAGAGGAACATTGGAAAACCTGGGAGTACTGGACAGCCCGTTGTTTCGTCGGCCTAGTTCGGGACTCTTCACCACTACACACCCACCGGAGTGCAAACCCATTGAGTGGGTGGCATTTATACATTGGTCTTCAGGAGAACTGTGGACACCTATTTCTGCCTTTTGCGGAACGAGACAAGCATGCAATTATCATCCTGTGGCGTAACCACTCGGAAGCCCTCTCCCTCCGTGTGTAACAACAGAAGACGAGGGCCAGGCGACAGATCGTTTATTAAGGAAAATCAACACATATTTATAGATTTTAATGTACATTATTGTAGATTATTGTTAGCAGAAAAACACAGTCTTCTGATTAGTTGTTTCTCACAAAAAGTTAACTTTGCATCTCTTTGCGGCTGTTTCTTGAATGTCAGATCATCCATATGCTAACTGTATCCGCCTACTCAAAGCCTTTGTTTTCATTTTCTCACGACCAATATTTGGGACATAAACATTGACGTCAATTACTGTCTACCAACTTTGGCTAGCAGCCGGCTCTCACCACACGTGGACCGATATCGATATAAAAGTCCAATTTGAAGTTCTGATCAGTCAGCTGAATGGCTTTCTCCCTATTGCATGTTGTCTTATCTGAACCGTTGTCAATAGTTAGTTCGTAAACGTCAAGCACAATGACTAATGTGATATCCCATCAATCGTTAAGACTAATTTAAGTACCACAGGAAAAAGTTATTAATAATTCTGGAAAGCTTGTATCTGCATTGAATTTATTTATTTTCAAAGGATTTAGCACTTAAAATCTTACCCTATTTGACAACTACATTTCAATCCAACCCTTAGTTGCAGTACAACTTGTTGATTGCTAGCTTGAAACGTTAACCTTGGCGGTCTAAGAGTACTTACTTTACTTTACTTCGGCTATCTCCTACGGGAGGATGAGCCGACTTCATGAACATCTCGAATCGTTTGTAAGAGAGTTCATGAAGTTTCATGGGAATTTGGTACGAGTCATTTCCCCAGAATCGCTCGGCCTTTTGTTTGAGAGTGCAGCTCTAGCCTTCACACAACCAAGTGTGACCTACAAGGCAGTAGGAGTAGAGTAGGGGGTCCACTATCCATTGGCAACCGGTGACCTTAGTTCGGTTCATAGGCCTTTTTGAATGGGGCCAGACATCCAGGACATCCAACAAGCCCTTTGTCCATACGTCTGCCGGTGAGCTCCAGTGAGCTTCATACGCCAGTCGTTGGAGGTTTGGAATCAGGGTTTAGCCATCTCCCCTAGACTGTCATCCAATGGACAGTCAACCCGGTGAAGAGCGCCGGGCATACGCTTTCGCCCTCTCACTTTGGTGAGAAAACACCTCCGCCACGTGAAGGCAGTGAGTAGGACTTCCTCAGGAGAGGCTATGTAAGACGCCTGGTCATATGGGAGCATTTCAAGAGGTGTGCGGAGGGGTAGCCAACCCGCAGCGCAAGGCACCCACCCCCGACCATCCTGAGACTTTGGAGTACGTTGACCAGGGATCGAACAACACACAACCACATACTCATGGCTGGCGAGTATTTTTCCACTGACACAAAAGGGATGGGACCTGAGAGTTCCATTGTTACGAGGCCAGCGCTTTAACAACTGAGTGGAGAGTGCATATTCCCAATTATCGTCATTACGATATATTCACCGTAAAGTTAATCAATCATACCTCGGATTTTGTTGACTAAGTCAGTGAGTGGAACTTATTTGAAGTCGAGAGGTGGTGGTGGATTTTGGGCACGTTTGGGATAAAATGCTTCAGAATAATAAATAGATCCCCACCCCCAAAAGAAATGATATACAATTATTTAGACAAATTTATGCACAGAAACTGGTTTCAAATGTTATTACCTCCCGTCCCCACCACCCTATGGGGGAAATCGGGAGACATTTTCACACAGCGTAGATCATTTTTGTTAGTCATTAAAAGTGGTGTGATCAGTTAATTTACTATATATATAAGCTGACTGACTACGGTAAAAAGCTTTGGAGTAGGCGGTTGATAGTGTGTTGTAAGGTATGTTGCTATCCCGATAAAAAAGTACTTTGAGTCGATTCATTATTAATAAAAGTTCTTTTTGTATTTCCCAATGAATGAAAAATAAAACGATACTGTGGTTTTGTTTACCGACATTTCGCTATTTAATGCTTCTGCTGCTAATAGTTTTATCAAAGTAGTAGTATTATTAAACCAGAATTCACAAAATTTTAGCTTTTATGTAACAATTGATATCAGTATAGAAAATGGGTAAGACGGAGGTTATGAAAATAACCAACCAACTACAACAACAGCAACATCCAGCGCCAATCACCATCAACGGGAGGGATTTGAAAGAGGCTACTTCATTCACTTATCTAGGGAGCATTGTCTCAATTACAGCAGGAACGGACGAGGATGTCAAATCGAGAATCGGGAAGGCGAGAAACACATTCATCAACCTGAAACCAATCTGGAAATCTTCGTCACTCAGCCTGCATCAACAACAAAATTCGTATTTTCAATACAAATGTCAAGTCAGTCAGTTCTCCTATACGGATGGGTCAGAAACTTGGCGGGTCACCAAGAATATTTCCAACAGCGTGTTACAGACCTTTATCAACAACTGTCTTCGTTCTATACTGAAGATTAGATGGCCGGAAAGAATCACAAACAAGTAGCTATGGGAACAAACAAATCAGGAACCAATCGCTTAACAAATATGCAGGAGAAAGTGGAGATGGATTGGACACTCGCTGAGGAGGCCGTTGGGTGACATTGCGCGTCAGGCCCTCGAGTGGAATCCGAAAGGGAAGCAGCGAGTGGGACGTCCTAGGGTGACAAGAAGGAGATCGTGTGAGGAGGAGTTGAAACAGTATGGACTAACATGGATGCAGGTGAAAAGTACAGCAGAAGACAGAAGCAAGTGGAGACGTGCAGTTGAAGCCTTATGTTTCACTAGAAACCCAAGGGAACAATACAATAGAAAATGAGCGCTGTGGTAGTGTATAACTCCATTATGAATAAAATTTTATTTTGATACAGTTACACAGTGTTGTACAGTAATATTTACTAATGGCCACGTTTCGAGCACAATTTATTCCTGCTCATAATCATATCAAGTTATGTGAGTACCTTGATATGATTACAAGCAATAAAATTGTCCTCGAAACGTGGTCAACAGTATATATTAATGTACAACTCTATACAATTTTATTAAAATGAAATTTTATCCATTAAGGAGTAATAAGTAACAACTTGATCATCGTTATTCCGCATGAGTTAATTTTTACGTTGTTGTCAAGTTGGCCAATTGGTAAAGACAACAAAACCATTTTTCTAGATTGTTGGATTTCATAAGCGCATAAAATTATAAAAAGAGCATATTTACATAATGAAATTGCTTATCGCACATTCGTGTTGATTTCGTCACTTCATGGGGGAGGGAGGTGTTGCAACGAGGTCAGATTCGCTTTTGGTTCATCATCCTATTGTGTCCTGATTGTTCTATAGCGTGTAGACGACCTATGGCTGATGCTTTTTCAAGCTTTTTTAGTTCAACTGGATATCTGGATGGTTAAACATAGACGGCTCTACGTTGTTCATTTCTCCTGATTATCGCGATTTCTCTCTACCGATTTTTGTCCAATGTATATCGCATTCATCACGTCTAATATCAGAAGCATATCATATTATCAAATGGAATCTAAGTTCTCTGAAGAATAGGAATGATGGACTAAAACAGAATTTGGCCTGGTTGCAACACACCCTTCCCCACTCACTCATGAAGTGGCAAAATCAACACAAATGTGGGATAAGCAATTTCATTATGTAAACACATGCTGCTTTTATAACTTTACAAACTTATCAAATTCAGCAATCTACACCTGGTTTTGACTTCATGCTGATGAACGATGATTGCTTTAAATATATATATACATATATATATATATATATATACTTTGATAAAGCTATTAGCAGCAGCATTAAATAGCGAAACGTGCGTCGGTGGCACAGCGGTGGAGTGCTGGCCGACCACGCAGGTGGTCAGGGTTTCGATCCCTTTTAACTCGGTAAGCCAGCAATAGAACTGGTAAAGAGGGAAGGTTGAGGTGCATGAGGCTAACAGCCCCATCCTGTAAAAATAATCACCACTGGCAGAGAAACTTCGAGCCTCTAGCTTGAAGCCTTGTGTTCCACTGGGGACTTTAAGGACTTTAAAAAATAAGATAGCGAAACGTCGCTAACCAAAACAACGGTATCGTTTTGTTTTTCATCCATTGGGAAATACAAAAACAACTTTTGACGAAGTTAAAGCATCATAACAAAAGTGAAGGTCTTTCAAAAGTTGACCTTCGAGCACCGACCAGACAGACAGACGGAATGCTATCAAATGTTATTCCGAATCACATTATACCTGACTTTTTGGACTAGCAGAGGAAAGATACAGTATTCTACCTATTTACTAGGTACTTTTCTCTGTAAATCTATTCTGTTACGTAAGGTTATGGCTTGTAAGATTAAGGTTTAGGACCTAGGGTCAATGTTAGGTGTGTATGGTTAAAGTTAGGATTAGGAGTGGGCTGGAGAATATTGCCAGAAATATCCATGGATATCAAAGTAACATGGCCGCCTAGTGTCGCCTGGATGAATGGGTATATCGCACATGAAACGATTTCCCTGTAGATCATCTGTGTATGGACTGGGGGACATTCTTAAAACGTACAAGCTACAACTATACAGTTTAATACATTAAGTTTGTAATGTATTTTTTATTGTAATTTTCAAAGATTATGCGACTTTTTTGCATCTGAAATCTGATTGGTTGTTCAAGGTCACTTTGGTTTTGGCTACTATGGGTTTAGCTTTGCCGAACTTTTATAATAACGTATATCACACATATCCAAAGCCCAAATTTGGTCAAACTGTGTCAAAAGTGAACTTGTTTTTATGGACGTGTATTTACATTGAGACAAGTTTGAACGAATTCTGGCCCACTCTTAATTCTGTCTTACAGTAAAAACCAGCGCACATCTGTCAGCCCATATAAGATACGTATATGAGTCACTCAAATGATATGGGATTATCAATGAACTAGATCTAGTCATATTTATGTCTTTATCCGTTTCAACGGCCTAGTAACTCACCCATTTATACTGTCGGTCTTCTGTGTTGTGTGTATGTGTGTGTATACATGATCTATCGTGTCAAGGTGTTATTGTCCTGTCTGGTGTATATATATGGTGAGATCTTAGTGTAGACGCACATTATCTTAGCCTAGAGACTAGACATAGGAGACATAAATGCACAAATTTCATATCATCACATGATGGATGGATGGATGTGACTTTTCAAGATTGTTGAGACACTAGATGACATACTAGGCTGAAAGTTGAACGGCATGGGATTAAGTTATTTAAAGGATATAGGGTTATGCTTGAGCTAGAATTTGGACACACTTATATGCTAATGTGTTCGTATAGCCTAACAACATGTTGTTTACGTTCTGTCATACTTACTACTTTATCTCTAAATAAAGGTTTATAAATAACTGACACAGTAAGGTACACATTGGTGTAGTCACCATCCTTTATACTTTAGACACATATATATTTCTAACACATAATTGATAGACACCAAAGGTGGTGGGTGAAGGGCGACTAGAAGGTTAACACTCTAAATGATTCCCACAGCTTTTTTGTCTT
>OX235276.1:9716992-9757955 GCA_944472155.2 Trichobilharzia szidati
TCATTGAACCCTATCAATTAGATTACGTCACCCAACCTACTTTTGTAACTTTATTTTAGTTTCTAACCGATTAACGCCTTCTAAATTACGTAATTTGTTGTCAAAAAATTAACAATTGCATTAACACATCTTTGGAAATATTCCTTTTGTTGCCAAGAAAAATTACTATAAATTTGCGGTTTGTACAGCTTGAGAATGATATCGCCGAAAAGAGTAACTCTTTGCTGAACGCCTTTTCTTTTCTAATTTATTTTTTCATTGGAATAATCACTCAGGTAAATTCTTCACAATTCACAGAAATGTCAACAAAACAGTTGCTGTAAGTCGGATCAGATGAGTGTTCGCGGACTGTGAATATATATATATATATGAAATGTATATTTTCTCACTTGCAATAATCTTCACGTCTATTTTTACATACACATAATAGATATTTTTTTCCTAATTTCAGGGACGTGTTCTTGTATCAACACACCAACTGTTCATATTCTTTACTGAACGTGTACACACTAGTTTCACTATCATCATCACCAGTAGAGTAATGGACGAATTGTTTGAAAACTCCCGCCTGGACGATCTGTTTATCAGAATTATACTTATGTCAAGATGTTTCAACGAACTTTGCAATTTTTATGCTTTTTTTTCACCTGCACGGTGAATCATTAATTTGCCATTTGCATATCACGTGTTGATTTTCACCTTTATTACTTGCCTTTGTATTGCTTTGTATAATATTTCATTGCCATACTTCTCTGTGTAGTTGTGTGTAATTTGACAGTGTTTTCTTTAACACTATGAGGTTGTTTGAGTGTATGAAGGTGACTCTGATCCCGGGAGTGTCTGCAGGAAGCGTTGGTGCAGGTTTCTTGTGGACAGAGCTTTAGATTGACCCCATCTCCTCCGTTGCGAGTATTCTCCCCTTTCGATTTTAAGCACTTGTTTTGTATATGGAAATCTATATTACATAGCATGGCATTGCTGAGAACAGTGAAGACCAAATTATTCGGTTACCATGGTCTGAACGTAAGAAGCCGATCTCTACGTTCTACTGTATGTATCACACAGCTGGCAAAACTTTGTTGACGCAGACACGCGCTATCACGCTAACGTTCCGAAAGCAGGGAAGAAACACGGTTACTCTTCAGTATTTCATCGTCTACGTGCGGTAGCTAACACACTTGTGACATGGTCTGAGTGTGCTTCTAGTTGATTGGTGGTAGGTAGTGTCGAATGATTAACTGATGCTTGAGTGCGACGGGATAGCCAGAATAATTTAATCTACCGCCAGTACAAAGTATTCCATCAACTAGAACGGGAAGTTTCTTAATTAGATATATCACACAGTGATTGAAACAGTATTAGTTACTCGAGGACAAAGTTTCGAACAAAGTTGATTGTTCATAATCACACGACTTCGAAACTTGAGTTTTATAGTTTTCTTTCTCCTCTCCTATTTGTCGTCGTTAGGGTAGTAGTATCTTCCAAATATGTGGGTGCACAGGTGTTGAATCATTCCTATTACACGTACAGTTCAGTTCAGTTGATTCGATAAACAAAGCTTCCGTTATCAATCTTCCCCACTCGCCACCCTGCAGTTACATTAGATTTTAAAACTGTCATCTTATCCCACCCATCCTATTGTACGGTTGTGTGTAATTAATTGCATGTAGTGAGTGGTATGTATGGCTGAACTATGCTCTAGATTTCTTATCTCATTCAGGTCAACTAATCTAGATTTTGTTAGGTTTCGGTGCTCCGCTAGTTTATCTAATAAACACACTAATACGGGATTAAGAGCATTTTGTTGTATACACGTGTATTAAAAGAAGGATTTTCTGAAATATTCTGTGTTTATCGTTATGTGAAGAGTTTGACAAATGCCCCTTATGATTCAACACTGTGACTACACAAGTATTGGAAGTCGAGGTTTACTGTAATACGGCTTATTCATTGTACGCTTCCGGTGTTGTCTTCAATGAATGCCTGTGGTTGTGTGAAAGGTCTAGCTGAAGACAATCACAATCAATCGTGAACCAGGTTTAGTAACTTACTCACCTCTAACTTCTGTCAATTTGCGTTGTATATCGAATATGTCTTCACACTTGACTCGACTGAGGCAACTTGTCTGAAATCAAGTTTGCAGGAGGTGGAGGTTTCAGAGGAAGCTGGTGGTGGTTAGTGAGCAGTGGTTTGTGATTTGGTTGCAAGGTTTTTCACTAACCGCCCCCTAGATTCTAGGCAGTTCTTTCTTTTCGTGGACTACTGCTAATGTCAGCTGGTGAATCGTGTGTGATAGCTAGCTAGCTCTAACCTTCATTGGGTCGTATTTGTGTGCAGGACTGATCGGTCGGTCGGTTTTCGACATAGAACTTTGCACATATGTGCGGCAGTTCAAGTCGCCACACTCCATGTAGCACACAAAGGAAGATAAGAAAGTAGAAGAAATGCATAATATAGACAGTAAACAGAGGTGTGAGACAAAGGAATAGTAATAACGAAGAACAAAACAGTTTAATTGGAAATCATAAGTCACAAGGAGTGGATGCATCTGCACCAGCCACTGAGAACGATTTTGAGCCACGTCACCAATTGTTTCCAACCATTGGTTTTTACCGTCCCGAGGACCCCAACCAGGAAGTCTACACCTCCCTACGTCACTGGCTTAAACTAACTGTTGTGGATTTCATTGACTGATGAAGCCATGTTCTGGTTTGACCGCCGCTAGCTCTTTTCCAGCCTGGCCCTATATCAGCTAACATTGCCCATTGTCGAGGAAGGCGATGACTAGGCATACGTAGCACATGTCCTAACCATCTCAGTCGATGTAATTTCACAGTTTCGTCGACTGATTTCCCCGCCTTACCTAACTTCAGTGCAGGACTGAAGTACTCCAAAGGAAAGAAACAAACATGGTAGGTTTGTAGAGTAGTACCCTTTGATTTGTAGTGTTTCTCTAGCTGCTATCGCTTCGTAAGGATTGAGACTGGATAGGAAATTTCTCATCGTCACACAAAACTGAGTGTAATAGTAGACTGGTTTACGGTATTTGATTTTTGGCTTATTGCTGTTCTCGAACAGTTGGTGGGTCTCCTTATAAACAGGCGAATGGAAACGAACAGAAGTAACTCCCTGGAGTAGTGATAGAGATGGTACAATTTATATGAAATGTCGAGGTGATTTCATTTGCTTTTGTGTGCTTGCCATCAACAGTGAAGTTAAACGAAGTAGTAACTGACGTGATGACTGATGCAGAGACGAAGTCACTGATGAAATGAAATATTGTGCTCTGATGACTTTCGTGCTCTTGTCAAAATGTTAATTTTCTCTTCGATGTGTTAGTTTGTAGAGATTTGATTGATGTCAATTTGGACGACGGATTGAGATCGATCATTTGGTGGAAAATGGTGAATGAACAGAAGAAGTTAGAATTCATGGACCATTGGATTCCGTCCTAGTCAGTGACTGGACGGTCTGTCCAACGAGCTGGCCTCGTAGGCTGAAGGTTCTGCATGCAGTCAGTCCTCGGTGGGGTTGTGGATGCGTACTGCTGAAGAATTGTCGTCCCCTTAGACAGAACTGTCCTGAACGACACTATGAATTTGAATATGAATGTATTTCTCTCGTGTTCTCCTCACGATGTAATCGTGAATTATCATTCTGATGTATATTATCATCACCAGCTTACGACGAGGTGATGTTGTTTATCAATGAAACGGAAGTCAATAAGCTAAGCTTTCGGAAGCTTCTCCCTGGTAACCGTGTTGTTGGACCAGTTCCACTAGATTATGACTCCAAAGTTGTAAGAACCTGTGTAAGCCCAAATATGAGTTGAATATTTCTCTTATTGTAATAAATATAAAACTTGGGCACTGTGGTGGTAGAGTATAACTCCATTACGCCGTCTCTGGCGTAGGCGTGACATCCGGCTATCAACCAAGGGACGTGTGTACTGCTCAGCAGTTCACTCCGTCTTTCTCTATGGCGGTGAGACGTGGCCATTGAGTGCGGAAGACATGAAGAGATTGTCTGTTTTTGATCATAGATATTTACGATCTCTTTCTCACGTTAGGTGGCATAATAAGGTAAGTAATGTTGACGTTAGGCGTAGGGTGTTGGACAAAGAGGGAAAATCAATCGAAGAGGCTATAAAGTTACATAGATTGAGATGGCTAGGTCACGTGCTGCGCATACCTAACCATCGCCTCCCCCGACGGACGGGCATTACTAGCTGATATAGGTGCAGGTTGGAAAAGAGTAAGTGGTGAACAAACAAAAACATGGCCTCATCAATCCATGAAATCCCTGACAGTTAAACTGAGTCAGGTAGAGAGACGCAGACTTCCGGGTTGGGGCCCGCCCTCGGGACTCTAAGAATCAATGGCTGGAGACAATAGGTGACATGGCTCAAAATCGTTGTCAATGGCTTACGCAGATGTATTCAGTCTCTGTAATCTTCCATATTCCTTTCTACCATTACTCATTCTGTTTCACTCTTATACCTGTCAGAACTCTATTGATTCTCTTCACTCATTCTCTTGTCTACGTTTGTGTGCTCTTTGGAACGTGGCAACTCGAACTGCTGCACTTCGGTGCGAAGTTCTATGTTGAATCCAGCCAGCCAGGCATAACTCCATTATAGATAGGATTTTATTTTGATGAATCACAGTGTTATACAGCCATATTCACTGATGACCACGTTTTGAGCACAAACTATTGCCACTCATAATCATATCAAGGCACTACTCACACAACTTTTTACTTCATTTATATACATGAGTGGTATTGATGACTAGACATTTGAATAAAATCAATATAAGATAATGTACATTCAGAAACAATAGTAATATGAGTGTTATTGATCAAATTCAATCAGATGGGAAATAAGACGAGTATTATTATAGTCAAAATAAGTAACTTGCTAGAATATTATGATGTACGTGAATTGGAATAGAATTTTAAGATTATTTATTATCCTCCTGTGAGATCGGCTTCTTACGTTCAGACCATGGTAACCGAATAATTTGGTCTTCACAGTTCTCAGCAATGCCATGCTATGTTTCGGCTGAGTATATAGGCAATGTAGATTTCCATATACAAAACAAGTACTTAGAATCGAAGGGGGAGAATACTCGCAACGGAGGAGATTGGGGCAATCTAACTCCCTGTCTGCTAGGACCGTGTGCACCAACGCTTCCCTTAGGCAGTCGGGGCTTCTTGCCTTCAGACTATGTATTACCTATTAATAGATTTGGTCCTTACAGTTATCAACAGTTTACTATTTCCTCCTAGCCACCCAATGGACTTCGATCGCCGTCTATCAAATTTTATTGTGCAATACTTTTCAATACATTTTTCTTAAAAAAACACTACTTTCTGTTACAGTACATGATTTGTAAAACAAAAGTGATCACTGTAGATATTATGTTATTTTCTAAAATCTTTTTGTCTTGATTAGCTTGCACTTGGCTGCGGATTGATGTGGTGTGTACACTACATTCTGATATGTTTGGACATGTGATATTCTGGAGACAGATCTGTGAAGGATTGTGCATGGTGGTTGTAGTTCTGGTGCTTGGAGAGGGACATTTTGACTTCGGGCATGTATACGACATAGTCTTAGTGTGTGATAACTTACATGCTGCCCAAATCGCATATAGAATTGATGGTCAGAGTCTGTAAGTATGGTTTGCACACTTAAGCCATACGCAAGATTGGCAGGAGCCTGCGCAAAACACTCACTCCACAGGTAAACAGTTAGAAGTAGTCGATAAGTTCGTGTATCTGTGTAAGTACTGACGGATGAGATCGCTAGTTCGTATAGTGAAAGCCAGGGCGGTATACTCCTGAGTTAGGGTGCGACTTACTGCCAAGAATCTGGTTTACAATGCTTCGGTGCACATTGTCCCCTTTACGTCTGTCAAACCTGACCGAAGATGTGCAACAACAATGTGTATTCGGTCACTGCCGCCGCCTCCATAGAAACGCTTCCACCAGGTCACTTCATTTGAGATCACACACTTGAGATCGTCTTCTATTAAATATTGTCATCTTGGAACCGTAGCTTCAGTGACTTGGACATGTACTGTGAGTGTCAATCCAGCAACTCTCATAACACTCTGTGTTTACTAGTTCTGGATGGAAAGAGTGAGGAGAGAGAGGTAGACAGTCTAAGAAGTGGTGTCATAGGATGGAGGATAGCTGTGTCAGCATATCATCCTCATCTGTTGGTGCATTACGACTACCAAGGTTGAGGTCCGGTAAATAATCCTAATCAGTTGTTCGAGACGTTATCATCAGATATGGCGAAGAAAGAATCTTAATCGACGGCGAACATACCATATAATTTGCATCCATCCTCTGAATGTTAGTGATATATAGTTATACTTGCTTGCCGCCTTCTGGATGTTGTCCCGCATTCACTCTATTTCTATATCCTTTATGTGTGGCGCGCATCTTTTGGTGCTTGCTAAATATACATGTCTGTTTGCACGTCGTGTTCTCAGAGCTTCTTAAATGACCTCTAGTACTAATTTGTAATTGACTGTTAAGTCTAAATAATTTGTCAAATTAACCCAGATGGACCGGGGAACAAACTTGCTTTGCTATTTCGCGCGTTGTTGAATCCCAGACAGGTATACTCTAATCCTTCTGACTAATTTATTATGTTGACTTAATTTCCATGAACTACTCCTATATCATCATGATGCGATATGGATTTAGAAAATATTGGGGATTCAAGACCACCGAGTTGTTTAGAATCCGGAACATTGCCTTATAATATATGTGTATGTATTCATCACTGTCTATTATTTGTTGATAATCAACAAATAGTAGATGTCCAAAAAGAAAAAACTAGAGAAAACCCTCAACCAGGAACACCTGTCTGTCAACGCTGATCACCGCAATTACATTGTCAAGTAGAAAACACAGAGAACAAAGACGAAGAGTCCTTAAAACCAAGCTAGCCAAGATTAGAAAACAACAGCCGGACAATACACCTATAGACTGCGTAGTCAACCAATCAAAACAACCACTATCAAAAATGGAACAACAAGTACTACAAAAAGGATTAAACTACGACACCGGAGATGCTTCGAAAACTGATTTCTTCGCTGCCCTTGAATCATTACACAAATCATCAAACTTGAACGAGGAAACACAGGAAGAGATATGCCAAACAATTGTACCAATGGTCAAACAGAAAAAACAACATACACAACTCAACTCTGAAGAACTAAAGGTCCTCAAAAAGCTGAGAAATAGGAAAGACATCGTCATTCTACCAGCCGACAAAGGAAGACCAACGGTAGTCATGGACAGAAAAGAACACACCAAGAAAGCTGAAGAACCACTCAAAGACGAGGATGTATATCAACAACTCCCATAGAAACATTGGACAGCCGCATCCAAAGGACCTTAAACAAGCTTACCAAAACTGGACAGATCACAAAACAATACCAATGGCGAATGAAACATAACGGACCAGTCCTACCCGGATTCTACGGCAGACCCAAAATACACAAGCCAAATATCCCATTACGACCAATTGTATCACTCCCAGGAACTCCAACATATAATTTATCCAAAGAATTATACAGAAAACTGAAACACCTAACGGAATCTTGTGATCACTCCATCAACTCTGCTATCCAATTTCTAGAGAAAATCAAAGGCATCCAAATAGATGAACAAGAAATAATGATATCCTTCGACGTCACAGCATTATATACCTCAATCGGACAAAAACTAGCAAAGAAGACCATGGAACAATTACTCAGCAACGACGAACACCTCCCACAACAATCAAAAATGCAACACACAAGCTGGATGGGATGCATAAACCTATGCCTAACAACGTACTTTCAATTCAACGGCCAAATATATAAAACAAGTCAAAGGAACACCCATGGGATCGCCAATATCAGGTTTGATTGCAGAAGCAGTGATGCAAAGGCTGGAAAATATAATCCTACCAAAGATCAAACCCAAGATTTGGATATGTTACGTAGACGACACATTTGTAATAATCAAAAGAAACGAGTTAGATAAAACTCACAACCTGATAAACAACGTCTTCAACGACATCAAATTCACAAGAGAAGAGGAATCCGAGAACAAAATCCCATTTTTGAACGTCTTAGTCAAGCGAACAACCACGGGGGAATTAGAAACCCAAGTTTATAGAAAATCAACTCACACAGACCAAATACTGAATTACAACAGAAACAATCCAATAACACACAAAAGGAATTGCATACAAACACTATTCAAGAGGGCCAGGACTCATTGCAGCACTCCCACCTAGAAGATAAAACCAACATCATCTACAAAATAAATTGTATCAACTGCGAAAAACACTACATTGGCCAAAGTGGACGTCCCCTTCGTCTTCGTATCCACGAACATAAGCTAGCCGTCAAACGACATGATATCCACTCCCTCATATCACCACATACAGACAACCACGGATATCAATTAGACTGGGACAACGTTCAAATATTAGACAGAGGGAACAACAAGAATGCTAGAGAATTTTTAGAAGCTTGGCATTCCAGTGAATCATCAATCAATAGACACATCGAGACAGACAAAATTTATCAACCGATAAGAAAGAAACCTCACACACAAAGGGTCAAAGTTCAAGTCAAAGAAACAATTAGTTCCAATACAAGTAGCCTAGAAGGTTTGAAAACACACAAAAACAACCAATCTCGTTCAAGGTGACCCATCAGGAAAGATGACTAATAAACTCGTAGAGAAATCTAAAAGCTCACTTTATCGAATTGAAGTATGCGCTGAAGATATCACCTAGTAGGGTGATGAAAGCTTCACAAATTAACCATCCAGCTCAGAGAACACAACCACATCAAAATCCCAGGTATACTCTAATCCTTCTGACTAATTTATTATGTTGAGTTAATTTCCATGAACTACTCTTATATCATCATGATGCGATATGGACTTAGAAAATATTGGGGATTCAAGACCACCGAGTTATTTAGAATCCGGAACATTACCTTATTATATGCCTATGTATTCATCACTACACAACACCATAGTTGTGATTAGATGATGTCTACGAAACATTCTTGGCAAGTTTTCAAGTGTGTGTTGTTTAAGGGTAAAGTTAGAAGCGTTATTATCTGTAAAAATTAGTCAGTGCATATTCACAGAAATAAGTTTGGTTTAATATGCCTAAGTTTCAATATTTTTTTATGGTCACGTATAAATGTAAGGATCCCTTTATGTGAACATAGAACAACAACCGCTTTCACCCTACTTTCAGATTTTTAGTAGACTAGTGCATCATCGGTGGCTTGCTTCATGATAGAATACTTGTTGAATAAGCGCGCACGTGTTCCGGACCGGATTCGACTGCTGGCCTACAAACTCCTCCGGGACCGCACCTAGTTTGCTAGTCTGTGGTAGGCTCGAATACGAGGAAGGCGGGGGGGGGGCGGTCGGATGTGATCTTAGCGCGAGCTCATTCCTTGAAAACAACACAACCTGCTACTGAAACTTCCACTCGGAATGTGCAAGGAGTTAGGAAGGCTGGAATATATTGTGATGATGAAAGGTTCATTAGAACAATGGAAAGTTAAACGAAGGCGACCGGTTCAACTCGAATGGTGAATGACGGTATCGTTCCGTGATTGATAGTGACATATTAATAATAATAAGGAACTTCAGTGATGATTAGTGAAAAACACGAAACGAGAAAGGATGGTGTGTATGCATGTATATGTAATTACAACATTATTATTATTATTACTATTATTGATTGAATTTCCTTAAGAGTCTTCTGAATATGAAATAGACGGGTAATGACTTGGATGTATGGATTCATGATAGATATCCTGCTCGAAATCATCATCAATATCGACACAAATAGTTGGATCTAGTATACCTGAACCATTAGCAGCGGCAGCAGCTTCGTCTACAATACAAGAAGGCAGATATGTTGGTACTGGTGGTGGATTAGCGTCCAGTTGACGTCGACGATTTTTTAACCAAGAATCGTGTAAAAGTGAATAGGCATGCACTGGCCCGGGTGTTGGACCTGGTACATATATCAATCCAAGTTTTGGATTAATTCTCAATATCTAAAGTTGTTGTTGTTGTTAGAATTAGTATGATAAGAAAAAAAGAAGAAGAGAAAAGTATTAGAATTATTAATTTCCAGGAAATCTTTAGCAGAAGTCTTGCTGTAGAGTGGTGCGATACAGACAATGGGGTTCCAACGGAATACAGAGACAATGTTAAGCGTGAAACTTATGACTTGCTCTGTTATTAACAACATAATTTTAGGCTCTTTTATTTCTCTCTTATTTTGTATTCTTTAGTGAACTCCTTCTCAAACATACTTAGCTACCTAAATATTAACATTGGCTTCCTTTTTTTCTACTTTACTGTATTCCTTCTATTGTGTATCCACTGGTTCCGACTCTATTAGCACTATGAGTATTACAAAATTGTCCTGTCATTAACCATCATGTAATATTAGTTTTGTGGCTGTTTTTTGTTATTTTCTATACTTTTTGGCAATATTAAACTGACAATCATTGGTTGTGAACGCCATAGTCACCACCTTAAAAATCTTATATTATTCAGGATTACTCACACTACCACCACAAACACTGCATTAGACTTTGGTAGACTTTGATACTTTTTCGCATTTATAATTATTTTGTGTTTATCCTGTTTTTTTTTGTTTTTTTTGCTGTTGGTGTCTTCAGATTTATTTTTTTTGTTTGTTTAATACTTATTTTAAATGTCCGTAAAATTAGATGCAAATATTGTAGATATGTGCTGAAAATTCCACACTGTACCACTAGTACTGTTTCTGGAATAAAGCAAATTATAATTATTAATTATTATTATTATTCTGACAGTGAGAATCATTATTGTATTTGTTGGTGTTAACGTCTGAATACTATTCCCACAGTTCAATAGTGCATTAGCGACAGAATACTATACATATATTTGTATTTGAACATTCTATTTCATGTCGTTTAACGTAAACCAGAATCTCACACGTTCAGTGATTAGTTAAAGAATATAAACTGTATGGATATATAAATAGCTGTTCGGACACTTGAAAATATACCTTGGCTTCCGTGTCTTGTCTTCTGGTGTTACATTAGTATGTTCGGTATGAAATTCTCCCGTCAGATTTAATATGATGCTACAGGAATCAGCACGATGAATCTCCTTGCGCCAGAAGAAAACGTTTGTGTGGGGACATGGAACGTCCGCACCATGTACGAGATTGGCAAAGCTTCCCAGATTGCAAACGAGATGAAAAGATACGGAATTCAAGTACTGGGAATATGTGAAAGCAGATGGAACGGGAATGGACTCACCAAATTGTCAACGGGAGAGTCAGTGATCTATTCCGGTCACCCAGAAGACAACCACACACACACCGAGGGCGTGGCTATCATGATGTCACCAACGGCAACGAAGGCACTGATGCAATGGGATGCGATCTCACCCAGGATTATGACCACCAGATTCAACTCCAAAGGAAGGAAAGTGTCAGTTATACAATGCTATGCACCCACAGGAATCACCTGCACCAATACGGAGTTTAACGACAGGAGATGAAGTTGAATAGGTCACTTCCTTCACTCAACTGGCTAGTCAACATCATTTCAACTGAAAGGCAGACGGCACAGATGAGGTTGTCAAAGCCAGCCAGAATTGGAAAGGCAAGATACGCCTTCACCAATCTGAGTAGTCGATTTGGAGATCGTCTGCATTCACTCAGCCAGCCAGCATATGAAGAACAACATTCGGATTCTGTTCAACGCAAGTGTCAAGTCAATGAGTTAGTCAATTCTTCTATGTGGATCAGAAAATTGGCCAGCGTGTCATGAAACGTACTTCAACAAATCACTGCAGACTTCTATCAACAGCTGTCTTCTCTGGCTCCATACTGAAGATCAGATGGCCAGTCGGTTGGTTGGGGAGAATTAGCAACAAGAAACTCCGGCAATCAACGAACCAACAGGGAAGAACCTATTGCTCAATAAATGTGACGAAGAGAATGGAGATGGACTGGACACACTGGGGGGACCGTCGAATGACATCGCACTCTGTGACGGCTAGCCCTTGAGTGGAGAATCTAGGAATCAGTGGTTGGAGACTTTTAGTGATATAGTTGGTGCAGATGCATTCACTGTTTGTGATTTCCCCGATATCAATCCCCATTTATTATTATTTTTCAGAATTATTTCATTCCTTTGCGTTCCTAGTTGAAAGCAGGACTTCGAGCTGGAGCTTTGAAGATTCAGTAGCAGTGGTGCTCACTTTCTACGGGATGAGATTGCTCACCTCATACCCAACCTTCTTTTATTTGATTGGTTAGAGGATTGATCATGAGTTGACATCAGCTGGAGAACCCATTGGAGAATCTATACACGAGGGAACCTGGGGCTCTAGCGGGGTCCACTTAGTCTGTTAGGAGAACAATTACTCGCGAACAACATCGGTTGGCGGTTGCGCTGAGTACACATATCATGAAATGACAGGAGTTGGAATTCATGGACTGGTCACTGGATAGGGTGTGCGTCGGTGGCACAGAGATAGAATGTGCTTGCCAACCACGCATGTAGTCCCGAGCTCGATTCCCGGCCAATGGACGCACTCCTTTACCTCACTAAGCCAGTAATAAGACTGGTAAAGAGGGAAGCCGGGGCATGAGGCTAACAACCCCACCCTATAAAAATAAACACCATTGCTACCGGAACTTCAAGCCTCTAGCTTGACGCCCTATGTTCCACTGGGAACGTAAAGGAATAAAAAACCATTGGATGGGGTCCCAGTGGCTAAAATGGTCTACGAGCTGGCTCACTTTGTAATTGGAAGGTCCTGGGGTTCATATCTCGGTGTGTACGTGTACTGTCAGTGAGTCAAGAACTAGACTGACGAAACAGCTGTGTTACTAACTGATATATCACATGGAAATTTTCCATACTTTATTCAACTTACCATTAAACCACGTGCATGCCTATATCGATTGCCCATAACACCCGCCATACGTTTACCTCTTGAAATAGGCCCCTAAAAATAATGAAGATAAGAGAACATATTTTGAAAAAAGTACCAACAGATCAACTTCAGTGTATTTTATCATAAGAACAAAACTTGGTACATCATGGGCGTCAGGGGGTACGTCACACAAAAACTCATAGTCTGTAGGAGGACTGGAATACTGCCCAGGCCGAAAAAGGTGGTTGTCTTAAGGATCCCTCCCAAGGCCTTTAATTTGAATTCCGATCTACAGGGCAGAGTGGCACATTTTGTAAGGAGCTACGTTCCCCCATGGTTACCAGTATTGTCCAAAAGAGGTCCATACACTCCACTCGATTTTTTTGAGATGATTACAGAGCCCCTGTACACACTGCAGGTTTGGAATGAGGACTTTTCGGTTGCTCCTCTTTAGGTAGACTTGCATATCCAATAGTCTTCAGTTGGAAGCGCCAGATGTTCGAATTCGCCGCTTCACTTTTTTTGGGTAACCCCCTCCCCATAGCCGTATGAAGGCAGTCGATGTGACTTACCTGGCTATGAACGCGTAGCCACATGTGAGAGCATTTAGACAGGAAGATGGGAACCTACCTACTCAACCTCGGCCGTATCTGGTCGTTTATGGGAGCCAAACCATAGTATCAAACATAACAGTGTCACTACTCATTAGACAATTGAGTCATGAGACCGGCAGGCTCTTTAATCTTACTTTTTGTTTAAACTTCCCTTTCTCTTATTATTCATTTGTACTTTTGAGATATAGGCTCAGTGGTTCGAGTGCTAGGTAAGGCGGGGAAATCAATCGACGAGACTGTGAAATTACATCGACTGAGATGGTTAGGACATGTGCTACGTATGCCTAGTCATCGCCTTCCTCGACAACGGGCAATGTTAGCTGATATAGGGTCAGGCTGGAAAAGAGCTAGCAGCGGTCAAACGAAAACATGGCACCAGTTAGTCTAGGCCACGTAGGAAGATGCAGACTTCCTGGTTGATTGGGGTCCTCGGGACGGTAAAAGCCAATGGTTGGAAACAATTGGTGACATGGCTCAAAATCGTTCTCAGTGGCACAGATGCATCCACTCCTTGTGACTTATGATTTCCAATTAAACTGTTTTGTTCTCCGTTATTACTATTCCTTTGTCTCACCTCTGTTTACTGTCTATATTATGCATTTCTTCTCTTGCTTTGTGTGCTACAAGGAGTGGAGTGTGGCGACTTGAACTGCCGCACATCAGTGCAAAGTTTTATGTCGAAAACCGACCGAGGGTTAGAATTTTACTTCATACTGAGTAATATATCCTGACAGCCTTTATCGGTAACCCGAAAAATGAAAAATCTGTAACAGGGGGTAATAACTGAGTTCTAAGTAACTTCTAACTACTGGCTTCTTGTCTTCATTTTCTGTTGGTGATATACACAGCGCTATCCAGTATTCGTTTTGTGACGAATACTACAGGGAAATTAACTGAAACCGGAAATTTGAAAAAAGAAAGTATTTAGAAATACAAATCTGTTGCCAGATTGGTTAGTTGTATTAGAGATCTAATCCTGAGCGTATATTTGATCGGAAACTATTATTGATCAAATATGCCGTCCCTCAATAGCCACTTTTAATTTCACAATGTTGACAACGCCTCCCCCGCCTCGCACACATACAAAAAATATGTGGGGCTAGTGATACTACCTGACTACCCAAACCCTGATAGATGGGATGGGGTCCGGATGCGCGTATCGCTAGTTGGAATTCGGCTGCATAGACGAGTGAACCACACCACCTCACAAAACATGCCGTATACTCACTAATCTAAACGACTTCAAATAGTGCTTACTTGCCACTGAATAGTGAAGCGTGGGGGGGAAATATGATATTTCTCAAGATTATAGGCATGAAGTATTGTTGTAAATACCTTGAACAACTAGGCTATGAGTTATAGTTGTGTGAAGTTGACTACACTAGCTAGTTGGCCCTGGTGGGTTGATCGCTAACGAATATTCAGCACGAAGACAGAAGGCTCGTTTGGCATTTCCTAACAACTTATGCCATCCCTGGCTTAGAAGACGTGATATCCGGTTGGCTATCGACCAAAGGACATGTGTACTGCTTAGCAGTTCACTTCGTCCTCCTTTGTGGTTGTGAGTTAGACATGGCCATTGAGAGTAGAAGACATGAGATGCCTGGCTATCTGGCTGTCTTTGATCATAGATGTCTCCGTTCTATCTTCTGTATAATATGGTGGGTGAGTAATATTGACGTGAGGCATCAGTGGAGTGCTAGGTAAGGAGGGAAAATCAATCGACGAGTTGTGAAGTGGATGCACTGATTGAGAAAGATGGTTAGGACATATGTCACGTATGCCTAGTCTAGCTTAGTCATCGATCGCCTAACTCGACAACGGACAATGTTAGCTGACTGACATAAGATGGATCAGGTTAAAAAAGAGCTAGCACGTAGTGGTCAAACCAAAGCATGGCTTCATCAGTCAATCACGTAAATAAGAGTTAGTTTAAGCCAGCCAGCCACGTAGGGAGGGGTGTATAGACACCCTGACTAGCTGGTTGAGATCCTCGGGATGCTAAGAACCAACGACGGCGGCTGGAGACACAATTGGTGAGATGGCTCAATGACAGCGCAGATGCATGTATTCACTCTTTGTGATTTGTCAATCATATCCAATAAAACTGCATAGTTCTTCCATGTTATGTGCATAAAACCAAAAATCATTTGCCACTGAATGAGTACTCCGAACATGTTGTCTCACTATTTATAGAATGGGTTTTCCAAACAAGATTTATTTTATAGTCAAATCAAGTTGTTCTAACGAATTGAAGTTTTAATAGTAAAACGTTTCGCTGTCATGCTAAACAAACAAATATTATTACAACATTACAAATATAGAGTGTAATATTTTGATTTAAACATGTTTAACATAATAAGATGAACACACATAGGAGTAGGATTATTCCGAAATAACGAGTTGGGTGATGTCAAAAAGTGAACACCTTTCATTAGGACTAAACAGTTTTTAGAAAGCAGACTTTGCATTCTTTTTGGAAGGGCTATTCGTATTTTGACTCACTGGTTTTTTAGTGAGAGAAGATACGAGACTTGGTAAAGGATATTTTTATTGGGGAAAAACATACCAACCAACCCAGAAAACACTATTAATTGCAAATCATCCACCTGAGCTACATTTAAGGACGGTCAGGTCAACAGATAATAAACTGTTCTGAGTGGTTGGTTATTGATTTTCAGAAGGCTAGACCCTGAGAAGAACAGTTGTTTAATGAGAAGATCATTTCCTGACTGCAACGTAAGCTGAATTCGGATTTGAGGAATAAACACTTCTACTTCTGTAGTAGACATTGACTTAAAATGTTGTTTTCAATTTTGGCTAATATCTGTCAATCTGCGTCTACATGTACTACTGATAAATTTTGTCAATATTATCACACACCACAGTTTAAGCACTATTCTTTCAGCCAGTGAGTCAGTCTGAGGGGCAAATCGGAAATGTCACCAGCCCTAAAAACAGTGTCTCATCGTCTGGTACATTGAAGACTTATTTCAGGTAACTAAGTCCTAATTTCAGTGTAATCATAAATATATGTCAAACCAATACACTGAAACTGGCACACACGTAACATACATAAATGTAAAAATTGATATTTCAGTATCTATGGTGACATTTATTTATTTATTTTTATTTATTTTGATTTACAGCTTGATTCCACACAATTAAACATCAATTTTTTCAAATATGCTGACGACCTGACAGTATCTCTACCTGTCAAATGTCAAAGTGACTGCTCTAAACTTAATGGCTTTCTATCAGAAATCAGCCAGTGGTCCAAGGAAAACGGTCTTACCTTAAATCCCTCCAAATGCCAAACAGTCAATTTCACCTTTAGGCATAAATCCGACCTAAACAAACTGGTTGGCTCTCACGAGGTGTGCAACATAGATGGCACTGAAATAGAAACCAAGTCGGAAATTAAATACCTAGGCGTCATTCTATCTGCTGATCTTTCCTGGTCGTCTCATATCTTGGCGATTTCTAAGAAAATATTCCGTCTTACCTTCTACATCAAGAAGTTAAAACATTCTGGTATAACCCAACCCTTACTCCTACAATTCGTTAACTCTCGCATTCTGCCTATTATTCTCTATTGTTCCCCCTTAGTTTTTCCCGGGCTACTGAAGAAAGACTATACCTTATTACGCAGGATGTTAAAGGTTGTCAGCAGGGTAAGCAACGTGCCACTTAACCAGCTTGTTAATATTCTGGTTGACAGGCACTTGGACTCATGTGAAAAATGGGCTAAATCCATTCTATCTAACTCACACCACCCTCTTCATTCACAACTCTCCCCTTGCATCTCATCAGGCAAAACCAGAAGCCTATATAGAAAACTATATGCTCGCACCAGCAAGTACAAAAACTCAACCATACCCTACTTAGCTCGTGTTCTGTGCGATAAAGAAAGCATTAGGCGTGACACCTATAATTCATTAAATAGTCAGTAGAACAACTGGACCTCGTCTTTCCAACTCATATCATTTATAGGTACAACATTTTCTTTCTTTCTTTTCCTTTTCTCTCTCTCTCTCTTTTTCCGTTATGTGCTGCTTTGTTTCTTTCTCTCGCTTACGCCAGTAAATATGACAGCACCTACTTTTCTAACACCTTCAAACACTGTTCAACTTTGGCTTTGCTACCGACATGCCAATATGTTGTTGTCATAATGAACTGAGATTTCCTTAATCTATGTAGAATTCTATTTATTGATAATGTACTAACTGGATGCAATACTGTAGTAAAAATGCTGAGAATTCCATTCTGTATCACAAGTACTGTTTTGGAATAAAGCAAATTATTATTATTATTATTATATACTATGAAAAGAAAGCGTTCGTGAATTAGATAACCTGTTTATTTATGCACACCATATCAAAAAGTTGAACACTTCTACTCTATGTGAATGGATAGTATTTCACTCGGATTATGACGAAGACACCACCACCACCATGTAAGGTGTTATTGATATTGATATTTACCAAGGACGATTTGAGTAAAAATGAGATAGATCGATCGATAGATAGATAGATAAATAGTATTTTTTTTAAATCACTTCATCATACTTATTAATTATTGTACTTACTCCACAGCCTGCAGCACTACCCATTCTACGATGAAATTTAGTAGAACCATGCCCAGCACAGCCACCTTTCATTCCCCAACGCTCAATAACACCTTGAAAACCACGATTTACGCTAAGAAGAAAAAGAAGACAGGGTAGAAAAGTAAAGAAAAAAAGTAACATATAGCAGTTCCGTTCACCCTCGACATATATGTGTTCTTTACGCATTAAAATATGACATATATATATGTGGGTTGAAAATATTAACCACCTCAGACGACCAAGGTGAAGAAAGGCTGAAGCAGAATTGAAATCCAAAACTTCGAAGCTATATATCGAGTGTTTATGTTGTTGAGGTGCACTTTTAGACACAATAGGGAAGATAACAAAGTGTAATTAGTGAACTGAATAGTTATTTTGGACAAAAAAGGTGTTACTAAATCTAATTGTTCACATTTATTATTATTATTGTTCCAATGGGTCCCGAGTAGAATATAGGCCTTCAACAGTACACCTCCACTTTGTCCAATTCACTGAGATCCTCTTCATCTGGCCCCACGATTCCCCACAGTCTCTTATCTCCTCCACGTCACCTTCGGACCAACGCCCAACACGTCATTTCCAATTCAGGTTCCACTCGAGGGTTGGCCTGCACTGAGTGCTATGTCATTTGATGGTCTCCCCAGTGGCGTATGTCCGGTCCATCTCCATTCTCTTCGCCACATTTATTGAGCAATAGGTTCTTTCCTGTTGGTTCGTTCACTGCTGGAGTTTCTTGTTGCTAATTCTTCCCAAAGAAGTGCTTCACACTTACTCAAATTATTCAGTGATGCACACGCCAATATTGAGTTTACTTTGGAACATGAAAGTGACAGAAAGTTTCACTTCCTCGACATTGCCATGGAACGCCTAGAATACTGTAGTCTTCAGAAGTCAATTTATCGAAAGCCTACATGGAAAGGACAATACTTACATTTTAATAGCTTTTGTCCAAATAGCTATAAGCGCGGTCTAGTCAAGACTTTGTACTATAGAGCGAAGAGAATATGCTCCATAGAAAAATTAGAGGAAGAATTTGAGTTTCTTGAAAAGATATTGAAGAGCAATGGTTCATCAACAAGTATAGAAGATTTGAAGTCACAAATGTAAAACAAATCACAGTAGGAAAAAAGCCAATCTACTTTCAGCTTGATTATAAAGGTGAAAACATTGCAGCGATGATCAACAGAAGGTTGAGCACATCACTAGCCATAGCCTATCCTGCAGCTAAGCTCGTTCCTGTTTATCAAACAACTTGCTCTTTGGTGCAATCAAAAATCGATAGATATCCTTCTCATGTTAACTCCAACTGTATATACAAATTTACGTGTATCTGCAGGAGCAGTTACATTGGAAGAACAGAAAGAAGGGCATATCTACGATTTTGTGAACATGTACCAAAAAGCTTACGTCTGAAGGGAACAAATGCTTTAAACAGTGCCATTACCAGGCATCTCCTCGACACGGGTCATGAGGTGGACGTCGAAAAGTCGTTCAAAATTATCAATAAGCAAAAGAGCTCAATTCTCCTTAAGTTTGCTGAAGCCATTTCCATCAAGTGCCTGAAACCTGATTTATGTGTCCAGAAAGAAGCGGTTATTAGTCTTTCTTTGCCTTGGTAACTGGATATTTTTCATCTCTCTTTCATCCGAATGCGAAATTCTGATATGTTTCCATTGTGTATGACTATTATTGTTTCGGAATTGTGTTTAATATTGCATATATATATGTATATATTATTAGTGTATGCATATATTGATCGATTGATTTTTGTTTAAAATGAACTCTGTACAAGTATGTTAAAATTGTTTTTGTAGATACATTTAATAATGTCTTTGCCCTGTAAGCAGCTGACGAGAAGGCAACGAAATAAAAGATGGCACCATTTTATTCTGCTAAAACTGTAGTTCTTGCTTTGTTCAAATTCATTAAGGGGAATAAATGTATGAAATTTCTTCCCAACCAGCCGACAATCTGATCTTCACTATGGAGCCAGAGAAGACAGTTGTTGATACAAGTCTGCAGTGATTTGTTGAAATTCTTTTCTTGATGCACTGGCCAATTTTTTGACCCATATAGAAGAAGTGACTGACTGATTGACTTCACACTTGTGTTCAACGGAATCCGAATGTTGTTCTTCATGCTGGCTGGCTGAGTGAATGCAGACGATTTCCAAATTGACTACTCAGATTGATGAAGGCGTATCTTGCCTTTTCGATTCAGGCTGGCTTTGACAACCTCATCTATGCTCAGTCTACCTGTAGTTGAAATGATGTTGACTAGTCAGTTAAGTGAACGAAGTGACCTACTTCAAACTCATCCTGTTTCTAGTGATTGGTGCTGGTTGTTGTTGTTGTTGGTTGGTTGGTTACCTTTATCACCGTCGTCTTCTCTATGTTCATCTGGAGTGTCCATGTCTTCGCTGTACGCTTGTTCAGTCAGTTTGTTGATTTTCACCTGTAGGTCATCGAGTTCGTGTGATATTAAATATAAATCACTCGCGAAATCCAGGCCTTCTAGAGTCTCCTTATCAGTCCAACGTACTCCTGTCTTCTTGCTTCCCACAGTCGCCAGCATTAATCTAGTCCACCACGATTAGCAATACTATCATCGGTTATAGTAGGCAGTCAGCCAGCCTTGTCGAACTCCTGTATTCTCACGTCAAACGACTAGGTGAGTTTTCCCGTGTGGATCACTTGACATGTGCTATTGTCATAAGCTGTTGAATCAGGTTCATCCAGATTTAAGGCACGCTATAGTGCTTTTGTTTAGAATTATGTCATTTTCAAATTACTTCGCGCTCAATACTATCGAAGGCCTTTCCCAAACCGATGAAATTGAAGTAGAGAAAGAGAGAGAGATGTGAATGCCATTCCATGCTGGTGAGTAGAGTAGCTATTTGATCGATCCGCACATGATTCGCTTTTCTTAAATCCAGTCTTTTACACGAGAAGTTCTGCATTTACTATTATTATTGTTCCCTTGGGTTCCTAGTGGAACATAGGGCTTCAACTGCACGTCTCCACTTGCTTCTGTCTTCTGCTGTTCTTTTCACTTGCGTCCATGTTATTCCATACTGTTTCATCTCCTCCTCACACGATCTCCTCCATGTCACCCTTGGACGTCCCACTCGCCGCTTCCCTTGCGGGTTCCACTCGAGGGCTTGACGCGCGATGTCACTCAACGGCCTCCTCAGCGAGTGTCCAATCCATCTCCACTTTCTCCGGCATATTTGTTGGGCGATTGGTTCCTGTTTCGTTTGTTCCCATAGCTTCTTGTTTGTGATTCTTTCTGGCCATCTAATCTTCAGTATGGAGCGAAGACAGTTGTTGATAAAGGTCTGCAACCTGTTGAAAATATTCTTGGTGACCCGCCAAGTTTCTGATCCGTAAAGCAAAATTGACTTGACGTTTGTATTGAAAATCCGAATTTTGTTGTTGATGGTGAGTGACGAAGATTTCCAGATTGGTTTCAGGTTGATGAATGTGTTTCTCGCCTTCCCGATTCTTGATTTGACATCCTCGTCCGTTCCTCCTGTGGTTGAGACAATGCTCCCCAGATAAGTGAAAGAAGTAACCTCTTTCAAATCCCTCCCGTTGATGGTGATTGGCACTGGATGTTGGTGCTGCTGTTGTTGGTTGGTTATTTTCATGACCTCCGTCTTGTCTATGTTCACCTGGAGTCCTGTCTTTGCTGCTTCTTCGACCAGTTTGTCGGTTTTTGCTTGTAAGTCTTCGATTTTGTGTGACATCAAACATAAATCATCCACGCGCGAAATCCAGGTCTTTTAGGTTCTTCACGTCGGTCCAGGATATCCCTGTCTTCTCGTTTCCCACTGTCTGACGCATAATCCAGTCCACCACAATATCATTGGAATATCATTGGTGATAATAAGCACCCTTGTCTGACTCCTGTGTTTACTCCAAACGCTTCCCTGAGTTTTCCGTTGTGGATCACTTGACATGTGCCGTTGTCGTACAGTTGTTGAATAAGGTTGATGAATATTTGCGGTACGCCGTAGTACTCGAGTAGTTTCCAAATTACTTCGCGGTCAACGCTGTCGAAGGCCTTCTCAAAGTCTATGAAGTTGAGGTAGAGATTTGATTGCCATTCCATGCTTTGTTCGATGATAATGCGTAGAGTTGCAATTTGGTCAGAACATGATTTGCCTTTCCTGAATCCAGCTTGTTCTGGTCGGAGTTCTGTATCCAGCGCGTCCTTGATTCTCTCCAGGATGATGCGACTCAGGATTTTACTTGGCGTCGACAGGAGCATGATTCCTCGCCAGTTCTTGCAGAGTCCCAGGTCGCCCTTCTTTGGTAGTTTCACCAGGTAACCTTTCCTCCAGTCAGTAGGCACCTTTCCCTCTTTCCAGATCTTTTGCAATAATGGAGTCAGCATATCTGCCGTCGTTTCTGGGTCCGCTTTCAGTGCTTCCGGGGGTATTCCATCTGGTCCAGCTGCTTTTCCAGCTTTCAGAAGCTTGATTGCATTCATGACTTCAGTTTTCGTTGGAGGATTGGTGACAACTTGCAGTTGTGTACGTGCTGTTGTTGGTATTACTGGACGGGTTGTAGGTGGTGGTCGGTTCAAGAGTCCTTTGAAGTGGTCCGCCCATTGTTTAATCTGTCTTTCTTCTTTGGTAATTGGGTTCCCTTGGCTGTCTTTTATAGGTTTCACTTGTGTTGATCTCTTCCCGGATAGAGACTTGGTTATCTGATATAGTGTCCTCAGGTCCCTTTTGCCTGCTGCCTTCTCAGCTTCAGTAGCCAGGTTGTCGTAGAATTGTCTTTTGTCCTTCCTGGCACTCTTCTTCACTTCTTTGTCCAGTGCTGTGTAAGTTGAGTTCAGCGTCTCTTTCTCTTGTCCATCTTTGCATTGAATCATTTTCTCTTTCACTTTTCTCCTCTCCTCTATTAGTTTCCAAGTGTCTGTTGAGAGCCATTCCTTGTCTTGTTTCTTCTTTCTTCCTAAAACCGTTGAGCACGTTTCGTTGAAAATTACCTTCAGAGAGTTCCAATGGTCTTCCACGGATGATTCCTCAGTGGTGCCACGTATTGTTTCCTGCTTTGCTCTGACAGTTGCAGTGAAAATGTCCTGTGTGATTGTGTCCTTCAGTTTGTGAGTGTTGAACTTGCATTGTGGCCTATCCCCAGGTATCCTCGAGGCTTTCAGCTTCACCTTGAAAGTCCCTTGTACCAGATAGTGGTCTGAACCCACATCTGCTCCTCTCCTCGATCTTGTGTCAAGTAGGCTCCGTCTCCACTTCCTTGAGATTGAAATGAAGTCTATCTGGTTTTTGGTGTGTCCATCTGGTGAAATCCATGTTGCCTTGTGTATATCCCTGTGTTTGAACACACTGCCACCAATCACCAAATCATTGAAGGCGCAGAAGTCTGAGAAGAGTTCACCATTTTCGTTCATTTCACCGAGGGCCTCACGACCCATGGTGAGTTCTCTTCCTGTATTGTCTCCTCCCAGTTTCGCATTCATGTCGCCCATCAGGATTTTGATATCGCTCTTTGGGACGTTGTCCATTACTGTTTTGTAGTTGACTGTAGAAATCCTCCTTCTTCTCATGTTCTGAGGCGTTTGTAGGCGCGTAGCACTGAATGATTGTAACCTTTTTTCCTTTTGAGTTGAACCTGGCTGTCATTATCCTGGAGGAGATTGGTTCCCACTGCATGAGAGCTTTAGCCGCTGTTGGTGACATCATGATGGCTACTCCCTCGGTGTGCTCGTGATTGTCCTCTGGGTGACCGGAGTAGATTATTGTCTCTCCAGTTGATAGTTGGCTCCTTCCACATCCGTTCCATCTGCTCTCGCAGATTCCCAACACTTCTATTCTATATCTCCTCATTTCTGCGGCTACCTGAGCAGCCTTCCCAGCTTCGTACATTGTACGAACATTCCACGTCCCCATCCTTATTTTCGCTTTCATCGAAAGAAGGCACATCGGCTGACTGGCTTCCCGAAGGCTTTCACCAGCCCGCGTCATTTCACTTCCCCGATTCCAGCGAAAAATAAGGTCACTATTTGTAATTTTAGAATTTTGAATATATTTGTGCGTTGAAGTTTTAGTAGCAATTTGGTTAAGTTTTGGGGGTGGAGTTGCCAGCACCACGCCCCAACCCTCCCTCTTTATCCGGGCTTGGGACCGGCTAGAATACTAGTGACCTAGTAATCTAGGCGAGGTTCTGCATTTACTATACCAATCAATAATTACACGTTTGATTATAATGTTTCTGTAGAACAAATATCCACAGTGAATAGGAAGCGGCGAATGGGACGTCCAAGGGTGACATGGAGGAGATCGTGTGAAGAAGAGTTGAAACAGTATGGACTAAGATGGATGCAGGTGAAAAGTACAGCAGAAGACAGAAGCAAGTGGAGACGTGCAGTTGAAGCCCTATGTTCCACTAGGAACCCAAGAGAACAATAATAATAAAATAATAAGTGAAATCCTGTCATGAGTAAAGAATAGATACCACAGTCAAATGACCCTGAACCAACCAATCACATCGCTCAACATTACAAAAGGATGCTTTTCATAGTCTTCGTTGTAACTGTCACTCTGATCTAGGGTTAGGTATTGGGTTGAAAACTGGGACCTGTCATTGCAGCATATTAGAGGCATATACACTGTATAATTCATATATACTTTTTACACTAGAAAGCCACACTTCGATCGGACGCTAGTTAGTAGCTAGTATAATGGTGTCTTGTCCTTTGTTTGGTGCAGACTGAATTCTATCAGGCAGGTTTGTGATGTGACCACCATTACAGGTGGCTCGCCAAAAGTGGTAACGTCTTTTGACTCACTGCAGCACTGGGTGACTCGGGTTCGAATCTCAGAAGGGACATGAGTTCCTCCAAAGTTGCAGATATCCCTTGCTGATGAGTGCCAACTAGCACGAAACCTTAGTGGAAGGCCTCCTACCATTTAATGTATCAAAAAAGCCACACCTCACCTAGAAGAATATGATTGGTTGGTTCCGGGTCATTTGACCATGGTATCTATTCTTTACTGTCGTCAAGATCCCACTGCATATTTTAACGCGTTTTTTTCATAAATATACGCTTTCTTCATCCAAATTTGCCTTTTTAACACAATTAGTAGGTTCAAGATCATTGGCGCGTTCGTTCGGTTAGAGTAATACAATTTAAATAGACCCATAGGGGCTTATGAAATAACCTAAACACAACTGGAGTGATAAATACGATCAACCACTTTATTACTTTTCCTTAAACTAGAGAATCAGTACGCATTACACTCCTGTAACATGATTTCATATGTGACAGAGTTCCCCAAATGCCAGACATAACCAAATATTTTCTCAGATCGTTAAGTTTTCGTCTAAAAGAAGAGTCAAGTTAAACTTTAAGCAGCGGTGAGCACCAGTGGAGTGCGACCTCAGAGAGCAAGTTAGTGAAACCTGGTAAATGGTGTTGTAATCACGAATAAAATATGCTTAAAGAGAAGTGTTATGTTCTTAGATGGGATATCTAGCAAGTTTCAGGTTAAGTTTGGGAAAGATAAAGTTAAGGTTTAGGCTAAGGACAGGTTAGGGTTAGGTCAACCTGATGAGGGCGACATTAGGGTTGGTTCGAGTTAGAATACGGTTAATTTGGGGTTATTTCCAAGTTAGCATGAGTTTTAAAGGGAAGATTAGGGTTAGAAGACCTAGATAATTATATGCATAGAATGTGGCATGGTGGCCACATTGCAAACATGACTGACAGAATTCAGTCTGCACCGAAGATAGGACTAGACACATTACACTAGTTACTGACTAGTGTGCAATCAAAAATATCCAATACAATCCTACAGGAGGTCAGTCGCGAGCCTGAATAGCTCAGTGGTAACGTCTCTGACTGCAGCACTGGGTGACGCGGGTTCGAATCTCAGAAGGGATATCAGTTCCTTCAAGTTTGCAGATACGCCTTGCTGATGAGTGCCAACTAGCACGAAACGTAGGTCAGGCAAGGCTTCCTACCGATTGCCTCCAACCATCTAATGCTAAATTACTCTGTTGATACTCTAATCCAAAGCTGAGAGGCATTTTTGTCACACATGAGTGAAAGGTAACCTGTGTAATAGTTTATCACGGATTGCATATCACGTATACCATATCTCGTATACCATTCAGCCACTGGGACCCAATTCAATGGCTCATGAATTCTAACTTCTAGTGAAAAGTCGTGACCAGTGAGGTCCATCCAGATATCACGTGTGAGGATGGATGTCCCACGTACGACAATGGTTGGGGTTGCGCTAAATCACGAATTGATAGAAGTTAGAATTCATGGACTGGTCACTGAATCGGGTCCCAGTGGCTGAATGGTATACGAGCTTGCCTTGTAACCGGAAGGTCCTTGGTTCGAACCCCATTGGGTGCGTACTGCCGATGATTCCAAAACTAGGATGAAACAACTGGCTGTTCAATACTCCCTGGTTTTCAATGGTTCTCTAACTGATATCAGTCCGTGATCAACTCGTAAAAACAAAACTAACCCTTACAAACAAAACTATAGAAAATTAATAGTTTATCACCTTTTAATTCATTATTTTCATGACAGTTTAACTTTGCCATAAGATGATCATATCATCTAAATCCCCTAAATTAGTGGGGCCTAACCGTAGGGACACGTAAATGCGTGAGATACCAAGACAAAAAGAAAACTGTGTGAATCATTTAGAGTGTTAACCTTCTAGCCGCCCTTCACCCACCACCTTTGGTGTCTATCAATAATATGTGTTAGAAATATAGATGTGTCTAGAGTATGAAGGACAGTGACTACACCAATGTATGCCTTGCAATGTCAGTTATTTATAGACCTTTATTTCGAGATAACGTAGTAGAACGTAAACAACATGTTGTTAGGCTGTATGTACGAACACATTAGAATATAAGTGTATCCAAATTCTAGCTCAAGCATAACCCTATATCCTTTAAATAACTTAATCCCATGCCGTTCAACTTTCAGCCTAGTATGTAATCTAGTGTCTCAACAAACTTAAAAAGTCAATCCATCCATCCATCCATCATGTGATGATATGAAATTTGTGCATTTATATCTCCCATGTCTAGTCTCTAGGCTAAGATAATCTGTGTACTACATTAAGATCTCACAATATAAATATACACCAGACAGGACAATAACAGCTTGACACGATAGACCATTTATACACACACACATACACACAACATAGAAGACCGACAGATATAAATGGGTGAGTTAGTAGGCTGTTGAAAAAGATAAAGACATCAATATGACTAGATCTAGTTCAATGATAATCCCATATCATTTGAGTGACTCATATACGTATCTTACATTATATTATATGGGCTGACAGATGTAAGCTGGTTTTTACTGTAAGACAGAATTAAGAGTGGGCCAGAATTCGTTCAAACTAACTTGTCTCAATGTATATACACGTCCATTAAAACAAGTTCACTTTTAATGCAGTTTGACCAAATTTGGGCTTTAAGAGTGTGTGTGTGTGATATACGTTATATTATAAAAGTTCGGCAAAGCTAAACCCATCATAGCCCAGACCACAGTGACCTTGGACAACCAATCAGATTTCAGATGTAAAAAAGTCGCATAATCTTTGAAAAATACACTAAAAAATATATTGCAAACTTAAAATTAAACTGTATAGTTGTAGCTTATATGTTTTAAGAATGTCCCCCCAGTCAATACACAGATCGTATCATGTGCAATATACCCATTCATCCAGATGACACTAGGCGGCCATATTACTTTGAGAACCATGGATATTTCTGACGCTATTCTCCAGGCTACTCCTAATCCTAACTTTAACCATACACTTAACATTGACCCTAGGCCCTAAACCTTAATCTTATAAGCCATAACCTTACCTAACAGCATAGATTTAGAGAAAAAAGTACCCAGTAAATAAGTAGAATACTGTATCTTTCCTCCGCTAGTCCAAAAAGCCAAGCATAATGTGATTCGGAATGACATTTCATAGCATTTCGTCTGTCTGTCTATCTGGTCGGTACTAGAAGGTCAACTTTTGAAAGACCTTCACTTTTGCTATGATATCTTAACTTCATCGAAAGTTCTTTTTGTATTTCCCAATGGATAAAAAATAAAACGATACCGTTGTTTTGTCTGGCGACGTTTCGCTATCTTATTTTTTAAAAGTCCTTTACTTCCCATGTGGAACAAAGGGCTTCAAGCTAGAGGCTCGAAGTTTCTGTACCAGTGGTGATTATTTTTACAAGATGGGGCTGTTAGCCTCATGCACCGCAACCTTCCCTCTTTACCAGTTTTATTGCTGGCTTATCGAGTTAAAGGAGTGCGTCGGCCAGGGATCGAAACCCGGACCACCTGCGTGGTCGGCCAGCACTCCATCACTGTGCCACCGACGCACGTTTCGCTATTTAATGCTGCTGCTAATAGCTTTATCAAAGTAGTATTATTAAACAAGAATTCACAAAGTCCATTCAACTTACATACATATGTAGCAATCATCGTTCATCAGCATGAGGTCATTTTTACATTGTTGTCAAGTTGGCCAATTTGTGAAGATAACAAAACCAATTGTGTTTAGATTGTTGGATTTGATAAGTGTATAAAATTATACAAAAGCAGCATGTGTTTACATAATGAAATTGCTTATCCCACATTTGTGTTGATTTTGCCACTTCATGAGTAAGTGGGGAAGGGTGTGTTGCAACCAGGTCAAATTCTGTTTTAGTCCATCATTCCTATTCTTCAGAGAACTTAGATTCCATTTGATGATATCGTATGCTTCTGATATTAGACGTGATGAATGCGATGTACATAGGACAAAAATCGGCAGAGAGAAATAGCGAGAATCAGGAGAAATAAACAACGTAGAGCCACCTATGTTCAACCAGCCAGATATCCAGTTGAACTAGAAAAGCTTGAAAAAGCATTAGCCATAAGTTGTCTACACGCTGTAGAACAATCAGGCCACAAAATTGATTTTGAGAATATTGAAATCATCACCCAGAAAAATTTCAGAAATCACAAAGAACGTCTCACATCATCCGAAGCACTTCATATCAAGTGGAATCCAAATTGTCTGAATAGGAATGATGGACTATAAGGGAATCTGACCTGGTTGCAACACACCTCTTTCCCAACCATGAAGTGACGAAATCAACACGAATGTGGGATAAGCAATTTCATTATGTAAATATGCTC
Source organism: Trichobilharzia szidati (assembly GCA_944472155.2). Taxonomy (NCBI): domain Eukaryota; kingdom Metazoa; phylum Platyhelminthes; class Trematoda; order Strigeidida; family Schistosomatidae; genus Trichobilharzia; species Trichobilharzia szidati. The sequence goes on from OX235276.1 coordinate 9,746,411, forward strand.
TTTTTATAATTTTATACGCTTATGAAATCCAACAATCTAGAAAAATGGTTTTGTTGTCTTTACCAATTGGTCAACTTGACAACGTAAAAATTAACTCATGCGGACTAACGATGAATAAGTTGTTACTTATAACTCCTTAATGGATAAAATTTTATTTTGATAAAGTTTACACAGTGTTGTACAGTAATATTTATTGATGACCACGTTTCGAGCACAATTTATTGCTTTTAATCATATCAAGGTACTCACATAACTTGATACGATTACAAGCAATAAATTGTGCTCGAAACGTGTCCGTAAGTAAATATCAATGTACAACACTGTTTTTTTCCTTCACGTTCCCCAGTGGCTTAATTTTTACAGGATGGGGTTGCTAGCCTCATGCCCAACCTTTCCTCTTCACCAGCATTATTTCTGGCTTAGCGAGGTAAAGGAGTGCGTCGGCCGGGGATCGAACCCCGGACCATGTGCATGGTTGGCGAGCGTCCTAACCACTATGCCACCGACGCACAACACTGTGTAATTGTATCACAATAAAATTTTATTCATAATGGAGTTATACACTACCACAGCACCCATTTTCTATACATACTTATATCAATTGTTACATATAAGCTAAGATTTTGTGAATTCTTGTTTAATAATACTACTTTCATAAAGCTATTAGCAGCACCATTAAATAGAGAAATGTGCGTCGGTGGCACAACGGTGGAGTGCCAGCTGACCACGCAGGTGGTCCGGGTTTCGATCCCTGACCGACACACTCCTTTAACTCGGTAAGCCAGCAATAGAACTGGTAAAGAGGGAAGGTTGCGGTGCATGAGGCTAACAGCTCCATCTTGTACAAGCAAACACCACTGGTACAGAAACTTCGGGCCTCTAGCTTGAAGCCCCCTATGTTCCACTGGGGACGTAAAGGACTTTAAAAAATAAGGTAGCGAAACGTCGCTTAACAAAAAATATCGTTTTATTTTTCATTCATTGAGAAATACAAAAAGAACTTTTATAATAATGAATCGACTCAAAGTATCTTTTTTATCGGGACAGCAACATACCTTGCAACACACTATCAACCACCTACTCCAATGCTTTTTACCGTAGTCAGTCAGCTTATATTTGGTAAATTAACTGATCACACCACTTTTAATGGCTAACAAAAATGATCTACGCTTGTGAAAATGTCTCCCGATTCCCCCCATAGGGTGGTGGGGACGGGAGGTAATGACATTTGAAACGAGTTTCTGTTCATAAATTTGTCTAAATAATTGTATATCATTTCTTTTGAGGAGGGATCTATTTATTATCCTAAAGCATTTTCTCCTAAATGTGCCCAAAACCCACCACCACGTATCGACTTCAAATAAGTTCCCATCACTGACTGGGTCAACAAAATCTGAGGTATTATTGATCTACTCTACGGTAAATATATCGTGATGACGATACTTGGGAATATGCACTCTCCATTCAGTTGTCAGAGCGCTGGCCTCGTCAGTGGAAGAATACTTGCCAGTCATGCGTATGTGGTTGTGTGTTGTTCGATCCTAGGTCAACGTACTCTTAGACCGCCCAGGTTGGGGTTTCAAGCTAGCAAACGACAAGTTGTACTGCAAATAGGGATTGGATTGAAATATAGTTGTCGAACGGGGGAAGATTTTAAGCGTTAAATCCTTTGAAAATTAATTAATTAATTAAATGCAGATACAAATTTTCCGGAAATATCCATAACTTTTTCCTATGGTACTTAAATTAGTCTTAACGATTGGAGGAAATAGTAACACCACCTTCATTTTGTGGGATATCTGCTGCTGCTGCTGGATTCAACATAGAACTTGGCACCGAAGTGCAGCAGTTCGAGTTGCCACGTTTGTGGGATATCACATTAGTCATGGTGCTTGATGTCAACAAACTAACTAGTGTGCGACAACGGTTCAGATAAGACGATATGAAATAGGGAGAAGACCATTCCGCTGACTGATCAGAACTTCAAATTGAACTTTTATATCGATATCACTCAACGGAGGGAGAGAGCTTCCGAGTGGCTACGCCACAGGATGATAATTGCATGCTTGTCTCGTTTCGCAAAAGGCAGGAATAGGTGTCCAGAGTTCTCCTAAAAACCAATGAATAAATGCCCATTCAATAGGTTCGCACTCCGATGGGTGCGTAATGGTGTAGAGTCCCGAAGTAGGCCGACGAAACAACGGGCTGTCCAGTACTCCCAGGTTTCCCAGTGATTCTCTACCCTATGTCAGCTCATGATGAAGTCCTGTCACCAGTCAAATCACTGAAAACAAACACTTCACTATATATTGATTTCGTAGGAACTTGTCAAAATATTAAAAAGTTTCGGAACTAGGGACAGTAGCTGCATTTCAAAAGGAGTCACTGGTATACTAGAACGAATAAACATCTGTTACATTAGGACTCTTAATCAGACTGAGAATTGAATCATCTTGGAGGCTTTTTGAAATGAAAAACCTCCTCTTTCAAATTTTGACAGTTTTTGATCAATCAATCAATGCCTTCTTAAGAGAACAGGTTTTATTCTCTCTCTCTGGTGTAATCGAGATTCCACTTCATCAGCTTTACTGAACGTGGCATGACGCTTTAGGCTACATCAGTTTAAAAATTTCAAACTGACGATGAGGAGACGTAGGATGTTAGGCTAACGAATAAAGAGGAATGGGATGATCTTACTAAGAATTACAGCAATACCACTAAGTTAGATCAACACCTTATCTATTCATTATTTATGTTTCATCTGCGTTTATATTCATACTACTTACTACTAAATAAGTAGTATGAGTCTATATTTAGTTTACCACATCGCTACTTCGTAACCATAACCATTGATTTCCACTGGAATTAATCTCATTTAATGTATCAGCATTCTATTTGGTTTGTAACAATTATCCTCCTATGGTTGAACGCCTTCATATGTACATTTCAATCCTTATGCTCCTCTCTATGTGTTTAATACTGTCTATTAGAATCCCTTTATTTTTGATCTGTGCATTCCTGCGCTGTTTATTTATGGGCTGTGGATCGTTCTTGAAACAGCTCTATTGTTTTTCTTATTAACACTAAGTGATAGTGCCCTTGACGACACTCAGCTTAGATATCTCACAATTTGAGGTTTATACATTCTGTTGATTCTTTTTATTTAGTGACGTGTTTTAGACGAATCCTATGTTTTGAATTTTTATGTGTTATTAAGGTAGGTAGTGAGTCGATGGCACAGCGGTTAGGATGCGCGCCGACCATGCACATGGTCCAAGGTCCGATACCCGACCGATGCACTCGTTTACCTCGCTAAGCTAGTAATAGAACTGGCAAAGAGGGAAGGTTGGGCATGAAGCTAGCAACCCCATCCTGTAAAAATAAACACTGCTACAGAAACTTCAAGCCTCTAGCTTGAAGCGCTACGTTCCACTGGGAACATAAAGGAATAAAAAAAAATTCAGGTAGGTAGTTACCTGGGTTTTAGTGAGAAGTCGTGACCACTGGGGTCCATCTGGCCGAGAGTGAGGACAAATACTTGCCAGCGATGACAATGGCTGGTGCTTGTCACGCCAAAACAATCACGAACTGCTAGGAGTAAGAATTCATGGTCTCGCCATTGGATTGTCAAATCCCAGAGGATGAATGGTCTACGAATTAACCTTGTAACCGGAAGGTCCTGGGTGCTTAGCCCGATGGGTGCGTACTCATGAAGAGTTTTAAACTAGGAAGAAATAGATGTCGACTAAGTAATCCCTGGTTTTTCAATGGTTCTATAACCAATGTCAGCTCATGGCGAAATTCTGTAATCAGACATTTGGTTTATTCATTCGAATGTTCGACTATAAATTATCGCTCCGCATTTCTCGAGGGAAATCTACACTTGATTTGAATCATCTCTCACAAACACATTCAAACTGATTTGGGCGAAAAGTAAGGAGATGAAGTGCAGCATAGAATTCATCACCACTATTCAGTCCTTGCGTTCCAAGAGGAACATAAGGCTGCGGCGACACCTTCCCATTGTATTACCTTCTGTGTGATCATTTTCAACTGGCGCCACGACTGCCCACAAGCTTTCACTTCCTCCTCATCACGTGATCTCTCCCATATCACTCTCGAGTCCTCAAATAATCGCTTTCCATTCACTTAGGTTTCACTGGACGGTCTGATGTGTGGTGCCACTCAAACTATATGCTAAGCGTATATTCAACCTCATGTCCATTTACTTTGGAATATTTATTGGGTAGCAGGTTCTTAGTTGGTTTGCTGCCACAGTCCTTTGTCGCCTTGATCTTCTCTATCAAGGCAGCGAAGGCACCTGTTGGCGAACGTCTGTCAGAAATGCTTTTGGTGAAGCGTCAATTAAGTCTCTGAACTATACCACTATATATAAGCACTCACTTGGCGTGAATGCTGAAAATTCAGATTTCATTCCTTGTACTAAGTGCTGTGGCGCCGGTGTTGTGCAGCTGTAGAATGCTCGCCAATCATGCATGTTGTCCAGGGTTCTAACCCCAGTCGGTGAACTCCTAAACCACTTAGCTGGTAGTAAGTCTGCCAAAGAGGGAAAGGTTGGATATGAGGCTAGCAATCAAATAAAAAATAAAAAGTAAACACCATTGCTAATGAAACTTCAGAGCTCTAGGTTCAAGCCCTATGTTCCACTGGGAACGCAAAGCGATAAACGAAGCACTAGGTGTTGTAGATTTCCACTCTGATTTCAGTGTAGTGAACGTCTGACTTGCTTCCCCGAATCTGCTTTTAACGAAAGAGTTGTAAATTATTACGATTAATTATTTTGAAATATTCGTTGATTTTGATTTTATTTTTACTGAAATGTTCAGTTTCACTGGGAATACTGCAGTTACATGCGGTTGATGAGTCATAGGCAGGACGAAACGCACATCGTAGATTTCACTGAGAGCCACCAAAAAACAACAAAATCAAATCGTATATTAGTTAGTTAAAAAGACCTAGGTAATTGATGCTCAAAATATACCTTGATGGTTGGTTTCCCATTCGCCTACTTTCAACAAAACAGGTTGTAGAACTAAGATTACCAAGGTGTTAGGAGATATTTAACATATATTTCTTGCTTTCGTTAATACTGAAAGATCTTAGATACTATATATATCCAAACCAAGTTCACTTTTAACAGTTTGAAAAAATTTGGGTATTGGGGGGTATATAATAATCATTATAATAAAGGTTTTTGTATTTCCCAATGAATGAAAAACAAAACGATATTGTTGTTTTTACTGACGTTTCGCTATTTAATGCTGCTAATAGCTGCTTTATCAAAGTAGTATTATTAAACCGGAATTTACAAAATCCACTCAGCGTGTGTATAACAAAGAGTCAAGAGGTGAGAAAGCAGTCATCATTCCATATAGAGGGGAGACATCAAACGATATCAGAAGAGTACTCAATCACCTCGACATTAGAGTTTTCTTCAGAAAATCAGATACACTACGAAACAACCTTGTCCATATAAAAGACCAAATCTCTAAAGATTCTCTATCTAATTGTGTCTATAAAATAAAATGCTTGGAATGTAGATGCTATATGAATCGGACAAACAACTCGAGAAATCAAAACCAGAAGAAATGAACACCGTAGAGTGAGCATCTGTTCGACTACCGAGAAATCCGCTTGAACTAGAAAAACGTGAAAAATCACCAGCCATAGGTCTACAAGCTATAGAATCAGGTCACAAAATTGATTTTGACAATATTGAAATAATCCAGAAAAATTTCAGAAATCACAAAGAACGTCTCACATCATCAGAAGCACTTCATATCAAGTGGAATCCAAATTGCCCGAATAGGAATGATGGACTAAAACAGAATCTGACCTGATTACAATACACCCCTCCCCTACCATGAAGTGACAAAATCAACACGAATGTGATAAGCAAGTTCACTACGTAAACACACTGCTTTTATAATTTTACACACTTATCAAATCCAACAATCTACACTTGATTTTGTTATCCTTTACCAATTGACCAACTTGACAAAGAAAAATGACCGCAGACTAACGAACGATGATCAAGTTAGTAAACTTTATTTTGATACCATAACAGATGTACTATTACCTTTGTTATTTGGTTTAGTGATCTTCATTGTTATTTCGAGTTTCAATATATTCCTTTATCTTGACCTAAGTCTGTTTTCTCACCTCTTAACTCTTTGTTATATATACACTGAGTGGATTTTGTAAATTCCGGTTTAATAATACTTTGATAAGGCAGCTATTAGCAGAATTAAATAGCGAAACGTCAGTAAAAACAACAATATCGTTTTGTTTATCATTCATTGAGAAATACACAAAACCTTTATTATGACCTTAAATGCTCACTTTTACATTACGAATTAAAATGATTTGATGCCTATCTTGGGTTATATAGAACACTATGTACTACTGATTGACAGATATGAGTAGTTGTATGCCACTCACACCAACCAGTAGTGCTAGCTGGCTAGTCAGCCAGTAGGGTGCAGCAGGTCGAGTGTGAGGACAAGTACTCGCCGAAGACATTGGCTAGGGGTCGCGCTATGTCGTGAATTGGCAGAAGTTAGAATTCATGGGCTGGCCATTGGATCGGGGTCCCAGTGGCTTAATGGTATACGAGCTCGCCTTGTAACCAGAAGGTCCTGGGTTCGAACTTCAGTGGGTGCGTACTGATGAAGAGTCCCAAACTAGGCTGACGAAACAGCTGTCCAGTACTCCCAGGTTTTCCAATGGTTCTCTAACCAATGTCAGCTCATGATGAAGTCATGTAACAAATCAAATTAGTCTAGACACTCGACAGGCGTTCCTCTTGTTTGCATCTGAGCTCACCAGAGGTGTACACGGTTCGACACAGCTAGCTCAGAGAGCCCAACCACCAATCAGTTTGAACCACCCCATTCCTGGCTACCTACCTGACTTGAGGAAAGCTAACTAAATTCGTAACTTATGAATTTTATTCATCTTGGGTTGTGTTTGGTACTTAACGTATTCACATGTATCCAGATATCGATAAACAAGTCATGCATGCATGCATCAATGAAGTGAATTGTGAAAAATAAACGTTTTAAACCCTCATCAAAACAGTGAATATATATATAAACTTACGTTCTTGCAGTTATATCCAAGTAATCACCTACACGAAAATGATTCACACCTAAAGGTGTTCCTAAACGCACAGAAAAACAAAAGAGAAAAGAACGTAGTTAGAAGCAGTCTATTTTCCTGAATGTGCCGAATAACGCTCGCCAACTACACCTGACTCGGTCTGGGGTTCGATCCCCAGTCGACGGACACACTCCTAAGCCCCGCTAAGCCGGTAGAGAGGGAAGGTTGGGCAAAGCCCTCTGTTCCACTAGGAAATAAAGGAGATAATAATAATAATATATGATAAAAATAATATTTGTAAGGGATCCAATTATTCACCGACATAATACTTATTAGGGGAGACGAGAACTACCAGACTGACTCACTGGATTCAACATACAACTTTGCACATAAGTGCCAGCTCCCCCCCCCTCTGCGAAAGACAACAGTAATATGGAAGAACAATAGTCTTATTCGATTTGACAAATCACAGAGAGTGGATGCATCTGCACCATCACTGACAACGATTCTGAGCCATATCACCTATTATCTCCAGCCGCGGCCATTGGTCCACTCATCCCGAGGACCCCGACCAGACAGTTAGGCAGTCTACACCCTCCCACCTATGTGGTCGGCTGGTTGGTTGGTTTAAACTAACCCTTATGGATTTCATTGACTGACGAAGTCATGTTTCCATTTGACCACCACTAGGTCTTTCCACCCCTGATCCGTCCTATATCAGTCAGCTAACATTGTCCGTTGTCGAGGAAGGAGGTCGATAGCTAGACTAGGAGGCATGCGTAACACATGTCCCAACCATTTGTCTCAATCGGTGCATGTACTTCACAACCTCGTAGATTGATTTTCCCTCATCAACCAGCACTAGACCGAAGCCTCACCTCAATATTTCTCACTCTATTATACCATCACCTAACACACACGGAGGATAGAATGCAGACGACTATGATCAAAGACAGCTAACCAGGCTTTCCATGTCTTCCATTTTCAATGGCCATGTCTCACTCACAGCCATAAAGGAGGACTGAGTGAACAGCTGAACAGAACATCTTCTGATCGACAGTCAGCTGGATATGCTGTCTACGCCAGAGATCGGTCGGTCGGTTTTCGACATAAAACTTTGCACATATGTGGCGAACATGAGTTCCTTCACGGCTGCAGTTACGCCTTGATGACCAGTGCCAACTAGCACGAAACCTAGGTCCAAGGCTTCCTGCTGACTGCCTCCAACTATCTAACGTCAACAATCCAAAGTGCATCTTGATGCCAAGCTACCTCGAATGTTGGCCACATTGCAAACCTGACTGAATTCTAATTCAGTCTGCACTAAACAAAGGACTAGACACATTATACCAGTTACTAGTGTCCAGTGAATAGGCGAAGTTTATGAGTGCGTTGGCCGGAAATCGAATCCAGACGTTTTGTGTGACTCGTGAGCATTCCTATCACTGAGTCACCACCACCCACATGACTCACGCACTCGTGAGCTGACTAGAAAGATAAGAATCAAGCTAAGATTATCGAGAATGTTTATAAATTATTAAACGATATAGAATAGACACATTTGCATCATTTATTTAAGGCTATTTTGTTGAGTTTCCAGTCATTTGCACATAGTTCACACTTCCTCGATAGTTGCTATGTATATCAACAACCAACACTTTCATAAAAATTTTTAACCAATGGACGGTGATTTTGTGGATCAAATAATAATAATAATAATAATAATAATAATAATAATAATAATAATAATGTGGTAAATGTTTTGAACGTAGTTAATAACGATGATTATAATGATAACAAAATATTGATAATAAGGTTTATGCAGGTGGCGATAAGAATAACAAAGGTAGTAATATATGTATATGTAGACAATTCAATAAATAAATTCGGTCAAATCTTAAAAGTTACGTAATACTAATGGTGAAATGAACAGATAATCAGACTATAAATAAATAACATAAAAATACGAAGGAGATGGGAAATAAGAAAGAGTGGGAAGGTCCTGAATAGGATTCACCTAGGCAAGCAAAAGAGAGGCAAAGGTAGAACAAACTTCTTTTGTATGCAAAGACTAGGATTGTTCTCTCGAATTCCCATAGCTTCGGCTATGTGTAAAAGACGGATTCGAATTCCGTTCGAAAGGCTCGATGGAATGCCATAGATAACTTTGAAGGCACTATTTTTGTCCACTTGGTGACCACCATCAATCAAATGAGCCAAAGTAGAACTTCGTATAGGTTTTATCTGACCTTTTCCAAACCATGAAGGAAGATGCTCATTAATGCGTTTGTTAAGCTGTCTAGTTGTTCGCCCTATATAGCTCTCTCCACAGGAGCAACTAAATTTATAGATACACATAGATGTGGCACAGCTAGGTAGCTTGTCTTTCACTTGAGCAATCATAATTGGTCGGCTGGAAAATGACAAAAAAAGGTGGCGGCAGTATAAGTCCATTTTATCGCTCTCGATAATCTCAGGTGTAAGACTTTGCTAGCAACGTCCCCGTTGAATTGCAATTTCCTGAACATTTGTTTCTTTTCAACTGTTGTCAGTTTCTCTTTTTGTACTTGGTGTTCATTTGTCTCCTTACAAATCTACTAGGATAACTAATTTGGATGTATCCTAAAAAGAACATATTAACAGTTTTGTATATTTGTGGTACGGGTGCGTACTGGTGATGAGTCCCAAACTAGGCTGACGAAACAGCTGTGCAGTAACTCCAGTGCTGGTCTCTTAATGCTTCTCTGACTGATACCAATCCTTGGTCAAACTTGAAACAAATTCATGAAGGCCTTTGATTGTGTCCTTAACAGAAATATCGTGTTTAAGAGAGGTAGAGATGTGACGTTAATCCAGTACAAATCCTGCTCCACCAACGTGCATCAACCTGGATAACTGCTGAGTTGTATCATCGATCTTTATACAACAAGTGTGGCATCATTGAAGAGCTACATCGGTTAGGGAACCATTGTGAAAAGAAAACAGGGAGTACTGGACAACCAGAGTTGTTTCATCAGCCTAGTCTGAGACTCTACACATGTGCGCACTTACCGCCAGGGTTCGGACTCAGGACCTTACGCTTACAAGGCGAGCTCATAGACCATTAAGCCATCGGGAACCGATCCAATGGCTAGTCCATGAATTCAAACTTCTCCAAATCCACCATATAGAGCGACTGGCACCAGCCAATGTCATCGCTGGCGGGTATTTGTCCCCCCCCACCTGACCTGCTGTACCCCTTACTGGTCACCACTTCTCACCTGGAGCCAGTCGCTAGTGAGCACCAGTTTGATAATCAAGTGTTAGCTTGAATCTGAATCTTACTATAAGCGTTAAACTAATCGAAACCAGTTCGTAAAGATTTGTCAAAAAAAAAAAATTCAACACAAATTTTTTATTCAAACTGACCAGGTTTTAAAGCAGCATCTGGACTAACCAGAAAACGTGAAATTTTACGCTTCGGTGGTATTCCAGCCTCTTTAAATAAATTACACCATTCTGGAGTGAATTCAATAGGATCAGCAGAAAATGCTCCGACTAGTTGAATACCCCAACGTTTTTGTTTTATCCAAGACGGCGGACGTTTACTAGTTAACCAGTAATGACGAGGATGTAGAAGGCTGATGAATTTGTCAATTTCTGCTGGAGGAGTATAACGAATAGCATGATTGTCAGGTACCTTAAAAGGGAAACAGAATCCAGAAGAGATAGTGATAACAGTGATTCAGACAATCAGACAAACAAACAGGCGTAGAAAATGGTACAGAAAGAACGTTTATTTGAAATAGGAATGGTTACAGGACTTCATTATGAGCTGACATCGCTTAAAGAACCATTAGAAAACCACTACTGGAGTACTGGACAGCTGTTTCATCCGCCTAGTTTGGGACCATTCAATAGTACATACCCACCCCACTGCCAAAGTTCCAACCCACAGCCCTCCAGTTACAAGCCGAGCTAACTCGTAGACCAATCAGCCATTGGGATCCGATCCAATGGCCAACCCATGAATTCCCACTTCTGCCATTAGGAATGCTTTCATGGAGTTACTCCACTAACTCAATTAATTACAATTCACCTATCCAGTAGTACCAAGCCCAGCCACAAGCCATACTTATCCTGTGATGACTGATAATACTACCCAATTTCTCAGATTGAGATAGGTGGGGTGAGATTCGAGCCCGGGAACCATTGACTGGAAGTTGAGTGATCAAACCACGCCTCCACCTTTATAGAATAGTTCCGGACTTGTGCACCTCCCTGTTGTTGTATTTAATGTAACACACTGTTAATTCGACATTTGTTCATGGTATCCTCGAGATCAACACTGTAAGATTATGATACAAGTGCACATAAGACATACTTATCTACGTCGTTACACCAAACTGGGATCTTTTAAAGATGGAGTTTCGAACGGAGCAAG
>OX235276.1:9758455-9794042 GCA_944472155.2 Trichobilharzia szidati
CACAATAGACTTCAACCTTTGCCTAGCATGGAGTACTTGATCTATTTGAAAATATGATTGGTCATTAGTATGTACTTTTTTTATTTAACTGAGTAATTGTCATGATCTTTATTTTACAATTGTTAACCATGTTAGTTGTAAAGCGACTGTAAAAAACACTACGAAGTGATGTCCTTATCTCGCGAAATTTGTCTTCTAAATGCCTTATTCAAATTTATCAAAGGGACTAAGTGTTTTAATTACCTACCTCTTTGTTTTCTCACCGAAAATTTGAGTTAATGTAAGTTAGCATGAGAATCACAGTGTGAATTACTCGACTGAATATATTTGAAGAGGTTGTGACTCAATAATAATAATATGCTTTATTCCAAAACAGTACTCATAATATAGTGTGGTATTTTCAACATTCTGTACAATATTGCATCTAATTTACTCAAAAACACCAAGAACAGCAGAAAAAAATACATTACAGGATACACTTAAGCAAAATTGATAACATCCAACAACTTTTGGTACTAGCAGAAACACTAGGGTCAAAATGATGCACAAATATAAAATGATAAGAACAATAATAATATTTGAACAAAGCAAGAACTACAGTTTTTGCAGAATAAAGTGGTACCATCTTTTATTTCGTTGCCTTCTCGTCAGCTGCTTACAGGCCAAAGACATTATTAAATATATCTACAAAAATAATTTTAACATACTTGCACAGAGTTCATTTTAAACAAAAATCAATCTAATATGCCTTCTTTCTGTCCTTCCAATGTAACTGCTCTCGCAGATACTTGTAAATTTGTATATACAGTTGGAGTTAACATGAGAAGGATATCTATCGATTTTTGATTGCACCAAAGAGCAAGTTGTTCGATAGACGGGGACGAGCTTAGCTGCAGGATAGGCTCTGGCTAGTGATGTAACCAGCCTTCTGTTGATCATTCCTGCAATGCAGATTGGCTCTTTACCCTCTGTGATTTGTTTTACATTTGTGACTTCAGATCTTCCATACTTGTTGATGAATCTTTGAGGGTGACCATTGCTCTTCAGCGTCTTTTCAAGAAACTCAAATTCTTCCTCTAATTTCTCTATAGAGCATATTCTCCTCGCTCTATAGTACAGAGTCTTGACTAGTCCGCGTTTAAAGCTATTTGGACAAAAACTATTAAAATGTAAGTATTGTCCTTTCCAAGTAGGCTTTCGATAAATTGACTTCTGAAGACTACAGTATTCTAGGCGTTGCATGGCAATGTCGAGGAAGTGGAACTTTCCATCACTTTCATGTTCCATAGTAAACTCAATATTGGTGTGTGCGTTATTGAATAATCTGAGTAAGTGTGAAGCATGACTTCTGATTGTTGCACACTATTAATGTGTCATCAACATATTGACAGTAGGAAGTTGTTTTTTTCGATTGCATGCTTCAACTTTGTTCTTTCAAGGTTGGACATGAAATGATAATATTAGTACTAATAACACAAAATTATAAGATAATTGGGATAGTGTGATCATAAAATCATAAATATAAGAGAATGACTGAGTCGTTTTTTATGCTAATTACACAGTAAGTAAGTCGTAAGTTTCACACTGAACACTATCATTATCACATAGAACGTGGGTGGGCCAAATAGAGTATCGTTGAGTTTTTGTACTTGGTTGTGTGAGCATATAGTCTTTTATAATGACTTCTAGTTCTACCTGATGAGATGCAAGGAGGGGGGAAGAGTTGTGAATCGAGAGGGTGAAGTGTTGGGAGTCAGACAGTACGGATTTAGACCACTACTCAGTTGAGTTCAGGTGTCCGTCGACTATGATAGTAACTCGCTGACTAGCTTATCTTACCAACAACCTTTAATACCCTTGGCAATATGACATAATCCTGTTTGAGTAGCCCAGAAAAGACTAAGAGGGAGGAGCAATACAGAATAATATGTAAGATGTCAGAGTTAACAAACTGTAAAAGTAAGGGTTGGGTGATTCCAGATTGTTTTAACTTCTTAAGGTAGAAGGTGGTAAGAAGGAGTATTTTCTTAGAAATTGGCAAGATATGGGACGATCAACTGAGAAAAGTTAGAGGATAGAATTATACCAAGGTATTTTATGCTTGACTTATTCTCTCTATATATCAGTGCCCTCTAAGCTACAACCACCGTGTGAACTAATGAGATCATTATTACTTATTATTAGTGTTTGCTTTAATTCCTAGAGGAACATAGGGTTTCAGCTGCACGTCTCCATTGCGTTCGGTTCTCTGCCGACGTCTCCACCAGGCTCCACGTCTGACCTTATGCTTTCATCTCCTCTTCGCATGACGTCCTTCTCCATTTTACACTCGCACTGACGACCAACTCGCCGCTTCTCCCCGCATATTTGTTGCACAATTGGTTCTTGCTGGGTTGGTTCGTTCATTGCCAGAGATTCCTGTCACTGATCTTTTCTGGCCGGCCATCTGATCTCGAGTATTGAGCAAAGACAGCTGTTGATGAAGGTCTGTAGTTTGTTCGAAGTGCTCTTCGTGATGCGGCGCCAAGTCTCTGATCCGTATAGTAGCTCTGACTTCACATTGGAATTGAAAATCCGGATCTTATTTTTCATGCTGAGTGTGCGTTGACCTCACACAGACTTGAGAGTAATGAGAGCTTGCCTTGCTTTCCCAATCTTCCCTGTGATATCCTCATCAGTTCTATCCATCTGTAGTTAAAACGATGCATCCCAGGTGGGTAGGTAGGTAGATAAAGGAGGTTGTTTCTTTCAGATTTCTCCCATTTATGCTGATTGTTGTCTGTTGTTGTTGCTGTGGCTTTGTTGTTGGCCAGGAATCTTCATCACCTACCTCTGTTTTCTCGTTGTTCACCTGGATTCCTATCTTTGATGCTTCTTCTATCGCCAACTTGTTACTTTTCACTTGCATATCTTCCAGTTTGTGGGAAATCAGACATATATATTCGGTGAAGTCCAGATCCTCCAAGTTTTTTGTGTGGGTCCATTTTATGCCTGTTTCCTCGTTGTCCGCTGTGTGTCTGTCGCATTATCCAGTCTACCGCAATCAGGAAAATCATTGGAGATAGTAGAATGAGTTCATTCTGAACACGTTTATTCCTGAAGGTGAAATTAACTGTTAATTCCGAGGAATTTAACGTAGGCCCGCTAAGTTTATACCACTGGCTAATATCGGACAGAAAGTGCTCAACTTGACTTTCAGTCAATACGTCCCAGGGTTCGAGTCCCCGCCCTACCCACTTTAGCTTGATTAGCTGGACAGTAGTATCATTAGCCCTTATGCTCAACAAGCATAGCTCACAATCTAATATGCCAAAAAATCTGGTCTAAGTAAACGATTTCACCGAGTTTAAACTGAGTACACATTTCGCCCCATTAATCACACGATTGTTCTCTTCACACCTTATTGCTCTATCTTGTAACACGTGAATAGAATCCCTTTTTTTGCTGTTTTTTTTTTCAAAATGACACATCGACAGTAGCTACTGTTGTAACCGACCAAAGTACATTTACAGACACACATACAATTTTTCGTCGCATAATAATAGGTAATAATAATAATAATGATCAAGATTACTTATTTCTGATTGGCTGAAAATTTTATTCAAATTATCGATTTGTTTAATGCATGTCGACCAGTTTCAGTGAATAAAGTACATATTAAAGTGTGAGATTTTGAAAAAATCTCTGACTTAATAATAATAATATTAATCAAAGTCAATCTGAACGAAGAATATTCTTTTCAATAATTTCTCTTCAGGTTCTTACAATTATAAAATATAATATTTGTTGTCGTTACAATAAGGCCAGTTATGCGGCAGATACATTTTTAACGTAGAATAACAGATTAGTTATGGGGTGTCAAAATAAATAGTCGTATTTGTGTGACAAACGTGCTAGGCTGAATTCGATTACAAAATAATGTAAAACGGGAGACAATGGTGATTAATCATAATAGATTTGTAGAGTGGGGGTAGGAAAATTGACAAGTCAGTTCAAGGTTATAAAAGGTGTCAGGTGAGTGGCTAGTACAAAGTGGTCTGTGTTAAACAGGAGATAGTAAGACTGCATTGGGAGGTTCATAATGAGATAACGAATATGTGAAATGAAACAGGTGGAGGCATATATTGAGAAAAGAGATAATATCGCTAATAATAAGTCCGGATAGTATAAACGAAAAAAAAAAAATTCGATAGTATTGAGAGAATGTTTGCATGAAGGGCATAAATTATGACGAATAATGATAATATTAATAATAATAATAATAATAATAATAATAATAATAGTAATAATTGTAATAATAAGCAAAGGAAAAAAAAAAAGAAGCCAAGAGGGTTAAGGGGAAGGAGCACTCTTGGTGAGAAGAAGAATCATCAATCCAAGTTTGGCCACGGTAGGAACAGCGTCTGGACGTGTTCTTTTTGGATACAAAGTTCCGGTTTAGTCGATCTTATTGCAACAGCTTCAGCTATGTGTAGAAGACGTAAGCGAACTGTACGTGATAACGACTTCGGAATTCGGTATATAACCCTGAAAGCTGTGTTGACATCGATATGATGTCCAGTATCGACCAAGTGTGACAGGATCGAGCTTTTTATGCACTTAATTTCCCCTCTGCTGAACCAAGCTGGTATATGTTCTCGAACCCGTAGACGAACCTGCCTAATCGTGCGACCTGGATGGCCAAGGTAAGGATAATGCCTGAACTAACTTCTTTTGGATGCACAAATTAGGCTTCTTAATGTAGATCCCAACAGCCGTCCTCAGCAATATTTAGTAATCGAACTCTTAAGGAGAAATTTAGATTTGTTGTTATGTGGTAAATGACTCTGAAAGCCTGGTTAACATCATTCTTGTGTTCTGTATCCACAAGATGAGATAGAATAGCTCTGCAAATAGATTTTGTTTGTCGTTTGCTCAACCACACAGGGTGATGTTCAGAAACACGCCTGATTGTACGGCCTATGTAACTGGCTCCACAGGAGCAGTCAAATTGGTAAATACAGATAGAAGAGGAGAAATTAGGCAGTTTGTCTTTTACTCCCGAACGCAGAAGAGGAGTGGTTTTAAAGACACAGCGTAATTCGGCAGCAGTGAATGCTCTTTTTACCGCATTTCTAAGGCGCTGTGTTAGTATCTCGCTGATGGTGTCCCCAAGGAACTGCATTTGTAAGAATAAGGCCTTTTTAGGAACTCTTTGAACCTTGGGCTGCTTTGATTTAAGATTGGTATTCTTATTAATAAACTTTTCTGGAGAATCATTTTAACTCAGCAACCGTTTAATATTATCAAGTTCCTCATCAAGACATTCATCAGAGCAGATTGCTCTTGCTCTGTGAACCAAGCAGAAGAGGAATTTATCGAAAAGGATATTCTTTGCTCAGTTATTTTGTGTTTTATTACAATTTGGTCTTTCACCGAGTTTATAAGCAAAAAAATTAACCTTATGAAATATAGCATGAAAAGAAGAGAACGGCAGTTTGTGATTGAATGCTAAACAAAGGTATATCGTCTTTTTGACTTTGCTCTCTACTCTCAATTAGCCTAAAATTTGGTCTTAATTATGCTTATATTTCAAGTTTGAACACTGTTAGAGAACCACTGAGAGCCATCACTGGAGTACTGGATAGCTGTTTCGTCAGCTTAGTTAGAACCCTGGACCTCCCGGTTACAAGGCGAGCTCGTAGACTATTCAGCAAGTGAGACCCGACTCCTCAATGGCCAGTCCATGTATTATAACTTCTAACAATTCGTGACTTCTTTTAGTACGACTGGCACTAAACAATCTTTACCGACTGCACTTTCCAAAATCGTTCGGTGTCAACCTGTCTGCATGTATCTGTGTACTTGCCTGCCTGTGTGTTTCGCACACCGTGTATACAAGTGTGTGTTCTCAGCTGTGCGTTGATGCACCTGTCTCCACCAGGGGTCTTTGCCAACTGGATGTACCTGGATCGTCAGATAGCTATGATGGTCCATTATGGATAAGATTTTATTTTGATAAGTCACACAGTGTTACACAGTAATATTAACTGATGACGTTTCGAGCACAAGTTATTACTGCTCATAATCATATCAAGTTACTCACACAACTTTTTCCCTTCATTTATATACATGTGTGGAATTGACTAGATATTGGAATAAAAATCAATATAGGATAATGTACATTCAGAAATAATAATACGAGTGTTATTGATGCATTGCAATTAGATGGGAAAAAAGACGAGTGTTTCTATAATCATAATAAGTTACTTCTTAGAATGTTGTGATGTCTTTGAATTGAAATAGAATATTAAGATTATTTATTATTCTCTTCTGATCTGACCGGAGGTAATAATATCTTCCATATTTCTGGTATTTGCATTGAGTCATTTCTGTTGCATGTGTTGGGTGTAGACTCAATGAACAAGGATTCCGTAATCAACCTCTCTTTCCACCTACCTATGTTACTCTTTAGAATTTTAACCCTGTCCCACACTATTGTGTGGTTGTTTGTTAATGCGTGAAGTGCAATTGCTGAGCTTTTTTCTGAATTACTTATTTTTTCAGGGTCAACCATTCTTCCCTTAGCTAAATTCTTATGTTCTGATAATCTGACTACCCCCGACCTACTAGTCTGACCTATGTAGTTGACTTCACAGTCATTGCAGGGTATTTTGTAAATTATATTATTTTGTTTAATTGGGTCAACAGGGTCCTTTAACCTACAGAGCTTGTCTCTGAGTGAGTTTGTGGGTTTGAATGCCACTCTAATTCCTGCTTTATTCAGAATCCTACGTAGGGTCTCAGATGTCCCCTCCTTATATGGTATTACA
This sequence comes from Trichobilharzia szidati, assembly GCA_944472155.2. NCBI lineage: Eukaryota > Metazoa > Platyhelminthes > Trematoda > Strigeidida > Schistosomatidae > Trichobilharzia > Trichobilharzia szidati. The sequence continues at coordinate 9,765,268 of OX235276.1, forward strand.
GTGGATGACTTATATTCTCTTTTATTTATGTTATCATTACTAGTTCCACAATTATTTTTATTTTGTTTCTTGCCTTTAGTTATCTTCCTAATGAATTGTATAGGATAGTTATTCAACACCAACGCTTCTTCTATCTGTTTTATTTCGTCTTTTAGGTCTTTTGTTTGCTACTTAGTGCTATGGCTCGGTTTGTTAGACACTTAACTAAGCCTACCTTAACAGTTAATGGATGAGATGAATTAAAATCTAAATATCCATTAGAATGCGTTGGTTTTCTATAAACACTAGTGTGAAGTTTACCTTCTTCTATTCGTTTTATTTCGTTTTATTTCCCATCTAATTTTAATTGATCAATAACACTCGTATCATTACCACCAGTCAAATCAGGGGAGGATAATAAATAATCTTAATATTCTATTTCAATTCAAAGACATCACAACATTCTAAGAAGTAACTTATTATGATTATAGAAACACTCGTCTTTTTTCCCATCTAATTGCAATGCATCAATAACACTCGTATTATTATTTCTGAATGTACATTGATATGATTACGAGCAGTAATAACTTGTGCTCGAAACGTCATTAGTTAATATTACTGTGTAACACTGTGTGACTTATCAAAATAAAATCTTATCCATAATGGAGTTATACTCTACCACAGTGCCCAAGTTTTATACTTATATCAGTTAAAGAACTATTGGAAATCAAGCGGTACTGGAGGGCTGTCACGTCCTAGTTTGGGACTCTTTGGCTGTACGCACCCATCCCACTGCCAGAGTTCGAACCCAGGAACTTCCAGTTACAAGGCAAACTTGGAATTCACGAGCCATTGAATCGGGTGCCAACTGCTGAATGGTCTATGTAACCGGAAGCTCCTGAGTTTGAACCTTGGCAGTGGGATGGGTGCGTACTGGTGAAGAGTCCCAAACTAGGCTGACGAAACAGCTATCCAGTACTCGAGTGTTGGTTTCCAATGGTTGTCTAATTGGCATCAACCCGTTATCAAACTTGAGAAACGAATCAAATCCCTACAAGCAAATTCTTGTGAATATTTACATATTCTACTCAATAAACCAATGAAAATTTCCTTTAGTTATCTATCTATCTCTTACCTACCGCTATTCATTTTCAATCGATTTGAAGGGTAAAGACATAACTCACTGGGAGGTAGTCATCATAGGATACTTTTAGTTCTGTGCATTTTTTTTTTAAAAAGACTTAAAATAGTATCCGTATCTAGTCGAAAGATTGATTTTCATAGCTTAAATTGACCACCTTTGTTTGAATTAATATACTGAGAATATATCTTTTATTATTCCAGACTAAGAGGTGATAATACCATCCAGGGCAATGCGAATCGAACACATGACCTACTGGCTAGAGATTGTATACTTGGACCAATGAGCCGATTGACTTACAAGTGTTACAACAAAGTTTCTGTTCACAGTAGTAACAACATTCTGATTATCTGTAGGGAGGTGTGTCAACAAAATTTATTTAAGAGTTAATTAGATATTCGTTGGTTTCTGAATTTTCCGCATACAGAAAGCGTCATCCACAATTGACAGTTCCGATGGGCATTCAACATTACTGTATTAAGCACTAATGATGCAGAAAAAGGATAGAAGAAACCAACCAGAAGTTCTGTACTTCATTACTTTCGTTATTTTGTAAAGCTCAGTTCGATTTCATAACAGAAAAATTGAAAATATCACAGGAAATTACTAATTAATTCTCAGTACTCAGTGCAGATTACTCATTTACCAGGCTATGTGAGTCTAGTTGTCTTCGGTTAGTGTCTGTTTGTGCACTATGACTCCCTCCCTATGTATGATTCAAAAGATAATCTGAATCACTGATATTATCTTGAGCGGTTTTGAGATTTGGATGAGAGTCGTAATCAGTGGTGAACACATACTATAACTTCCATCCTGTTACTCTCTTCCTGTATGTTATTACCAAGTAACGAACTTTCCACTTAATGCTCTTGATAAGTATACTTGCTTATTTTCAAACAAAATCCCTACAAAACCAATACTTGATAGTTGATCTGATGCTCACTAGCGACTATACCTATACAGCAGTTACCTAGGGTTCTGGTGGGAAGCCATGACCAGTAGGGTACAGCAGGTTGAAGGTTAGGCGGTAACTCATTGAAGAAGACATTGCAAAGTGGTCACACCATGTCGTGAATTGGCAGAATTTAGAATTCGTGGGCTGGCCATTGGATCGGGTAACCCGACCTGATGTACCCCATTGGTCAATTCTTTAGAAAGTTGACTATGCACATATTCGCTGATAGCAACTAACCATTTGACAAGAAGGACGGATCAAGGGGCGATTCACAGGGATTTGATTGATTACAGGATCAATCACCAGTTGCTATCAACTATGGAATCAAAGACGAATCAGTTTAATTCTGTACGCTGAAAGTAGGAGAAATCAAATATTTCAACTGGAAGTCGATAATAATTGAAAAAGTAGTTATTACTCGTTTAGCTATTGAGTAGTAGTAGTAGTATTAAAATGAAGGATGTCTGATTTTAAGCAATGATGGATTCTTGGTTCGAGTTCCATTAGAAAAAAACATTTGTCACTATTGAGTGGAAATATCTAGTTGATAAATCTAAAATCGAGGGAAACATATGATCTTAACTTTGATGTTTTGTTATCACTAATTATATAACCATGATTTGAGTGGAAATGCCATCAACAGAGGCTCATAATTTAGCATAAGAAATGGTTACAGTTTGGAATAACATAACATATCGTATAAGCTAACTAACTATGTAATTTTGTCGTTAAATGTCCTTTAGGTATGTTTAGCCTAACAATTATTTTATTACTCAGTTCATTTTCTCTCATTCAAAGGCCGTGAAGGATAAGTAAGGTCTCAAGAGGAGAGACAGTGAGATGGTGTATACTGTGGACTCATGGATGATTCGTAGACTTAATTAGTAAGCCTTCATTTAATGGTTCCTAGGGTCTATTTCCCTGACCTAACTGGCTGGATAGTAGTGTCATTTGCCCTCACATAATAAGTATGGCTAACGGACGAGGTGCATGAACAGTCTGTCCCCGACAACTGAGTTTTAACTAACTATCCGATTCATATGAGTAGTTCTGACACTACTCACCTCAAACAATGGCGTCGGTGGTTCAACGGTGGAATGCTTGCCATCTATGCATGTGATCCGGGGTTCGATTACCGGCCGACTCACTCCTAAACCTCGCTAAGCTGGTAGCAAGAACGGTAAGGAGGGAAGGTTGGGCATGAGGTTAGCAATCACACCTGACAAGAAAAACATCCGTGCTACTGAACCTTCAAAGCTCTAGCTTGAAGCCCTACTTTCTACTGGGAAGGCAAAGTTATAAAATAAATAAAAACCACCGCAAACAGTATTGTTTGTTAGACTTATCAAAAGTGACCTAAGCAAGTTTGAGGCAGAAGTGATAAGCGTTGTACTCGGTTTTCGATTCATATCAGAAGGCTGAATCCCTCGCTACAAACCACTCCAGTCCTAGATAGTTACTCAGGTAAGAACTGGCAATATACATAGAAGCAAATTCACAATTTTTGTAAATTTGTAAATTTGTTCGTGGCGGGAAATTACTATGGTTTCCCTTGGAGATCAAAAGTGTTCAGATCATAGTGTACAATCTACTTAGTAGCATGAATGGTATTCAAGGTAACAAGGAGAATAGTCTCAAGAGAAGACTACAACCGAAGTAACTTGTGTTCTTGTATAAGAATACACAAAAATTTGCCAACATAGTCTTAATTTCATTTATTTTTAATTCAGAAAAGAAATTTTTCTTTGTTATCTCCACAGTCTGTGCACAGTCGTATTTATATTCACCAAAAACTTCTTTTGATGTGGTTGTGTTCTCTGAGCCAGATAGTTAATTCGCGAAGCTTTCAATTTGTAGTATGTCGCCTAGTAGGGCAATGAAAGCTTCGCAAATTAACTATACAGCTCAGAGAACACAACCACATAAAAATCACCCTTCTTAGCTACAAATCCTCTCCAACATAACAAAAAGGTATAGTAGTCTATTACTGAGTAGTAGGGGGTTTACACAATTGATATAATTACTTAGAAGTGGCTTCAAGAGTAAAACTTAAAGTGTTCAATTACATAATACTCAACGGAACAAAGGAAGAAAGCGTTAGAAATTTGATAAGGTTAAAATTCGTTATTTGAGTGAGAACAAAAAAGGCACTTGAGTGTCTATTGAACAAGCGTGAAGAGGGTGAGAAAATGTACAAAAGGAACCTGTGAGAGTGATAATAGTGAATCGATTATTTAAGTGAAAGCAAAGTAACCATTAAAAATTAAAATTAAAATGTGCAGGGAACGACTGATAAAGAGGTTAAGACCATAGTAGAATAAGAGACTGGACAAACTTTTTCTGTATACAGAGTTCGGGCTGTATTGACGAGATGCCAACGTCTTATCTATACACAAATGCTGAAACCTGATGCCCTTTGTACCATTTCGCCTCAGCTTATAGATAATCTTGAAAGATGACTCTGGTGGAGCTACGTGGCTTGAGTTCACGAAGTCCTCGACAATTGACCTCGTAACTGTCCTGCATTATCCTCTTGCTAACCATGCCTGATAATGTTCAGTGATGCGTTTGGAAAGCGTGCGCTTTGTGTGGCCAATATAACTAGCTCCACACACTTTTCCCGTTGAATGATTTGACAGAAATGTTCGACCTTTGCTGAAATGTCGCTTTTTTGTGCAGACGCTTCGATGATGTCTGATCATTTAACTTGAAGTAAACTGGTGGACGTTGGCTTATATTGGAATCTAAGGTGCACATTTCAGCTGAATCAGTCCACGGAAAAGTCCAGATTGATTTAAACAGAAATAATAACTGATTCGCGTTGCATTAGAGGTGGAGGCTCTCGTCGCCCAACTGGACTATCTGAAGAACGCTTTGACGCTTGAGACAATGGGTACTGGGTTCCAGCCCTAGTAAGAACACTACCACTCATAGGAGAATGCAGGTACATATAGTAGCTAACGATTCAGTCCCGGAAAGACCGAAATGCGCGTTGTTCTGGATCCCACTGCTAGTCGCCATCCACCAAATTACTTCATAATCAAACTGTTCTTAGCATTTAGAGTTGATAACTATCATTATTATTATTGTTTCCTTGGGTTCCTAGTGGAACATAGGGCTTCAACTGCACGTCTCCACTTGTTTCTGTCTTCTGCTGTACTTTTCACCTGCATCCATGTTAGTCCATACTGTTTCAACTCTTCTTCACACGATCTCCTCCATGTCACCCTTGGACCTCCCACTCGCCGCTTCCCTTTCGGGTTCCACGCGAGTGATGGCCTGACGCGCGATGTCACCCAGTGGCCTCCTGAGCGAGTGTCCAATCCATCTCCACTTTCTCCTGCATATTTGTTGGGCGATTGGTTCTTGTTTTGTTTGTTCCCATAGTTTCTTGTTGTTGGTGATTCTTTCCGGCGGCCATCTGATCTTCAGTATAGAACGAAGACAGCTGTTGATAAAGGTCTGCAACAGGCTGTTGGAAATATTCTTTGTGATCCGCCAAGTTTCTGATCCGTATAGAAGAACTGACTGACTTGACGTTTGTATTGAAGATCCGAATCATTTTGTTGTTGATGCTGAGTGACAGCGGAAGATTTCCAGATTGGTTTCAGGTTGATGAATGTGTTTCTCGCCTTCCTGATTCTCGATTTGACATCCTCGTCCTTTCCTCCTGTAGTTGAGACAATGCTCCCTCCCTAGATAAGTGAAAGAAGTAACCTCTTTCAAATCCCCCCGTTGTTGATGATTGGCGCTGGATGTTGCTGTTGTTGTTGGTTGGTTGTTTATTTTCATAACCTCCGTCTTGTCTATGTTCACCTGGAGTCCTGTCTTCTCTGGTTGCTTCTTCGACCAGTTTTTCAGTTTTCGCTTGTAAGTCTTCGATTTTGTGTGACGTCGAACACAAATCATCCACGCGCGAAATTCAGGTCTTCTAGGTTCTTCACGTACTGAAATAAAGACCTCACTGATAGGATGTTTTAGGCACTAAAGCCTGGTATTTAAAACTCTATCGTTACATGCATATTTCACCATTACATCAATTTAGAAATTCCTATTTTAAGCTTATATACGTTACAGGTATATCGGTATATCGATTGATTAACTTCAGTTGAAACATTTTCGTTCGTTGAATTTAAGTAATAAATACTAATTAATAAAAAAATGCCTAGAGTTTCTAATCATTTGATTCTAATATAGTGTACAGATGTATAAACACGACGATTTCCATTGGTTCTTCCAGTTAATGTGGATTCGTAGTGTAATCCTCGTTGAAATTACCTGAGGAGGTGACTGATTGTCTCAAGAATTGGACTTTCAGTCAATGGGTCTAGGTTTCGAGTCTCATTAACGCATCTACTTTAACCTTTGAAAGCCGATAATATCATCAACCCTCAGACATTCATAGGTAGCTCATACCCTGGCGAGTATGACATATATGTTCGACGACTCTACTTAACTTTTTACTAGTCTCATGTCCAACCTTCCCTCTTTACCACCGGCCTTACTACTCGCTTAAGGAGGTTTAGGAGTGCGTCCGACAGGCAGGCATCGAGCCTCAGACAACGTGAGGCGTGACTGGTGAGCATTCTACCGCTGAACCACCAAATCACCGTATCCCAAGAACTAAATTTTAACTCATGGAAAATTCCCATTGTAACATATAGGAAATCAAAACAAGTGATTCAACGAAGAGACTCTTTTCAACGAATTTATCATCAAGCTGTACAATCGTATATATATATATATATATATATATGGTTTTTAAGAAGTTATATCCGGTGAGGGAATTGAATCATAGGTGTGAATGCATAAAATAATAATAATAGTATGAAATGCAATTAAAACTAAAATGTTTGTGATTATAATCATAGTTAAATGTCAAGTGGCAAAACAATTAATGTCATATATAGAATAATTCATAGGATGGATAGAACTTGGAAAAGGGTGTGCAATTATAGGATTAGTAGACAAATCGAATAAAATAAAAACGTTACGTAATATTGTGTGAAATTTGATAGCATAGAATTTAATGTTGTAAAAAAGAATTGATTTAGAATGACAAGTGGAGGAGATGAAACAGTATGGAATAACATGGACGCAAGTGGAAAGTACAGCACAAGACAGAAGCAAGTGGAGAGACGTGCAGTTGAGGCCCTATGTTCCACTAGGAACCCAAGGGAACAATAATAATTGTAGATGACTTTAAAGGCGGAGGCTATAGAGATAGGGTGATCATTATCGACCAGATGTTCAATGATCGCGCTTCTTATTGCTCCACTTCCACCTTTTCGTAACCATGCAGGATAGTGTTCTTGCACCCCCTTGGACAAAACTCGAGTCGAACGACCGATATACCTAGCTCCACACGAGCAGGCAAATTGATAAACACACATAGAGTTGGTCAACAGCGGGATCTTGTCCTTCAGGTTATTGAACAGTAATGGTCGACTAGTAAATGCTATTCTCAAAGATGCAGCAGGGAATGTTCTGTTCAGGGACTGTGATATCCTTCGTTTCATGATATTGGAAGCTAAGTTCCCTTTGAATTCCAAGCTCATGTAAAGTATTTTCTTGGGTACGGATGATAAGTCACGTTTTATAGGATTTGAATGTATATTCTTGTCTATAAAACGTGGTGGAAATCCATTTTCTATTAGGATTTTCCTCAAAATGTATAACTCATCTTCCACAGTATCAGGGCTTCATATGCGACTAAACCCCAAACCCTACAATCTAATCTCTTCCTGTTTCTATAAGAAAGAAAAAGCAAGTTTTATGAATGAACAACAATCAAATCTTTTAATTCATCTGAATCACAGCAGGAAACAAAGTTTATTAATTAATTCAAAGTTATGTGTATTATGTGGCTGATTCACTGAACAACGCTCACATAAACACGCACACAGACACAAACAAACACATTTACGTCTTCACCCCGACACAGATAAATAAAAACATATCTGATCAATGAATGTGTGATTAATTAACCGCACAGAAATAAAAATACAACACACACATGTAGATATTTGAATACTTTAGACCTGACCAAACATACCTGCAAACACACACACACGCACATGTGTGTGTGTAACATTTGGACACAGAGAATTCTATCGACACCTAGTGATGTACAATAATGTTGAGGAATTCTCTAGAAGAAAACAACATGATAAAAGTGGTAGTAAATAATTCTTGTTAGAGAGAGAATTATTCATCTCTTTTAGCATTTATCGCATAAGATATCGTCTTGTGGCAGTATACTGAAATAATAATAATCAATGAGAATGGCAATATAAATAATTTCATCAAGATGGAGGATAGCTTTTAGTTTCAAGGCTTAATGGTCTACGAGCTAGCTAGCCTTGTAACGAGAAGGTCCTGGGTTCGAACCTTAACGGTGGGGGTTACTGATGAAGAGTCCCAAAGTAGGACGAAACAGGTGTCCAGTACTCGACTGCTGGTTTCCCAATGGTTCTCTAACCGATGTCAGCTCATGATGAAATCCTGTAGCTTTAAGTTAGTTAGTTGGTCAATTCGAATTGATTAAGAGTTACTCATTTTATTGAATATGGGTTCAAGATACGAGGTACAGTGATATCGGTTAAAGATCAATTGAAAACCAGTGACTGCTGGAGTGAAGACGGAGGTGATGAAAATATCCAACCAACAGCAAGAAGAAAGGCGTATGTTGAACTGATAAGAAGAGCACTGGACAGCTGTCTTGTCAGCCTAGTTTGGGACTCTACATCAGTACGTACTAACCCAGTTTCGAACCCAGGACCTTCTCGTTAGAAGGCGAGTTAGCTCATGGACCATTAGTCCACTGGGACTGGATCCAATGGCCCATTAATTCTAACTTCTGCCAATTTACTACATAGCGCGCCCACTAGCCAATGTCTTCGGCGAGTATTTGTCGTTGCACCCTACCTGCTTCACCCCACTGGTCACGACTTGTGATCAACTATCACTATATGGGGAGTGAGGTAATCGGACGCCTTGTCAATACTGGTCATTCCATCTCGACAAACGCCCTCTTCAAAGTAATCTACAAAGTGAAGAATGACCTACCAAAGGCAATACGCTTTTGTCTTCCTTGCTTTGCTGAAGCTTTAGCTGTTCATTTGGAAAAATCGGAGCAATGCATACAAAACAAAATCATTCAACCACTCCTGTTGTCATGGTAACAACTCTGTTGACTTTTACTGACTTGATCTTCGTTCGCTTGTTTCTCTAAACAAATTTAGCTCCTCTGTTTCTTTAGAACTTTTACTTTATTCCATATTTTCCTTCGTTTCCATGTGAATTCTAATCACAACTCAGTCATCAAATTATTCACATTATTAGGTAACTCTAATACAACACTTATTCAACTTCTATTTTTTTTTATTACAGCTCGATTCCATACCGTATTTTTGGTACAGGTATGGAATTTTCAGCATGTGTTATCGGTAGCCCAAATTTTGCAGGCCGACCATAGATATGAGGTGTGCGTCGGCAAGGGATCGAACCCCGGACCATGTGCATGGTCGGCGAGAGTCCTAACCACTGTACCACCGACTAACAGTAGCAACTGCGTTTGTGATAACTCATCATTGTTTTATTCCTTTATGTTCCCAGTGGAACATAGGGCTCCAAGCTGTAGGCTTGAAGTTTCGATGGCAGTGGTGTTTATTTTTACAGGATGGAGTTGCTAGCCTCATGCCTAACCTCCCCTCTTTACCAGTCTTATTACTGGCTTACCGAAGTAAAGGAGTGCTTCCGTTGGCCGGGGATCGAACCCTGGACCACATGCGTCGTTGGCGAGCATTCTGCTGCTGTGACACCGACGCACTTTGTGTTACTGCCCTCTTTCATGAACATAAAATTATATGTAATTGCGATTGTACAGCTAAAGGGGAAATGGATTAATCGCGAAGAGCCTCTTCGGTGAACTACGCTTCTTGTTTTTATTCCATATCTGCTAAATGCATACTTATCTGTGCACCAGGCTTCGAGGAATTCTTTGTCATTCTTCGTGTTACCTCTCTTTAAGACGCTTAACATTTTGACAGATGAATACATGTCCATATCTGTCCACATGAACAATGTTTACAGTGTGTGCATGGAGAATTTCAAGAGCTCACTTCAAATATAGAAGTTAATGTTGAATATATTGCCTAGAAGGACAATGAAAGCTTCACAATAAAACTGCTAAGCTCCACGAATACAACAACATTAAAACTTGATAACTGCTTACTAGATAAGTTTATTCCAAATATCACACACAGTGATGATGCATTATTAATAACTTCATGTCGTTTCTAGTATCAATTTATTGCTCATAATCACATCAGCTTAGTCACACGACTTCCCTAGTTTATTTTCATGCATACAAACTCAATAGTAGACGAAATCCAATTCACTTCTGAGTTAGACAAGGAACAGGATGAATTAGCTGTGCTAGACTGTAAAATGAGACGAGACCAAGATGGTGGCTTAGATACCAGCATTTGTAGGCAACCGACACATTTTAATAAATACTTAGACTTTAATTCATCTCATCCAGAATCGATGGTAAAGATAGGTCGTGACTAGTAGGGTGCAGCAGGTCGGGCGTGAGGACAAATACTCGCCGAAGACATTGGCTAGCTGTCGCGCTATGTCGTGAATTGGCAGAAGTTAGAATTCATGGGCCATTGGATCGGGTCCCAGTGGATTAATGGTCCACGAGCTAACTCGCCTTGTAACCGGAAGGTCCTGGGTTTGAACCCCGGTGGGTGCGTACTGATGAAGAGTCCCAAACTAGGCTGACGAAACAGCTGTTCAGTACTCCCAGGTTTTCTGGTGCTTCTTTAACTTATGTCAGCTCATGATGAAATCCTGTAACCAACCAATCAAATCCCTACAAACGAACACTTGAATAAAAATGATATAATTCGCCAAATACCATGTAGTGACCATTATCGATGTAAATTACATAGGCCAGTCAAACTAGTAGATCAGGGCGAATTAGATTATCGGAACATAAAATTTAGGCAGACCTAGAATGATCAACCCTACTAAGTTAAATAACCTACAAAAAACAGTCACAGTCATCTCATTGCATTCACTTGTATGTAATAACACAATAGGTGAGGTGGGACAAGGAGAGAATTTTAAGAGGTAATATAGTTAGGTGGAGAAAAAGGATAATCACTGAATCTTTGTTTATCGATTCATCACCGCACTCGTGTAATCGGAATGACACAACGCCTGTGCCGGAGATATGGAAAGTGGCAACAAACAACAAAGGGAAGAGGGAAAGAGAATGTATATAAGGCATACTGTCAGGAAGAGTGACTAAATTGATGTGATTATGAGTGGCAATAATTTGTGCTTGAAAGCTTGTCATCCAGTTATTAATACTGCATCATCACTGTATGATATTTGAAATAGACTTATCTAATATGGAATCACACTCTACCACAGTGCCCAAGTTCTATATTTACATTATTATTCTCTTGGGTTCCGAGTGGAAAATGGGGCTTCAACAACGCATCTCCACCTTCTTTTATTCGGCGCTTTACTCTTAAGCTGTCTCCACGACTGACCATAATCTCGCATCTCTTCCTCACACGACCTCCTCCATGTCACCCTCGCACTGACAACCCACTTGTCGCTTCCCGTTGAGGTTCCACTCGACAGCTAGCCTGTTTTGAGAGCGACGCCATTCGACGGCCTATTAAACATATGCCCGATCCATCTCCATTTTCTCCCACAGATTTATTGAGCAATCGGATCTTGGTTGGTTTGTTTTCAACCAGAGTTTCTGGCTGGTCATCTGACCTTCGCAATGGATTCAATGAAAGCAATTGGTGATAAACGTTTGTGACTTGGTGGAAATCCTTTTCGTGACACGTAGTGCAAGTTTCTGACACGTATAGAAGAAGTGGCTGACTTCACATTTGTGTTGAAATTTCGAATCTTGTTTGTTATGCTGAGGCGGAGTACAGAAGATTTCGAAACTGGTTTCAGAATCATGAAGGCGCATCCTGCCTTTCCCATTCTGGCTTTCACATCATCCGTCCCGCTACCTGTAGCTGAAACTATATTTCCTAGTTAAGTGAAGCATATGACCTCTTTCAAAGTTTTCACGTTGATAGTGATTGGTACTGGTTCTTGTTGGAGTTGACTGGTTATCTTCATCACCGTCTTCTCTATGTTCACCTGAAGTTCTGTCTTCGTGCTTCTTCAGTCAGTTTCGAAGGCTTTGGGTTGACAGACTACTACTATTGATGGAATGGGTGATGATTGGGAGTGAAATGAAAATCTGGATAGCCATCGGAATCGAACTAGCGTCTTCCTCCTCCTGCTCCAGACTAATAATTTTTCGTTGTTACCATTACGTTTAAACCTCCGCGTAAAAAAACCGTTCAAATTAATAATTAATTGCTAAATGTTCAATATATTGATTGTATCGCAGTTTATTTTGTTATAATGTATTATTTAACGGATACATATGGCGCAGATAACAAAAAAATCGAATGAATCATGCCGTCTGTTAATTAATCAGTTAGCAAAGCGTTTAATTAATATTTTTGTTATATCTCATTAATTATACTACTACTATATAATTAATAATGAACACGAATAAGATTTGATTAGTAGAGTTATGTACAAGGTAACTTCGAATAATGGTAAGATAGTTTGACAGGAAAGATCAATTTCATCCACCCACGCAAATATTAACAATTAGGTTAATAGTAATAGAGACAAAAAGGTTAAGTAATAATATTAATATTAAAAATAAGACAGTAGTAGTCATTCTAACATACTCTGTATGTACTAAAAATAATGTTATATAGGTAGGTGGCTAGTGCTACCTAGATGAAGGACCCAGGCGAACGGACGTCATGACCTTGATCGACCAATCAGAAGAGCCCATATTAAAAACGCTGAAATATGGATGCAGTATATGAATTACATTGCAAATTCCATCAAAGGGGCAATAGTTGACTACTGTAGGGATAATAGGCTTTTAGGGAGCTTGTAGATGTGGAGGAGTAATGTCTTTACAAAGTATGCAGCCGCTGTTGATGGATATTTGTGGATATGTCCAGGCTGTCGTTACAGAAAATCTATCCGAGAAGACATATCATCTCTTTTCTTAGGTCTATGGGTTCTGTAGAGCAGTGAATGGATCACGAAACAGCATGACATACAGTTATCTGGATGAATCTATGTCCAGAAATAGATTTGGACTATCACTGAAGCCTCCAATAAGGACGAATTTTACCAGTATCTGATTGGTCGTCTTATGATTTCTTTGTTAAATGTAATTCCGATTGTACAGCAGCTTATGAAAATGAATCGTCGAAAAGAAAATTTTCCTCGCTGTTTACGTCGTCTTTTTCTTATGAAAACAGGTTGTTAAGAGCGGCAAGTGAGTCACAAAAAGAACTCGTCTTCAGTCACTTCGATGAATACGCGTACGGTAACTGGTTCAACCTAAAAACCGGTACTCGTCATTATAATTGGGTGGGATTTTTAAGTTACATCAGGGAAAAATATGCTGTTTAATGTGCAGACCACTGGTTTTCCTGACTGATCGCCTTAAGGTCGTTCAGTTCTACGTTCACATTTCATGGATCGCTATAGTTTAACTTTACCATAAAAGCCCACTGACGTATCGAGGAGTGATTCACATGAAAGCTGGTCATTAACTCTGACGGCGATTTCAGTGAAATTATGGCCTAGTTAGCGTTTAATTCTCATAGTACAGCTGGTAGAGTGCTGAAGTAGTAAACTGGAGACCCCTGGTGTGACCCAGACATTCATTTCACCTTCAGTTTTCACCCACTTCATCGATTTTTCACGAATTCTATGAAGTTGAGGCATATGAAGCATTGTATTCCAATTCAGTAGAAAGATATCTGTGATGGCGTCTATGTTACAAGGTCTAACAGTCCTTACCTTGATATCATATAAATTATTAGAAGGTCACTCCTCCGAGGTCCAAAGCATTGCTATTAAGAGTATTCACTTCACAAACACACTTTAACGATGTAAGCAAATCGACCAGTGAATCAATATTTGCATGAATGGTAATCACATACACGCGTGTTTATCGATTCATATTTAACTAAAACGCATAACATTAATCATTTATGTATAAAGCATGTTAATTTTACAGACATCGTGTGAGTCACTAATCGTGATGAGTTGTAATCCATCGGATGACTCATTCATTCATTGGTAATATAAATCAATACCCATCTGTGCTTTGCTATAACAAAATTTTAATGTCAACAGGCCTACAAATTTTCTTATCCTCATGATTTATCATACGTTAACTTCATGTGAAACTATAAATTAAACAATCGAATTCATATGAACTGTGATCAAAATTTGACCTCAGACTGACAAATATTACTTTACTTTTGTTAAACACTTTAAAATGTGTGTACTTTTGCATCAGAGGTTTGGAGATTATATTCAACTAAAGTTCATGTTTGCAGATAACTGAATACGAAATATATATATATATATTACATGGAGGATTTCATCATGAGCTGACATCAGTTAGAGAATCACTGGAAAACCTGGGAGTACTGGACAGCTGTTTCGTCAGCCTAGTTTGGGACTCAGCAGGTTGAAGATGAGGCAGTAACTCATCGAAGAAGACATTGAGAAATGGTCGCGCTATGTCGTGAATTGGCAGAAGTTAGAATTCATGATCTGACCAATGGATCGGGTTCCAGTGGCTCAATGGTCTACGAGCTAGCTCGCCTTGTAACCAGAAGGTCCTGGGTTCGAACCTTGGCGGTGGATGCGTACTGATGAAGAGTCCCAAACTAGAACGAAACGGCTGTCCAGTACTCCCAGGTTTTCCAGTGGTCCTTTAACTGATGTCAGCTCATGACGAAATCCTCCATGGAATCAAACAAAAATCACCACAAAACAATACTTGAATATATATATATATATATATATATATATTCAAGAGTCGGTTTGTAAGGATTAGATTTTCTTACGAGTTTGACCACGGATTGATATCAGTTAGAGAACCATTGAAAACCAGGTCTCCAATACTAGACAGCTGTTTCATCAGCCTAGTTTGGGAATCATCGGGAGTACGCACCCACCACCATGGTTCGAACCCAGGACCTTCCGATTACAAGGCAAGCTGGCTCGTATACTATTTAGCCGATTCAATCGCCCATGAATTCTAACTTCTATCAATTAGTGATATTCAGAGCGACCACCAACCAATGTCATCGATGGGACATCCATCCTCACACTTGACTGGTTGGACCTCACTGGTATTCAATAGTGTGTGTATGTGCATGTGTATATGCGGCAACAATTGCATATCACTTGTTAGCCTCTCCACAAGAAGAAATAGGTAATCAGGAATTTAAATTCAGTATGATTGACTAGGGATACATATCCATTCTTTATTTATTAGCCAGGATTTGCCATGCATCAGCTAACATTAGACCTTCACATCTGTTCAAACATTTGGGATTCACCCATCATATGTAGAGCTTCTGCAGTCAATCCTTCTTTAAACGAAGTAAAACCTTTGTGTAAAGCCTTGGTCCTATCAAAGTCGATTTTATATCCCGTTTCTATCGAGTACAGTGCAATCACTGATCTGTTTTCTAGCTTCTTCATGTCTACAGAGGTCTTTGGAACCACCTTTAGATATTTAATTCAATTCAAGATTTTCCTGTAGATTGATTGGTCCGAAGTGCTCGTTCTCAGATTGACATGTCAGCTTCTTGCGCAGATGCTTCGGTGATGTCTGGGCATGTAATTAGAAGTTAATTGGTGGATGGTGACTAAAACCCGGATCACTAACCACCTAAATATGGCCAGTCGCTAGTGGGCATCAGAGTGATATTTAAGTGTCGGTTTGTAGGGATTTGATTAGCTACATGATCTCATGGCTTAATGGTCTACGAGAGCGCCTTGTAATCGGAATGTCCTGGGTTAGAACCCCGGTTGGTGTGTACTTCTGAAGAGTCCAAAAGTAGGCTGACAAAACAGCTGTTCAGTATTCCATGGTTTTTCAATGGTTCTATTACCGATGTCAGCTCACGGTGGAATCCTGTAACCAGTCAAATTCCCTGAAAACCAACAGTTAGATGTAAGTAAGTTGGTTGGTGCTTGAGATGGGAGGGGGATTGGTTTCACCAAGTAAGTAGTCACTTAACTTTAGTGACTAGCTCGAAGGGGGAATTTAAGTGGACTCTTGTGAAAGACAGTAGGCTTTTATCGCGAAATGACAAAGTTAAAATCCACGAGTCTCTAAATTCCAGTCCAAGCTTGACCGATAGCATGAAAGTCGTGTATGCACACTGCTGAAGAGTCTCAAACTAGAAAGAGACAGACTAAATCTACATTGAAATTCCGATATCAAGTTATGACTGACAAGCTTCATCAAATCACCTGCAGGAACAGATAAACACCAGTGACGTTGGATAGGCCTAAATTAGTTGGAAAAATAGTTAAGTCATTGTGATATACAATGGTGTTTGAATATCACTATGTACAACACGACATATTCATCAGAGTTTCATCGGTTGAATGCTAGCTAGTCACAGAAAGGATCCAATTGACACACTATTACACCTCGCTTGGTCTGCTAGCTATTACTGAACCTGAAATAGGGTGAGGGTTAGAAGTGAGGTTATTTTTTTTATTTTTGATTACAGCTTGATTCCACACGGTATTTTTTGGTACAGGTATGGAATTTTCAGCATGTGATATTGGTAGCCCAAATTTCGCAGGCCGACCATAGATATCGGGTGTGCATCGGCAGGCGATCGAACCCCGGACCATGTGCATGGTCGGCGAGAGTCCTAACCACTGTGCTAGCAACGCACAACAATCTCATGTCGTATAAATAACACCCCTGCCCGTGTTCCACGTAAAGTGGAATGTAAAAATACTACGATATACATAGAGTTATAGTTGAAGGCACTGTAAAAAATTCCAAAAACTAGGATGAAATGACTCTCCAGTAATCCTTAGTTTTCAAAACCACTTGCAACTAATGTTGTTTATTGATCGATTCAAACTTTAATGACGTATGTAAGATGAGATATTCACCATTCATCGTACTATTTTACACAATTTTAACCAGTATTTTATCTCTCAATTCTACGTTGTCTTATATAAACAAATGAAACATTCAAAAGGTCAGGTCAACACTAGTTTTCTTAAATCTATTGCTACCTGGTTTTTATAGTTTTATAAGATGAACTTTGGCCAGCATTTCGTACGGCCCGCAGACTCAAAGGTAAGTAGAGTGATCATACATGCATACATACCTCGAAAACTACACACCACGTAACGAACAAGCCTATATACTGAATGAGTTTTGTGAGTGTGTGTTAAGAAAACCAGAGGACATAGTTTTACTCGAAGTACTCTATGTAATTTGTTGACTGAATATTTGACTTTAATCTAGATGACAGGTTGATATAAGAATAGAACTTGTCCAGTGTGGTAGAGTATAATTCCATTGTAGGTAAAATTTATTTTGATAAAGTCTCACGGAGTGTTATACAGTAATATAGTAGATTTCAGGAATAGCCCTACTTATGAATTATCAAAACACTTAGCTCTAATATTATGTCCCATTAGAAATCGTTCAAATTCTAGGCCAGCTGACTAATTCATATGAGATGGAAAATAGACCGAATGACATTCAACTAGAGAATGATGAAACAATGGTTAGTTTTGATATAACTAGTCTTTACACTAACATACCAATCAATATGGCCTTAGAAGCAGTTAAAAAAGAATTAACTGCAGATCCTGAACTCAGTCATAGGACAAAGCTGCCCATTGAAGAAATTATTTTAGGAATTCAGTTATGCCTCACATCTACTATCTTTACATTTCAGGGGAAAATATATAGACAAACAGAAGGTGTAGCAATGGGATCACCAATATCCCCTATAGTAGCAGATATCTTTATGGACAGCTGGGAAAATATTGCTCTCAATACAACATTTAATCCTACTCCAAAAATATGGTGAAGATATGTAGATGACACTTTCACTCACAGTGTTGAAAACAGAACTTATCTCTAGCTTCTTGATGCATATAAACTCACTAGTGAAGGGAATAAAATTCATATTTGAATCAGAAAATGAACAAGGAGAATTAGCTATGATGATAGATTGTAAAATAAAACGAACGGAAGAAGAAGGTAAACTGCACACTAGTGTTTGTAAAAAACCGACGCATTCTGCTACGAGACATTTAGACTTTAATTCATCACCTCATTCTTTATCAGTCTGTGAAGGCTTAGTTAAGTGTCTAAAAAACTGAGTACTAGCACTAAGTAGCACAAAAAAGACCTAAATGATAAAATAAAACAGATAGAAAAAGCATTGGTTGGTGTTAAATAACTAACTATCCTATAAAATTCACCAGGAAGATGAGGATAGGTCAAAAGCAAAATAAAAATAATTACGAAACTAATAATGATAACATAAATAAGAGAGAATGTGAGGCGTCTATGGTTATACCATATGAAAAAAGGACATCTGAGACCCTCTCCACGTAGGATTCTTAATAAAGCAGGAATTAGAGTGGCATTTAAACCTACAAACTCACTCAGGCAGGACAAGCTCTGTAGGTTAAAGGACCCGGTGAACCCAACTAAACAAAATAATATAATTTACAAAATACCTTGCAATGACTGTGAGTGAGGTCAACTGCATAGGTCAAACTAGTACGTCGGGGGTAGCTAGATTGTCAGAACATAAGAATTTAGCTAAGGTTAGGATGGTTGACCCCGAGAAGATAAGTAATTTAGAAAAAAGCTCAGCAATTGCACTGCATGCATTAACACACAACCACACAATAGGGTGGGAGAGGGTTAAAATTCTAAAAAGTAATGTAGGTAGGTGGAAGGTTACACCCAACACATGCAATAGGAAGGACTCATCACTCCTACCGGAAATATGGAAAATACTACTACCAATCAAGTCAAGCGATGAAAAATAATGGAATTATATAGACGAAGTTAGAAAGTTGTGTGAGTATCCTTGATATGATTATGAGCAGTAATAAATTGTTCTCGAAACGTGGTGATCAGTAAATATTACTGTATAACACTGTGAGACTTTATCAAAATAAATTTTACTCACAATGGAATTAGATCCGAGGTTAGGTCACTGAATTTTTATCGGTGTGTAGGAATATAGTTCCTCTTTATTATGCCTATGTGTGTATTCGGGCGGTTAGTCATATACTGTCTTGTGTTGTTTTAATATGGTTCATTAAGAGTGGTCTTCCTAGCTCCCCTCCCCCACCAGTCAGTTAAGAAGAACCCAAATCAAGTATTATCCAATGACTTCACATAGTGAATATCACTCACTGTTTAATATATAAACTGATATGGGACTTTGAAAATTTCCGCCTTAACGTACAATGGTGTAAATGGAACATTATTAGTACTATTATTATCATTATTATTGACACTGAAGAGTCTTGGGTGATCAGGTGTCCACAAGGAACTCAAACAGCTAACTGACCAAGAACCTAACAAATACACTGAAGTAAATGGAGATGAACTGGGCATACAATGAGGAGACAGGTGAATGAAATAACACTCTACATCGTTGAGGGGAATCTGATTATGAAGTAACGAGTTGGACTTCTGAGGGTGGCATGGAGGATATTATACAAAGACGAATTTGAAGCTTACGGGCAGTGATGGAGCTAGGTGAAAGTAGCTGCTGATGGGATGCTGAATTTCACAGATCTGTCAGACAGACTTACCTTAAGTGTGTCAACTTTTGCGTCTCCATCTACAGAGAATAAATATAAGTTTATTGTCAGAATACTTAAAAGTACTTCAAAGTTGATTGTAATCTTTTACCGCTCCTCGTCACGAAAAGCATTTCCAACAGGTACAAACTTTTATCAACAGCTCCATTCGACAGCTCAATACTGAAGATCAAATGGCCAGCCAGAAAGAATTAGCAACAAGAAACTCTGGCGAACAAACCAACCAGGAGCCGATTGCTCAACAAATATGAAGGAGAAAATGGAGATGGATCGGGTATACGTTGGAGAAACCGTCGAGTGACATCGCGTGCCAGACTAGCCCTCAAGTGGAACCCGAATGGGGAACGACGAGTTGGGCATGTGTCCGAGGGTGACATGGAGGAGGTCGTGTGACGAGGAGATGAGAGATTATGGGCAATCGTGAGACCAGCTAAAGCAGACCTCAGAGAATAGAACGAAGTGGAGATGTGCTGTCGAAGCCGTATGTTCCACTCTGAACCCAGGCGAACAATAATAATATAATAATACCTCAACCATAACACGTAGTCGTTTAATATAGTTGGCAATAAGTCTCCTGGTCTTTGAGTGAACACAGCACATGTAGTGGTTATCAGTTAGTGATTCTTAAAAGTACAATTTCCGAAAATACTCAGCACCTTCTCTCTCTCCCTCAGCTTATGTACGTAAAACGTTACCAGTTCATTCAAGAGTTACCTTCAGCCAACCTCTAATACCTTTCTCGTTTGCTTTTACCTACCATAGTCGACTGTATCCCTTTTCTATTTTTTCGTCTCGTTTCATGTAAATAAGACCAGCAATACGCTAATAATAATAATAATCTACTTTATTCCAAAAACAGTACTTATAATACAGAATGGAATTCTCAGCATTTGTCACAATATTGCATCTGATTTACTCAAAATATAAATAAAATTAAAAATTAAAACAAAATTAACCAGAGGAATTTGTCCACGTTTACGATATAAAGTCAAAAATATACGAAGCACGAATTGAGAGTATTAAATATAATAATAATAACAGTGAGTTTGTTTCAAACAGTATTGTCGATTCAGTTTGGAAATTTTAGCATGTTATAGAGTATTGAATCTAATGTTCTGTTGATACAGTATGGTGAGGGGAAATACAAAATTAACAGTTATAACACAGCTTAAATGATGTTCACACTTATGAAAAAAATAAACAAAAAAAATTGAGAGGATTATAAATATAAGAAATACAATAACAATAAAGGTTGATGTTGTAAGGGTGGAGGAAATGGTTTATTTAGTAGTGCAAAGAAGGTTAGTTAGTTCATGCCTAACACTATTTTCATCACATAAAGTACGTGCCAAATATGGTATAGTGGAATTTTTATACTTAGACGTACGTGCATAAAGTTTTCTGAAAATACTTCTTGTTTTACCTGAGGAGACACAAGGTTGAAGCTGCGAGTGCTGCTGTGGATGCTCACAGTCTGACAAAATTCCTTTAGCAAATTTGTTGCATGACATCAAGTGCCTATCAATGACAATGTCAACGATATGGCCCAATGGGATACCACTCGTCCTACTGACAGTCTTCAGAGTTCTACGAAGTATGACATAGTCTTTTTTAAGCAATCCAGGAAAGAATAAGGGTGAACAGTAAAGAAGAATAGGTAAAATACACGAGTTGACAAACTGTAAGGGGAGTGGTTGAGTTATGCCTGAATGCCTTAACTTCTTAATGTAAAAAGTCAGACGAAATATTCTTTTAGAAATCGCTAAGACATGGGAAGACCAGGATAGGTCAGAAGAAAGAATTAATCCAAGATACTTAACTTCAGACATTCATTCCACGTTGCTTCTATCTGTTTGACAGTTTGTCTTTGTTCCTTCAGTTTTTTGTGCGTAACCAAGGGTTATTCACTATCGTATAGAGCTATAAAAGTCACAAGGACTTTACACTTCTACACCGAAAAGAGTAGTACTCAGTAGCCTGATAAGTTCTTTGTTTTTTGCTATCCACAGTCAAAATTTATGCAAATGATACCTGCTTAACCCTTTTATCTTTTCTAATCTTCGTCATCTCTTTTTTTTCTCTCTCTCATTTTTCCAAGGTCTTCTAATCCTTCTGTGTTGCATTCTCTTTCCTATTGGATGGTCGGACAATAGTGAAATTGTTCAAATCTGTGGTCAACGAAGTTCAAGATTTGATTTAGGTAAGTGGCTTTTTTCTATAATAAAAAAAAGAAATAAAGGAATCCAACCCGAGATAGTCATTTGGACAGTGAGACTGTCCATTCGTCTACGAACCTGTCTGCCTGTCTCCTGTCTGTCTGTCTATCTATCCATCTCAGGTTCGATCACGAACTGATATCCATTAGAAAGCCATTGAAAAAACAAGGGAGTACTAGACACCTGTTTACTCCTAATTTGGGACTCTTCAGCAGTACGTACCTATGGCACAAACAAGGATCAAAGCCAGGATCTTTAGGTTACAAGGTAAGCTCGTTGGACATTCAGCTACTGGAATAGTATCCAAAGGTTGATGAATTCTAACCCCTGACAATTCACGATATATACATACATCAGCCGCCAGCCAATATCATCAGTGAGTATATGCTCTCAGACCCAACTTGTTGCATCCTGCTGGCCATGGTTGCTCATTAAAAGTTCAATTAAATTCATCTTGTATCTAGTCACTGCTGAACACCTACCTGTCTATCCATCTATCTGTCAGTTATTAAGTTAACCAATCAGCATAAGTAGACTTTGTATGCGTCGTTCAATGAAAGTGATTGAATACGAAATATCTGTGTTAGGTAATACTACAGCCTATGAAGTAAGGATAAGGTTTAGATTTAAATTCATTGTTCATGAAAACTCAAGAACAAGAAAAGCCAGTACCCACTGATGTGATATAATGTAACCTCCATCGAATGCCATTGGTCAGCATCTAGACATCTACTGACCTGTCATCATTTACCATCTTGTTGACTGTAGGAGACAGACACTAGGGGGAACAATTAAAATCTCCTATTTAGAAATATCACTAAATCACAGATTCACTGGACTAAGGGTTTCGCATAGTAAAGATTACTTCTTTGTCTGTATTCCCTTGAAGAGAATTATAAGCCTGATAAACTTACAAAAATCAATATGATTTGAAAAAGAAGTTTAAAATTCAACTACTGTTTTGTAGGGACTTGATTTGATTGGTTACAGGATTTCATCATGAACTGACATTGGTTAGAGAACCATTTGAAAATCTGGGGATCCTCGACAGCTGTTTCGTCAGCCTAGTTTGGGACTATTCATCAGTACGCACCCAACACCAGGGTTCAAACCCAGGACATTCCGGTTACAAGGCGAGCTCGTAGAGCCTGGGTTCGAACCCTGACGGTGGATACGTACTGTTGAAGGGTCCTAAACCAGGATGAAACAACCTTCCACTACTTTCAGGTTTTCCTACCGATATCATCTCATGATGAAATCCTGTAATCTAAGAAGTTTAAAAAAAGCATGACATGTAATTCGTCTAAAACATGGTTAAAATATCTCAGTGTAAATTTCATCACGATTTGATATGAGTTAGTGGATCATTGAAAACGACAGAGCACTGGAAAGCTGTTTTACTCTTTTCTGCGGGACTCTTCGGTAGTGTTATCAATAACGACAGAATCAGAGACTGAACCTTGAACTTTAAGGTTACAGTGGCGATTTGGTGTTGATTCGTGATGAGATCTGAACTGAAAATAATCATATTCCCTGCAAATCCAAAACTTCAGAAATTTCTAAATTCTACTAATTCTCTTGCTAAGAAATTGACGTCCTAAAGCTCTACTGAGAACTTGTACCTAGTGGGATCTAGTGTGGTGGGTGGGTGTGAAGCGAATGCCCACCAGCGGTACTGGTTGACGCTATCTCCGTACGACGAACTAACTGACAGAGGCTAGAGTCCTTTGGCTATCAGACCACGTCCGAGTAACTGAACAATCGACAGGCTCGCTTCGTGACTTGAAGGTTCAGCGTTTGATCCTTGGTAGCGTTGCTGGTACGAAACAACTTTCCAACGTACTCTACTTCCCAACGATTCTCTAGATGATATCGGTATGGAACGCAGTCTACACCGAAATTAGTAAAAATGGCTACAAATTTAAAATTCAAACAATTGTATACATGTATATAAGTATATATTTATATATTCCAAGTTTGATTTCGGATGGCTATCAGTTAAAGAACCATTGAAAACCAGCACTGCACTACTGGACAGCCAACTGTTTCGTCAGCCTACTTTCGAACTCATCGGAAGCACGCACCCCCACCATACTTCCAGGTTTCGAACCCAGGACCTGCCGGTTACAAGACAAGCAATCTTGGTGACGATTCAGCTAGTGGCACCCGACTCCTCAATGGCCACAAGCCCATAAATTCTAACTTCCACCAATTCGTGACTTCTTTTACCGTAACTGGCACCAGCCAGCGCGTCATTGCTGGAGAGTATTTGTCCTCACTCTCGACTGAGGTGGACCCCACTGGTCATGACTTCTCACCAGAACTCCAGTCAACTTCATCTGTCTGTAACCAGTCACTAGCGAGCATCAGATTAGGTTTTAATTAAATCAAGTCCCTACAAACGAACTCATGAATATTTATAATATGACTACAAAATTTCAGAGTTATTCACTTTTTGTTGACCCAGTTTTTGCTGGTAGGAAAACGAATTTGTTTAAATGAAATTTCGTTATATTTCTACCGATAAATTCATTTGTTTGAATTAATTCTGTTATCAGCTTTGCGTGTGTCTGTATCTGTGCAATCTATCTATCTATCTATTAATGAATTTTTAATCAGTCATTATTTGTTCGAACAGTTACCTTGACTACTTATTTTCTGATAAAAGTAGTGTTTTCCCTTCTAAAATGAAATTAAATGAAATTTAGGCGTATCTTTATCAAACTGTATGCATCCGATAAATTTTAAACAGTCTACTCATAATAGTCATCCCTATTGTTATTTGCAGTAGAGGGGAAGCCTTTGTGTCTTTACTTGTCTATGAATTACTAAGCATTTGCGAATTATTTCGTGTGTACTCAGCCAATTTTTTAATATTTCTCTAAAGCTGACTATATCACTAGATAACTTATCGATGAGCTAAGCGAGTTTTGATGACAACTCTAACAGTGAGAGCAAAGATCTGCTTTTCTTTTTAAAATTAGGAGCAGAGTATGAACATATATATTAATTGCTCATGGTACTTCCACTTTCGATCCAACCTACCGCGTCCAACGACATGACAAGTTCTACATAACAGAATAAAAAAGTGTTATCTAATTCAACTCTAATGTTCCCGTTGATTTGATGGACCGAAGTGTTCGGCCTCTGATGATATGTCGGCTCCATGTACGGATGCCTCTAAGATTTCTGGGGATTTAACCTGAAGTAATCTGGTGGATGCTGGCTAGCAGTGGAAACCAGGATAATGGACATTTCGTCCTATTTGGGACTCATCAACGGATGTACTTACATTCCTTCAATGACTGATGGTGTTCTCACGACCACTTCGGTTCAATCAATGAAAAGCGAAGTCCAAAACGAGTTAAAAACTAACTGATACCCGTTGCACAAGAGGTGGCTCTCGTCGCTCAAGTGGTCTAGTGGATAACGCTTTGGCGTGTGAAACTACGAGTACTGAGTTTGAGTCTTATGGGGGGAGGGGGGATACCATCACTGACTCACCGGAGAGTGCAGTTACATGCGGATGATGAGTACCGAATAGGAAGAAATGCGCATCTTGGATTACATTGCTAGTCACCACCTACCAAATTACTTCAGAATGAAGATGGGCTTGTTGCCGATTCCCCATTCAAATGAATAAAATCAGTAGGATACCCGAAACACTAGTCACACTAGTTACTAGTGTCCAATCAATCTTCATACATTTATACCCTCTTTTATGAATTTGAATAAAGGTAACACAATTGTTGGAGAGTATAATAAGATTTTTTTTCCTTCACGTTCCCCAGTGGAACATAGGGCTTCAAGCTAGAGGCTTGAAGTTTCTGTAGCAGTGTTTATTTTTTACAGGATGGGGTTCTCCCTTTCAGGTAAAGGAGTGCGTCGGCCGGGGATCGAACCCCGGACCATGTGCATGGTCGGCGAGCGTCCTGTCCGCTATGCCACCGACGCATTATCTTAACTCCACGGTTTTTATCGACCACATGTATGTGTACAGAGATAACACGATTTCTGCTAACAGGAGAATTCAAATGTACAACAAATTTGCACAGAAGATTCAGGTTGATTAGAAAACGTCTGAACACTTTGAAAAGATGATTGCGTAAGAAAGACTATAGCTAGATAAGGTAGCTGATATATAATTAACAAATTACGTAATAATGTAATGACTTCAAGTCAAGTAAGGGAAGAGACTGAACGAACATGATATGCAATGAAATAGTAGGAGAAGACATGAAATTACATCACGAGAACAAAGAATGACTGACATATCCTTCTTTTTGGTGAATACATAAATCCCGTTTCAAACGTGTGAAAGCAATCACATCAGTGAACTTGAGAATTTCAGGATGAACATGAGTTCCTTCAAGATAGCAGATACGCCCTGCTGACTGATGAGTGCCAACCAGGACGAAACCTAGGTCGAAGGCTTCCTGCTGATTTCCTTCAACCATCTAACGATAAGAATTGGATTGTAATGTTTATTGATTATGTCTAAAATTTTCAAACTGTCTAATTTGCGAATGTGCGTTGGTGGTGCTGAGGTAGAAAGCTACCCAACCATGTACGTGGTCCGAGGTTCGATCCCCGGCCGACACATTTAGCTGGTAATAAGACTGGCAAAGTGGGAAGGCTGGGTGCGAGGCTAGCAACCCCACCCCGTAAAAATATAAAGCCACTGCTGTCGAAACCCCAAAGCTCAAGCTTGAAGCCATATGTTCCACTCGGAATGTGGTGAGAGCTGTCTACTAGCCAAATTGGTAGACAATAATTTACGTCAATATTTACGTTCTCAAGATTTGTCGTGAGAAAATGTGAACAAAGATTGATTCAAAACCGACCACAGCAGACTTTGCGTAGGCGGATGCAGTTAACATATAGAGGATTTGACATTCAAGAAACAGTCACAAATAGATGAAAGATTAACTTTACGTGAGAAACAACCAATCGGAAGACTGTGTTGTTTGTAACAAATGTACAAAATATAATATGGTTGATTTCCTTAATAATTCTTCTGTCGTTACAGAACGCAAAGGAATAAAAAAAATTCATGACTGATATCAATGAAATGTCTGTCCAGATAGTACAGTTGAAACGATTTTGTAAAACGGGAACAGGAACTGTCATAAGTTCATTCCACAATATTGGTGCTGACTGAATTCCATCAGAAGACCACAATTGCGAATAGCTCAGTTCGACGTCTTTCACTACAGCACACTTGGTGAAGCGGGTTTGAATCTCTAAAGGGACATCAGTTCCCTCAAGGCTGCAGATAAGCCTAATTGATCAGTGCCAGTAAGCACGAAACCTGGTTGAATGGCTTTTGTCCTCTTGCTTTCAGTATATATACACCTAAATAAAAATATAGTTCTAATCAAGATAGATAGATAGATAGATATATGAAGACGGAAACATTTTGATGTAGTTGTGTTCTCTCAACTGTATAGTTAATTTGCGAAGCTTTCATTGCCCTACTTACAAGGCAACATCTTCAACGCATACTTAAAATTCATTGTCATTGACATTGCTTGTCGGTTGCGCTGTATATACTGCGAACTAATAGGAGCTGGAATTCACAGGCTGGTCATTCGATCCGGTCCCAGTGGCTTAATGGTCTACGAGGTTGTCTTGTAACCGGGAGGTCATGGATTCGAACCTTGGTGGCGGATGTTTATTGCCTATTAGTCCCAAACTAGGCTGACGAAACAGCTATCCACTACTCGATTGCCGGATTTACAATGGTTCTCTAACGTATATCGACTCGCAATAAAACCTTCATCTACACAGACCACCTTCAACCGTTCTGTTACCAATATTGACTTGTTACAACCTTGAAACTGAATTGATGTAATCCTTAATTTTCTGTGTTTTTTATATTTCCCTTTAAAAAACACACTTTAGGTCACTGTCAACTTGGTTGGGCGTATGTCATCACAATTATGAGTGGCTTACTATCTGTTTTTTGTGCTGTCCTACCAAATTTATGCTTTCCAAAAATACTACATGAATTGAAACAACGCAAATCCCACTGTGTCAAGGTGAATCAAGAACAGGCGAATGAGCTGATACCGCATATGTTATCACATGAGTATAATACAGCAGTAACAGGCAGTGGTGCAGCAGTTGCTGCTACCGCTGGACCTGCAGCATCCATTGAAACCGCTTCAACAAGTTTACATATGTCTGACCCACGTATTCATCGTATTGGCTTTGAATCACCATGGATGCAAAACTGGAATTGTATGAGTACACCTGGACAGATACACGGACAAGGACCACATGGACCAGTTGTACTACTGCATCCTGATTATAATCTACATCCTGGAACAATTCCAGGATATACAGAAAGTCAATTAGGATGTAGTCAAGGTAGTTTAGATGATGGTTCTTCAATAGGCACAGAGAAGAAATCCACCTATCCGGTGGCACCAAATTCTTTAGAAAATAAATTATCAAACATAGAGAATACTAAAAATAATAATGATAAGTAAATATAATATGCATTTATATCTTCACAAGGAGACTCCTACAGCTTACACCTTCAAAAATCTCTTGTAACTACTGAAATGCATGAAATGCCAATTCATACTCTCTACTCAGTTCAACAACTTTTTATGTATATCATATCATATGCATTATTATTTATTGATTAAACTGGAGGGAAAGTAAACATGTACATCCGTCATATCTGATGAATACTTCTTCATGC
>OX235276.1:9794542-9832982 GCA_944472155.2 Trichobilharzia szidati
AAATTCAAGAGAAGGTCAGACCATTAGGTGAAAGCAGTTAGTTTATGCTCACCCATTCGGGAAGTGAACGAGTTCTAAAGGGCTGCAATGTCATCAGAAATATCCCACGTATTCTTACATACTTCGCTGTTATGTTCTGATTTCTTTATTACTTCTATCCTTGTCAGTTTCTTTCTTATGTTCCCATGATCTTGTCTGTTTTACATCCAATCCTCATGCCCTACCTTCTATTCTTTTGGGCACTCATTCTCTCGATCCCCTTTCAACTCATTTAATGTCAC
Organism: Trichobilharzia szidati; assembly: GCA_944472155.2. Lineage (NCBI taxonomy): Eukaryota > Metazoa > Platyhelminthes > Trematoda > Strigeidida > Schistosomatidae > Trichobilharzia > Trichobilharzia szidati. Next base: position 9,794,824 of record OX235276.1, read on the forward strand.
TTTCTGTAGAATGTTTGTTCACCTATCTAGAGGTTTAATCGACTGAACGAAAGTTTTAAGCTACAGCAGTGCCCCTGTTCTGCTACAAACCATGTATTCCCTCAGAAATAAACTTATATGTCTGCTTCCACTCGTATTGCAGGCTGCCAGAAAACCCAGAACCGTTCTGAGACGACAAGATACGATCACCAAGCTAGTGAAAAAGTTATTAGATAATTAAACTTTTCTGCCGTTCATGTTTCAAAAGATTTGGTCAGATCTTTCTACATCAGCATTGGTGTTCCTTCAAAACGAAGTCAAATCTACCCTTATTTATAAGTTTTCGTGAAGTAGTTTTGATCTGAACTAGTGCTATTCACACCAGTCTTTTTGAATAACACATTTTTGTAGGCTTCACCTACAGATCATCTCACCGTTTGTATTTAAAGTCCATTTATTTCACATCAGTCCTTCGTGTTGACGTATTGTCATACTGGCCATTACAGTTTGCATACAACTTGTTTCCATTTGGTTCTATTTATTTATGTATCTGTTGTAACAGTTTATCAATAATGAGACAGATGGAATAAGTGATTTTGCAGACTGCATAAACCACCCGCTCATAACTTTTGGGGTCAAAAAACCACCAAATAAATTGAAAATATAGTACAACAGGTGGTTTAGACAGAGAATACATTTATATTTTGAAGTCATTTAACTTTGTTGTTATGTGTACCTGCAAGAACTGGCTCCAAAGCCATTTTGCACTTTTTCGTTATGCTGTAAGGGTTACGCTTAGCTTAATGTAGACCTAAAACAACCACCCTTACAAAACTTATTCACCGCTTTCTGATCTTAGCTGAATCAAGGTAAAACGACTCGAGATGGCAAGTGTGCCTGGAACAGAGTTATATTTTACACAAATGAAATTTGATAAAAATAAGAGGTTATACACTTATCTACTGCCTTGACCGTGGCAGGCTCGGAGAGTGCGCTGAATGAAAGCACAATGAGAGAGCGAACCCAAAAGGCAGGGGAGAGTCATGAATCGAAAGAGGAAGAAGTGCCAAAAAGTGGGTGAGTGCGTTCAAACAAAAGTTCAAATGCTCAATGTACACTACAATGCTTTCAATATGCATATGCCTTGAATTTGTGATAAAGCCATATCTGTTAGATAAGTTCTATATCTTTTTTCCTTGGATAGTCGCTACCTTTTATTTTACTCAAATATACTGCACACTAGGTGAGATTTCCTAAATAACTAAGTCTTTGTAATTTGCCTTCCATCATCAGTACTTACAGGTTCGGCAGAGTACTCTGAATTATTTAGTACATAGGTAAATTACTTTAATTAAGAGCTGGTAAAGTGTGGCACTACCAACACTTTACACATCTATTAGGAAAATGAATAAATAATCGTACACTTCGTTAGACAGTGTCTGGTGCTGACAGAGTTGATAGTCACGTTTTTAGGTATCTCCTGTGATAACCTTTATGGCCGATTTAGCAGTCGATGGGTCTCTTCATGCCACAGAAGGAAGCATAATGATGAAAATTTCTCAGTATTCTACGGGAGAAATGCGCGTGAACAGTGACATGTAAGTGAAAAGTATTTGAATAGTTTGTCCGGGTGAAATACAATCATGAATAAAGATGAGTGGCTTTATTGCGTAACCCCGCTAACTGTAGCGTCGTAGTTAGTTGCTATAGTGGTTTAATGACGAGTCATATTTTCCGTATACTTTTAGGCAACAGCAAAGATGACCTTGAAACAGCCAATCAGATTCTTCTAGGTGAAAAGTGGCACTTGATTTACAAACAAGTGTATCTACGATATATGTAATAAAAATGAATTATATAGGTTATATATATCTCTAATATGCTGCAAAAACAGGTCCCAGATTCTCATAGAAGTGGTTATAGGCATATCAAACCATTGTATTCCCCCTTTCTTTAAATTGAATTTTAGATTTTCCCGTCGATTGATTGGACAGAAGTGCTCGGTCTCAGGTTCCAATCAATACACTGGAAAATCTAAAATTCAATTAAATCAATATGACCCGTTGCACAAGAGACAGTGGCTCTCGTGGCCCAAGTGGTCTAGTGGATAACTCTTTGGCGTTTGAAACTATAGGTACTGGGTTCGAGCCTCGGTGGGAATATAATCACTCACTGGGAAATGCAGGTGCATCCACTGGCTGACGAGTCCCAAATAGGACGAAATGCGCTGTATGCTGGATTCCACTGCTAGTCACCATCTACCAATCAAATTCCATTGTATTCCCCATTTTTCCAGCTGTAGCAGATACTGGTTGCATACACGCATTATATTTCCAAAGGAGAGCTTTGATTCCGAGAAGAAAGGGTCTAAAGAAATCACCAATTATATACGAATTACCAACTTTTACAGACTTCCTCATATAAAGTGGTTGTATCTGAATGTATAACCATTGATAGCCCGACAATACTTTTTCAGAGTCATTATCGCTTCACTTATGGATATTTTATTCCACCTTATCAAGACACTTTGCACGGAGAAGTCAAAAGCCAAATCAAGGAAACATTTTCGACGAGGATTATGACTGGCAACCATTTGTAATGCTGAGCTATCTGATCAGTCAAATCAATGTCATTTGACTTTAGTATCTATTGTTTACTCTTGCCGCTTTTTAGATGGAACTATGCATTAAAAAGATTCCTTTTTTCTGACGTACATATTATTGGCGGCACTATATTTTTCAACTGAGTTACTTGATACTGATATCTAAGCGATGTGATGGATTAAGAGAAGGCGGTAGCTTCAAGAGTTAAACGCAAATTATTGATTAATTTTCATGAAATCATGCTGGTTGGAGTATTTCGGTCTATTTATTGAAATTTCCTAATACCCACCAGATAAAGCAGATGGTGCCACTTCACAAGAAGCATATGTCATGTAATCGCCCAATAATGAGGAATTTATGATTTGGGTGGCTTCCGCAAGAAGTTTTAGTTCATAATGTAATAGGTGGATTCACCATGGAAACCTCCACTGATGATTATTCACACTTGGTTGAAACTCACTCTTAACAGGCTACATTGTATACAGGGTGGTGATATTAACTAGGTACCCAGGATCAATAAGATGAAGAGAGATTCAAAACCTGGAACGTTTGGTTAAAAAAGTTAAGAACTTTTTCCAGAGTAGTATTATTCCGCCTTAATTCCTTTATCTGGGGACGTTTTCTAAACATAACAACTTAAGCTGATGTAATGTTTTTGCTAGCTTCTTTGATGATGATCCACCAGTCGGCATTCACAGGTCATGATGAACTTATTCCAGTGCAGAGATAGAGATCGTAAAACTGCAGCACAGGCGAGTGTTATAAATCCGTTTGCCTTATTATTATTATTTCCTTTAACTCCCAGAGGAACATAGGGCTTCAACCGCGCGTCTCCATTGCGTTCGGTTCTCTGCCAACGTTTTCACCTGGCTCTAAGTCTGCCCACATGCTTTCATCTCCTCTTCACATGACCTCCTCCAAGTCACCCTCGCACTGACGACCAACTCGCCGCTTCCCTTTCGGGTTCCACTCGAGCAATGGCTTGTCTAGTGATGTCACTTGATGGTTTGTTTTCTCAGAGTATGGCCAATCCACCTACTTCCATCCCTTCCTGCATATTTCTTGCACAATCGGTTCCTGCTGCGTTGGTTCGCTCACAGAGATCCCTATTACCGATCTCTTCTGGCCGGCCATCTGATATTGAGCATTGAGCGAAGACAGCTATTAATGAAGGTTTGTAGTTTGCTTGGGATGCTTTTTATGACGTACCAAGTCTCTGATCCGTATAGTAAGTAGCACTGAATTCACATTGGAGTTGAAAATCCGGATCTTATTTTTGATGCTGAGTGCTGTTGACCTCCACACAGACTTGAGAGTAGTGAAAGCTTGTCTTGCTTTTCCGATCCTTGCTTTGATATCCTCGTCAGTTCCGCCTGTAGTTAAAACGATGCTTCCCAGGTAGGTAAAGGAGGTAGTTTCTTTCAGGTTCCTCCCATTTAGGCTTATTGTTGTCTGTTGTTGTTGCTGCTGTTGGTGTTGACCATGAATCTTCATCACCTCATTTTTCTCTATGTTTACTCGGAGTCCTACCTTTGATGCTTCTTCTGCCAAATTGTTGCTTTTCACTTGCATATCCTCCAATTTGTGGAAAATCAGACATATATCATCGGCGAAGTCCAGATCCTCTAAGTTTTTTGTGTGAGTCCATTTTATGCCTGTTTCCTCACTGTCCGCTGTTTGTCGCATTATCCAGTCTACTGCAATCAGGAAAATCATTGGCGATAGTAGGCAGCCTTGTCTTACTCCCGTCTTCACTTTATTAGTGGTGAGATATTTCAAGCGCCCGACAAATATGTGTGAAATATATACAGGATAGGAATCATTTCAGAAAACATAAATTCCCATGATATATAAAATAACATTGTTGAAGCTATGTATGTGTGTCAGTCGTGGTATAACATGAAATCATAGATTTTAACGTTACACAAGCATCCTACGATAATGTCAACTGGTGTAAATAACGTTTGAATAATGACGAGGATATCAACGCGAGGATCGGGCAAACAAGGTAGGCTTTCATTACTCTCAGGTCTGTGTGGAGGTCAACAGCACTCAGCATTAAAAATAAGATACGGATTTCCAACTCCAATGTGAAGTCAGTGCTACTTACTATACGGATCAGAGGCTTGGCGCCGCGTCACTAAGGGCACTTCAAACAAACTACATACCTTCATCAACAGCTGTCTTCGCTCAGTACCACTCAAGGTCAGATGACCGGCCAGAAGAGATCAGCAACAGGGATCTCTAGGAGCGAACCAACTGACCAGGAACCGATTGTGTAACAAATATGCAGGAAGGAATGGAGGTGGATTGGCCATACTCTGAGAAAACGAGCCAAGTGACATCACTTTCCAGGCCATTGCTCGAGTGGAACCCGAAAGGGAGGCGGGGAGTCGGTCGTCAGTGCAAGGGTGACTTGGAGGAGGTCATGTGAAGAGGAGATGAAAGCATGTGGGTAGACGTGGAGCCAGGTGAAAACGTTGGCAGAGAACCGAACGCAATGGAGACGTGTGGCTGAAGCCCTATGTTCCTCTAGGAATTAAAGGAAATAATAATAATGGTATGCGTTTATCATACAGAAAAATAGAACATCGAAAAGTAGCATATAATTTTTTCTTTCTGGATGCAACGTGTACGGTCATCAAACAAATCCTTATTTGTGTTGCGGGATGCAATGAAAAAAATGATATACGTCTGGGAAAAAAGACAACACAAGCGCGATAAATTGGGTGGGTCGCAACATCTTGCTATGTGAGATAAGTGTGAAGATCTTTCGGGAATCTCACGGTTATACCACTTCACCTTTTTTCCCTAAAATATTTATCAGCCTACAAAATAAGTGCCTTGAAATGTCCGCCAAAACAATATTTTGATCATTTTAAACAAATGCCAACATCCCAAAAAGAAACAATTAGCAGACATCAGAAAATTAAAATGATTGGTCGAAATTGTAGCGAATAAAATGTAAGTAGTTTTTTCTCTTACTTTGTTATTCAAGGAAATAACCTTATAAAGTCTGAAGTATAAAAAACCCAATTTGGAGGATTTTTAGTAAGTTTAGATATGATGAAACAAAAACAGCATGATTCATTAAAAATTCAATAGTTTCTGAGTATTACATTTTTCAGACACTGTTATACTGATACAATGAACTGAAAAAAACCCATATAGTTACACCCAATAAATTCACTTATAGCAGTTAGTAACTTGCATACACTGGGCAATTTGAAAACAGACAAGAATGAGAAGGGTTGTAAAGGAGATTGGATTTTTCTTAAAGTCAACCGCATCACAAACTGTCATCAGTTTAAAGCCATCAAAAGCGAAAAAACACTAGAAAAGGTTTCGTTGCAGATCGGAACTTTCCACTACTAGCCTCCCTTGAAATGATGCAGCTAAGAACACTCTCGCCATGAGGCGAGATTTCCACTGTCTGCTGATTCACTACGCAGGAAAGCCGACATACATTGTCATTATTGGTAAGTCAGTGTCCTAACACTCGACTTGACGGACTTCATTGGTTGTGAATTTGCATGAAAACCCAAGGAAAACTGCTTCAAAGATGGCAGTGGATTGTTTGAACATTATTCCTGCCAAATATATGCCAAGAAGAACAGAGAAATTGATGCATTGCTGTTGTTAGCATTCGGTCACCCGGAACCGACTGCTCTTTATCAGGCTATGAGCCGCACCAGTTTTCTGAGGACTGATGACACTATATGGTTGACAAGGCTGAGGGAGTCAGAGAGGGATTCAAGTCTGGAACCTTTTGAATTGATGCAGTATCCATCCATCCATTTAGATATTATATAATCTGGCAATCTGACTGAATTTATTTCGGACCTGATTTATGGTTGGAAGTTTTCAAGCCTTAAATATGCTAACTAAAACTCCGCCCAATATTAAATATGATCAGTTCGCCATATCATCTAATCGCGAAGTGGCTGGTAGAAATTCTTGAACCAGTGAAAGAAAAGTTGTCGAGATACAACCTCCGCGACGCATTCGATTTCGTGAATTCAATTAAAAATGTCAACCTCGCAAATAGAAGGATGGTCTCCCTAGACGTCGTATCTCTCTTCACTAATGTTCCACTGACAGAAACTATATGTTTTCTGTGTGGCTTCATCTAATGCAACAGAGTAGATGTCGGCATACCGATCCAATTCCTATAGGAGCTGTTTCTACGTTGCATCTTCAACGTCTACTTCAGATTCAACGATGAAATCTAAAGGCAAACATATGGCGTAGAAATGGGCTCTCCACTCGGACCACTCCTAGCCGACTGTTTTATAGCCAGCCTCGAAAACAACCCCTTATCATCAACTATCGACGACCTTCATCTCTACAAGAGATACATTGATGATACTTTCATCAGTTGTGATGAGAACCTGGACCTCAAAAACTGACTTCAAATCTTCAACAACGCCCACCCAAACATCGACTTTACACTTGAGAATGAATCCGATGGAGTGTTCCACTTCCTCGACGTCCATCTGATAAGAAACGCCGGCAACTCTCTGAAAAGGTCCATATACAAAAAGCCTCCATGGAATGGACCATTCACCAACTTTCAAAGCTTCGTGCCCCTAAGCAGAAAGAGGAACCTGATATAAGCTATTTCCTCGAGGATTCGGAAGATATGCAGAAAGGAAGTGATTAAAGAGGAACTGCGTAATCTCCGAAAAACCCTGATGGAAAACGGTTTCCCGCCCAGGTTAATAGACAAGAATCCCAAATCTAAGAAGACTTCCGAACAAGTCCAATCCGTTCCAAAGAAAATACTTCTACTTAATCTAGAATTCAAAGGTGATATCGAAGCAGAAATCCTTCGTAAACGCCTCTCCAAATCGCTGAGGAAAACATACTTCGCCGTGAGTCTACGACTGACGTTCTCCTGCAAGAAACTGTTCAACCAGAACGCGAAAGACAAGCTGTCGCATTGGGCCACCTCAACGTGCATATACCAGTCCACTTGCTCTTGTGGAGCTGAGTGCATCGGCGACGACTTGAAAAACGCGCTAGCGAACACTACCCAGCCTGGCTAGTAAAAGGAGACCAAAAACGTGTTTACAGTTCAGTGACAGAACATCTGGACAACTCCGGACATTCAGCGCCTTTCGAAAAATCCTTCAAAGTAATATACAAGATTCAATCAAACCTATCAAAGGGAGTGGAACCAAGACATCTGGGCATAGCTGAGGCGTTAGTTATCCAAAAGCTCAAACCCACTCTTTGTATCCAAAAGAATTACGTCCAACCCCTGTCCCTGCCATGGCCATCATAAACAGGTTAATTTTTTTTAATAATGACCATCCCATCGCCTTTATGATCTAAACTTCCTGTTTATTCATGTTATTTTAAGTTTTTCTTAATCCCTGTCTACACTACCATATTTTCATATCCACACTTCCTGTTTATTTTGTCATTTTACTATTTCTACATATTTAATCCCTGATTGCATAAACAAATATTCATCATATTAGTTTTTTTTATCCAAACATCCTGTATATTTTGTTATTTCTACATTTCTAACCCCCAATTGCACAATGTCAATCTTCTTAGTTATTATAATGCTACTCTGTTTGAGTTTTATCCGTCCCCCTGTTTATCATGACATTTTAATTCCTAATTGAAATTTTATTAATTTGACCCTTAACCGGAGATTATTCTGGAACTTTTCCATCCATTTGATATAAATACACGAATGTACAGCTTAGTTGACGGTGACTTCATCGAAAAGAAAATTTTCTTCGCTACAACTGTCTTTTTTTATCCCCTATGATCAAATGTGCATATTCCGTGAACTAAAACTCTGTGAAGCAGCCTTATTAGAAATTTCTGACTGCTGTTTTTCCCTTGGTGGGTAGTAGTGGAGTCCAATATGGTCACTCCGATCTATTTTAGAACTCGTCACCAAATGGAAAACGCTTTTGTGTTTGAAACGAAGGGTACTGGATTCGAGTTCTACTGAACGAATCATCAGTCTTTTAGTGGGGATGGAGGCACACTCACCTGTGAGCCTCCAGTAGGACGAAATACGCCCCTACCCATGGTTCCACTACTAGTCACTATCAAACAAACAACATCAGATTAATTCTCAGACATCGTCAAAGCGTTGTTACTGGGAACTAACATGTCAATAGTAAGTAACTGGGCGTTTCCATCCAATATAATCAAACAAAGGGAAACAAGAATTAACTTGTATAATTTTTCAAAATCTTTTTCGAATTAAGTGCATTTAGAATTCTAGTTACAAAGTATGACTGGAAATTAAATTGGTTTAGATAAACGCAGAGTAATGAACGATAACAAATGAAATTAGGAACTGGGTAGTATTTTAACCTTGAAGATCAATTTAAACAGATTTGAACCCATAACTCATAATCATAGTGTACCGCAGATTTTCGATTCACATTCACCTTCAAATTCAGATAAATCTGACAAACAGCTTGAGACTTTCATGAGCTCTACAGTGTACAACTAACGAACTTCTCAAAGAATCAGATTGGCTTTTTTTCAGCAAATTACACAGTTTGAGAAGAAATTTCACCACATTTATTCTTTGGAAATCGAGAAAGGTCCAGTAAAGTCAAGCACTGACAGTTTGCGACTGTATAAAAGATACGTAGACGACACATTCATTATTTGTGACAACAACAATGACCCCAATCTACTGCTGAAGACACTTAACTGTTGCCATCCAGCAAAAAAAATTCACTCTTGAAATGGAAAACTAGTCGAAGATTCCGTTTCTTGATGTGGAACTAACAAGAAAAACTGATGGGAGCCTAAGAAGATCGATCCATAGAAAAGCAACTAGGAATGGTCAACTAACAAGCTTCTATAGCTAGGTACCCATTCAACAAAAGTGAAATTTAATTAAATCACTTGCCACCCTTATCCGACGCATCTGCAGTCCCGACGCTCTGGAAACAGAATTAGATATTTTGAGAGAAATCTTCATCCAAGATGGATACCCAATAAGATTCATCGACAAAAATATCAAACCAAGAATTCGGAGAAACGAAACTCTACTTGCGCCAAAACAGAAACTCTACATGAACCTGGATTTCAAGGGAGATTTAGCAAGCGATATTCTCAAGAGAAGGATCACATCATCTCTGAGAAGAACAATCTTTGCAGCAACGCTAAGAATAGTGCTCTCCAGTCGCCCACTGATCTGCAGAAGCCTCAAGGACAAGACCCCGCATCTGACCACCTTTATGTGCATATATCAGTTCACCTGCTGCTGTGGAGCCAGGTACATCGGTCGTTCGACGCGCATCCTGTCCAAGAGGATTCAAGAACACTATCCAGTATGGTTGCGAAAAAGTAATAGTGGTGCAATAAGGAGTGCGATAATTGAACACCTGGTTAACACTGATCATTCCATTTCAACAAACGCCTCTTTCAAAGTAATCTACAGAGTCAAGAACAACCTATCAAAGGCAATACGGTTTTGCCTTCTTTGTATCGCTGAAGCTCCGGCGATTCACATAGAAAAACCGGAGCTGTGCATACAAAAGAGGATTACTCAACCACTTCTACTGTCTAGGTAACAACTTTTTTGATTTGATTTTTCTGATGACTTAATACTGTTTCTTTGCCTGTTCTTTAATTGCTTATAATTCTTGTATTCATTTAGAACTCTTACGTAATTTCGTATTATCTACTTTGTTCCTATGTGAATCCTGAGTAAAACCCACTCATCAAACTATTCATATTATTACATAACTTCTTTTAACAACTGTTTGTGACAACTCATCACCTTTATTACTACCCTAATTTCACTAACACCTAATTTTCTTCACTGGTTTTGTATTGCGTAACTCCAATTACCAATCTTCACCTGTTTAGTTAAAATTAACCTTAACCAATTGTAACTTTGTTTGACAAACTTAATGTGCACATACATACAAAATAACACATATATATTTGCGATTGCCCAGCTAAGAAAATGACTTCGCCTCTGAAAAGAGACTCTTCGCTGATCTACGTGTTTTGTTTTCATTAATGCCTGGATGGGGATTATACATGAATTGAAATAGAAATTTTTCAAACCAAAATGTATCATATGCTTGATATCAATCAGAATGAGCCGTCAGGAGATCAAGCATGAATGAATGTATGATGCTGCATACTGCTGAGTGACTGATACAAAAAATTCCTATCGGAACATTAATAAATACAACACAAGTAGTTCAACGAAGAGGCTCTTTTCGGTGAATTCATTTTCTGCTTTAGCTGTACAGTCGCATTTATGTACAATTTCTTCATGAAAGAGAGTAGTAACAGAAGTGATGAGTTGTCACAAACGTAATTGCTAATTTTAGTCAGTGCATAAAAGCAGGTGAATAAGTGTATTAGAGTTATGTAATAGGACGAATAGTTTAATCAATGAGTCGTGATCACAGTGTGAGCATAGAAATGAAGGAAAATACAGAATTCATTATAACAAAGGTTTTTGTATTTCCCAATGAATGAAAAACAAAACGATATTGTTTTTACTGACGTTTCGCTATTTAATGCTAATAGCTGCTTTAACAAAGTAGTATTATTAAACCGGAATTTACAAAATCCACTCAGCTTATATATAACAAAGAGTTAAGAGGTGAGAAAATAGACTACTTAGGTCAAGTTAAAGGGACATATTGAAAGTAAATATGGCAATGAAGATCACTAAACCAAATAACAAAGGTAATAGTACATATTTTATGATAACAAAATAAAGTTTACTAACTTGATCATCGTTCGTCAGTCTGGGGTCATTTTTCGTTGTCAAGTCGGTCATTTGGTAGATTGTTGGATTTGATCAGTGTTTAAAATTATAAAGGTAGTGTGTGTTTACATAGTGAACTTGCTTATCACATTCGTGTTGATTTTTTCACTTCATGGGGGAGGGAGGTGTTGTAACCAGGTCAGATTCTGTTTTAGTCCATCATTCCTATTCAGTTCAGACAATTTGGATTCCACTTGATATGAAGTGCTTCGGATGATGTGAGACGTTCTTTGTGATTTCTGAAGTTTTTCTGGATTATTTCAATATTGTCAAAATCAATTTAGTGGCCTGATTCTATAGCGTCTAGACACCTGTGGCTGATGACTTTCCAAGTTTTTCTAGTTCAACCGTGAAGTGAAAAAATCAACACGAATGTGATAAGCAAGTTCACTATGTAAACACACACACTGCTTTTATAATTTTACACACTGATCAAATCCAACAATCTACACTTGATTTTGTTATCTTTACCAAATGAACAACTTGACAAAGAAACAAATGCCCCCAGACAAACGAACGATGATCAAGTTAGTAAACTTTATTTCGATATCATAACAGATGTACTATTACCTTTGTTATATGGTTTAGTGATCTTCATTGCTGTTTTGACTTTCAACATGTCCTTTTAACTTGACCTAAGTCTGTTTTCTCACCTCTTAACTGGTTTAATAATACTTTGATAAAGCAGCTATTAGCATTAAATAGCGAAACGTCAGTAAAAACAACAATATCGTTTTGTTTTTCATTCATTGGGAAATACGAGAAAACTTATTTTATGATGAATATCATATACCCAATGCGCAAATTTTTTCAAACCGTTAAAAGTGAACTTGGTTTGGATATATATAAAACATAGAATCGTGTAAAAAGTTAGAATTCATGGGCCATTGGATCGGGATATAGTGGATTAATGGTCTACGAGTTCGCCTTGTAACCAGAAGGTCCTGGGTTCGAACTCCGGTGGGTGCGTATTGCTGAAGAGTTCCAAACTAGGATGAAACAGCTGCCTAGTACTCCCTGGTGGGTTTCCTAATGGTTTTCTAACTGATGTCAGCTCACTGTGAAATCCTCCGACCAATTATGTAAAAGTTCTAAGGAAAGGTAAGACTTATAAGGAGTTAGAAAGACAAGAAACCGAATATCAAGTCAGTTGAAATCAACATGGTCGTCACCATGATATTAGAAGTGGTTGAATAATTTTCTTTTATTTGCATAACTCCAGTTTTTTCTAACTGAATGGTTAAGGCTTCAACAATGCTCAGAGGAGACGAAAGAGTATTGCCTTTGGTATGTTATTCCTCACTTTGTAGATTACTTTGAAGAGGGCGTTTGTTGAGATGTAATGACCAGTATTGATGAGGTGTTCAGTTATCTCACTTCTTGTGGGAACAGCCACTACTACCCTTTTGCAAAGATGTGGTAGGAAAATGTTCTTGAACCCTTTGAGACAGGCAGGATACGCGTCGAACGACTAATGCACCTGGCTCCACAGCAACAGGTTAACTTATATACACACACATAAGTGATCAGATGCGAGATCTTGTCCTTAAGGCTTCTGAAGACCAGTGGGCAACTGCAGAACACTACTCTCAGAGTTACTGAAAAGAAATTTCTTCCTAAAGAAGCTGAATATCTCCTTTCAAGGACACCACTGAGTAGGTCACCTTTCAAGTCAAGGTTCGTATAAATGCGATTGTACAGCTAAGGGGGAAAATGAATTCGCCGAAAACAACCTGATTTGTTGAACTACTTGTCTTGTTTTTATTAATGATTGATATGATTAGATATAAACTACTCACACAAATAAGTAGTTACTAGATTACAGCTCAAAATAAATATGTGCTTAACGATCGCACGCATGAAAATAACACTAAACTGACTGTCAGGTATCCCAGGGTTGATTTAACTCATTCAAAGCATTTCATATAATAATAATATATTCTCATTTTGTACATGAGGGACACCAGTTTACAGGCGTCATCAATATGATAGATTACATATACGAATAGTAAGCATATTTAATAATAGTAATTTAATAAAATATATTTTTTTTCCTACCTGTGTAGGACACACCAATTGTACAGGCATGGATAAGTATTATTTAAATTACATAAATTTGGTTCATGGTTAAATAATGTGGTTGCAGTCATTTTGCCTATGGGAACAATATGATAACTAGTCACTCAATGGAGCACATGAAGAAATATAGAAATATTGCCTTCGCATTAACAAAAAGAAGTATGTTTTGGAGGGATTACAAATACTTGGAAAAAAATAAAGCTTGAAGTAATTCCTCCATATAACTTTGGTGTGTACGGCATCGAGTCTTATTCTTGATTTATATCCAAATTTGGTAATAATTTAAAATAAGTGATACACTTGTATACTTTTGTCAGCATTTTCATCGTAACATCACAAGTGAATTGTACTCAATGTAGACTAATAATAATGACAGTTTATATTTCCTTATAAAAGGGTGTTTTCAAGAAATGCAAGCTATTTTTGCAGACAAGATCAGTTATGTTGTAAGTTACAATCGTGAAGTATTATAAATCAATACTTTTTTATTGGTATAAAGGTATATTTCACAACTGTAATCCAGGTTGCGTCATGGGGAAAGGTAATGCGTAATTCACGAGGGAATTATAAGATATGGGACCAATAATGTTTGCAGATCATTTGTCATTGTAAGTGGGCAAATATCTACATTCTTCATTCTCATTCAAAAAGTCAAATGGGAGCTAAAATGGTGAGAGAAAAAGGAAGACAAACAACAGCAACGCAAAAGAAAGCAAGTGGAGTCCTCAAGGAGTGATTAACATGTATATATACATTTATATTCTGTTTAGTAACTATGGTTATCTTGGTGCACTAACTAGTCGCGTGGTGCTAACTTTTATATTGTGTGAACTAATATTATTGTCCTGTGTAAAAATGTCTATCATGTACTTCCAATAATATAAAAATTTATAATTGTAGTTTGTTGTAACTACACGTTTAATGAACTTAAAATATCTATGTAGGGTGAAAAAGAGGGTGTAAGAGTCAGACGCAGAAGTGAATTGTCATCTCTGAGCAGTCTGGTGACTGAGGAGATGATCGCTGTGAGTGTGTTTGCATCACGCACATCAGCTGGTAGTCTATTCCAAATGACTGAAAACTTATTTAAGAAGAAATTATACCGCATGTAATTCTGACAATGCTCTATAGCAGCTAAGTTGTGGTGATTTCTAAGATTGTAACTGATGACAGCGGTAGGTTTAATTATTGGCTCGGAGGAGTGCACGAGCAGATTAGTTAGCTTGTAGTAATAAATTAGGTTTAGCTTAAGACGTCTTTTCCAGAGTGGTTCTAAACTTAGTCTGTCGCAACGTTCATAGTATTCGAGACCACTTTCTAAACCAACAGTTCTTAAGGTGAAATGCCGTTACACAGCTTCTATGAACGCATATTGATCGATTTAGAAGATAATACTTAATAAATGAAGCATTAAAGCATATGTGCAAATGGGGAGAGGTTGAAATTAGAAAAGGAAGCAATGAATGAATAACAGGCGCCAGACAAAATTTCGGTATACAAAAGTTTGCGAATTCAAATATTTGGTTAGTGGAATAGCAGCTATTCCACTACGCCCCACAGAAAGAATGTTTTCCGAATAAATTTGACATTTCTAACACAAAGAAAAAGTCAACAGTTCAATAAATCATGAAATGTTGTCGGAAAAATACAAACTAAGATAACATTTGTAAAGAACGACTAGGATAGAGTCAGCTGGGAAAGCAACCCTCAGTGTCTATTAAAACAAAAATTTGGCGCCAGAAACCAACAAATACGAATATTTTGTTAACACTAATTTTTAACTGGACACTTAGGTAATAAGTGACTACTGTCATACGTCTAGTCCTTTGCTTGCTGTAGACTGAATTCTATCAGTCAAGTTTGCAGTGTAGCCACCATACCACTAGGTGGCCTGCCATTATGATGCACTCTGAAATGCAGTTAACAAATGGTTGAGTGCAATCGGCAGGAAGCATTAAACCTAGGTTTTCTGCTTGCCGCCACTCATCAGTCAGAAAGATATATCTGCAATCTTGAAGAAACTCATGTCCCCTTTGAGATTTGAACCGATGTCACACAGTGCTGCAAACAGAAACGTTACCACTGAGCTATTCCTGCTCGCGAATGACCTCCCGTAGGACTGTATTAGATACTTTGACTGGACACTAGTTAGTGAGTAACTAGTGTCATGCGTCCAGTCCCTACTTTGTTGCTGACGAGCGCCAACAAGTACGAAACCCAAGGTTGAAGTCTTCCTGCCAACTGCCTCCAACATTCAAAAAACAACATTAATTTTGTCGACTACTTCTATTTGATATTACATGTACTGACATTATAATCGACTGGGAGACGTAGTTGAAAAATTTTAACCTAGACGACTGTGCACACAAATGACCTTGAATAGGCCAATCGTAGTTTGCGTAGGTAATCATGCGTTTATAATGGAAAAACGGAGTTTATGATTATAAACAAATGCTTCCTAGGATTGAGGGAAAAGTGGTTTAAACTAAAACCTAACTAGTAAAATTTAATTATAATTATATTTTAATAGTTTACATACAACTATAAGTTTTTTTTTTGTTTTTGGTAAAATTTCGAGCAAAATTACTGCCGGTGATCACACAGCAACCGTTGATTTGTATTCATGTGTGTATATAGTTCGTTGTTTTTGTCCATTCACTTTTATGTATCAGGTATTATATTGCAGGTTTGGGCCAAAAGTGAAGCCACAAATTTCATCAACCAAATGTTAGTATAGAAAATCAAAACAAATGATTCAGCGAAGAGACTCTTTTTCAACGAATTTATCATCAAGCTGTACAATCGTATATATATGGTTTTTAAGAAGTTATATCCGGTGAGGGAATTGAAACATAGGTGTGAATGCATAAAATAATAATAATATGAAATGCCATTAAAACTGAAATGTTTGTGATTATAATCATAGTTAAATGTCAAGTGGCAAAGCAAATTAATGTCATATATAGAATAATTCATAGGATGGATAGAACTTCAAAAAGGTGTGTGCAATTATAAGATTAGTAGACAAATCGGATGAAATAAGAACGTTACGTAATATTGTGTGAATTCCATATTAGTTTGTTTATTTGATATATCACACAGTGAAACAGTATTATTTACTGGATGACGTTTCGAACAAAATTTATTGTTCATAATCATATCAATTATAATCACACGACTTTGACACTTGAGTTTTATAGTTTTCTTTGTTCTCTCCTATTTGTCGTTTGGGTAGTAGAATTTTCCAGATATCGGGGACATGTGATGAATCATTCCTATTACATGTATTTGTAGTTGATTCGATAAACAAAGCTTCTGTTATCAATCTCTCCCTATACCCTGTGACATTAGATTTTAAAACTGTCATCCTATCCCATCCTATTGTGTGGTTGTGTGTAACTGCATGTAGTGCTATAGCTGAACTATTCTCTAGATTTCTTATCTTATTCGGGTCAACCAATCGAGATTTTGCTAGGTTTTTATGTTCAGCTAGTCTGACTTCCCCTGTTGTACTAGTTTGACCTATGTATTTGACCTGACAATCATTGCTGGGTATTAGCTGAACTAAATTGTTTTGTTTTATAGGCCCCACAGGATCCTTTAACCGACAAAGCTTGTTTCTAATTGAGTTTGTGGGTTTGAATGCCATTTTTATTCCTGCCTTGTTAAGAATTCTGCGTAAGGCTTCCGACGTTCCTTCCTTGTATGGAATTACTACTGATGATTTAGATTTCTTATTATTGGTGTCGTCATTATTATTATTATTATCACTATTATTATTAACATTATTATTATTATTATCACTATCGCTACTATCATTATTTATTTTATTTTTACATTTCCTTACATATTTCTTGATTAATTTATCCGGGTAATTATTAAGTTTCAAAGCTTCTTTTATGTGTATCAGTTCCTGTTTTAGATTTTCTTTGGTACTACTTAGTTTTTGTGCTCTGTCATTTAAACATTTCACCAATCCTATTTTTACTGACATAGGATGGGACGACCGGAAGTCTAAATATCTGTTTGAGTGTGTGGGTTTTCTGTAAACGCTAGTGTTTAACTTCCCATCTTCTTTCCTCTTTACGTTGCAATCTAACATTGGGAGCTCCCCTTCCTGATTTTCCAATTCATAAGTGAATTGAATTGCTTCAACCTTCGAGTTGATGTGTTCGAAAAATCTATCTATATCCTGTATTCTAAGTACAGTGAATGTCATCGACATACCTCCACCATACTTTTGGGGTGGGGGTGAACGTTTCAATCGCTATGTTTTCCCACTTATCCATGAATATATCTGCTACAACTGGGGATATTGGTGATCCCATGGCAACTCCTTCAGTTTGTTTGTATATTTTCCCTTGAAATTTAAATACTGTGGAAGTCAGACATAGCTATACTCCCAGCATTATGTCCTCAAGTGGCACTTTTGTCCTAAGTTCGAGTTCTTGGCCAGAAATGAGTTCGTTTCTGACTGCCTCCATAGCCATATTTATTGGTATACGTTTATGCAAACTGACAATGTCAAAACTAACCATTTTCTCTTCATTATCATATCATCATCATCTTCATTATCATCATCATCATATCATCATATCATTACACATATATTAATATTGAGTGAAATTTAATAGCATAGAATTTAATGTTGCGTAAAGGAATTGATTTAGAATGACAAATGAAATAATACCGGGGACAGTTAAAAGTGAGAGTAGTAATCGTAACAATTGACGTAATAAGGAAGAGTATACAAATTGAATAGACAAAAATGAAAAAAATGAAAAATTGGTACAGCTAAAATATGATTGGTGATTACCATACTTTAGCATAGAGGGATTAAGACCATGAAAGTTGAAGGGGTTGAACGAACTTTTTCTGTACACAGAGACGTATGTAGATGACACGTTAGTAATAATAAAAAACAATAATATTGAGATATTCGTCTCACACATAAACAGTCAGGTAGACTCAGTAAAATTCACATTATGGAAACAGAGAATGAAATTGGGGAACTACCTATGTTAGCTAGACTGTAAAGTACAAAGAGTATTTCCTTACAAGGGGCCCCTTACACTCTCATCATTGGTGAAGGTTAAGGATAAAATAGAAGAAGACAACCAACAAAATTGCATGGACCAGATCAATTGTGGGGATTTTGACGCTGCTATATATGTAGAAGAAGAAACTTCCAGACAGGCAAATGTAAGAGTTAAGGAGCATAAACAATATCTAAGGCTGGTTCCAGAGACTTCTGCAGATTTGAAGAAGCTAGAAAACAAATCACTGATTGCACTGTACTCTATGGAAACGGGACACAAGATCGCTTTTGATAGGACCAAGGTTCTACAGAAAGTTTTGCGTTCGTTCAAAGAAGGATTAACTGCAGAAGCCCTACATACATCAGTGAATTCCCAATGTCTGAACAGACGTGAAGGTGTGATGTTAACTGATGCATGGCAAATCCTGATTAATAAATAAAAAATGGATATGTATCCCTAGTCAGTCATACTGAATTTAAATTCTTGATTGTCTATATCTTCTTGTGGGGAGACTAACGAGTGATCTACAATTGTTGCCACATGCACACACATACACTATTGCATACCACATATACATATATATTTTTCGTATTCAGTTACCTGCTAACATAAACTTTAGTCGAACGTGATCACTAAAAATCTGGCGCAAAAGTACACACTGTTTAGAGTGTTTAACAAAAGCAGACTAATACTGAATTGGGTTCCAGTGGCTGAATGGTATACTAGCTTGCTTGCTTTGTAACCGGAAGGTCCTGGGTTCGAACCTGGGTGGTGGGTGCGTACTTCCAATGATTCCCAAACTAGGATGAAACAGTTGTCTAGTACTCCCTGGTTTTCAATTGTTCTCTAACTGATAACAATCCGTGATCAACTCGTTAAAAATGAACTATATATCTATGATTACAAATCATAAATGTGTGAATTAAAAACAAAACAATTCCAACAGTTGATTTGTGATCACGGGCAGTAATTTTGCTCGAAATATTACCAAAAACAAAAAAACTTATCGTCATAATTTGATCTATTCCACAATGCTTAAACTTTTTACTGACATTAATCCTAACTAATAATTTCTAATGCTAATCTTAACTTTACCTCCTGACACTAAACAATAGTCATTTGGATGAATAACTGGGAAAATTTTAATGTATGGAACCCATCCATTTCAGGTTAAACCACGGAGTGATATAAGTTAGACAGCTGTTTCATCCTAGTTTGGAAATCATCGGCAGTACGCACCCACTGGGTTTCGAACCTAGGACCTTCCGGTTACAAGGCAAGCAAGTCGGTAGACCATTCGGCCACTGGGACCCGACTTCTCAGGGGCCACCAGACCATGAATTCTAACTTCTACCAATTCGTGATTTTAGCGTGACCACAAACCAATGTCATTGGTGGGAACTCTATCCTCACTCTTGACTGGATGAAGTTGCCTGGAGTCCTAGTGGGAAGTCGTGACCACTGAGATTCGTCCAGTCAGGTGTCATGATGGAGTTCCTGCCGATGACATTGGTTGGTGGTTGCGCTAAAACCACGAATTGGTAGAAGTTAGAATTCATGGACTGGTGGTCCTTGAGAATGGTCTACGAGCTTGCTTGCCTTGTGACCGGTCCTGCATTTGAAACCCAGTGGGTACGTACTGCCGATGAGTTCTAAACCAGGCTGACTAAATAACTGTCCAGTATTGAAGTTCTGGTTTTCACTGGTTCTCTAACTAATATCAATCTGTGGTCTGGCCTGAAACAAACAGAATCCCTACAAACTTATTCTTGAAAATTCATCTATTATTCTTAAAGTTCTTTAAAACCTTTTTTCATGAACATCCAGCTTTTTGTAATCTAAATTATCCTGATTTATTGTGATTGGTAGCTTTTAGGTTATTCATGTGCATATTCCCTTGTGGTCAGCATTGTTCAACTCTTATGCATAGGATTACAGTCAGGTGAATGAAAAAGAGTTGATTATAAGGATTTCTGCAACGTTTAATTTACATTCATTATCACTGAGTAAAGGAGTGACCTTCTATAAATCAATATCGGTATTCTCCAACGGGTTAACTACTACGCTCGAAAACTTCAAATATTCATCCGAAGTGAGACTCCATCTAAGCGTGTCAGGTGCAAAGTTTCACATTGTTATTACTGTTTCCTTTGGTTCCTAATAGGGCTCCACCAGTACATCTTCACTTCGTCCTATTTTCTGTGGTCCTCTTTAACTGCCCCCACTATTGCCCATTGTCTCCCATCTCCTCCTCCACGTCACTCTCGGACACACACGCAACTCGTCGTTTCCTATTCGGGTTACACTCAGTTGATGGCCTGGAGCTTGATGTCAGACAATGGTCTCCTAAGCGTGTGCCCAATCCATATCCTTTTTCTCCCAAATATTTGTTGAGCAATCGGTTCTTGCCTGATGGTTTGTTCATTGCCAGAGTTTTCTGTTGCGAATTCTTTCTGGCCAGCCAGCCATTTGATCTTCAATATGGAGCTATTGATAATAGTCTGCAGTAGTCTGTTTGAAATGCTTTCCGTGACGCACTGGCCAAGTTTCTGGCCCATACATTACCAGTGACTGACTCCCCATTTGTGTTGAAAATCCACGTTTTGCTCTTTATGCTGTCTGAGTGCAGAAGATTTCCAAATTGAATTCAAAGTTTCACATACACATCACATTTCGGTAGAAATTCCTGATTTATGATATAGAGAATATTTTTGAACTGTTGATGTTCAGAATTGCGTGAAAAATCTTCTTAGGTAACGGTGATTTTTCATCAAAACGCAACTAGACTATTATTCCTTCAGCGTGTAGTTTTATTTTACACTTTTCATACTCTGTTCTCACACGTTTTCTGTGAGAATCTTTTTTTTCTAAAACTATCTTTTGTATGACTGATGTAAGAATAGAACTTGTGCATTACGGTACAGTATAATTCCATTATGGGTAAATTTTGTTTTGATAAAGTCTCACAGTGTTATACAGTAATATTTACTGATGACGTTTCGAGCACAATTTATTACTGCTCATAATCATATCTAGGTACTCACACAATTTTCTAACTCCGTTTATATAATTCTATTATTTTCCATCGATTGACTTGACTGGTATTAGTATTTCCCGTATTTCCGGTATGGGAGACGAGCCATTCCTATTGCATGTGTTGGGTGTAGACTCAATGAACCAGGACTCAGTAATCAACCACTGTCTCTCTCTACCTACTTATATAACTTCTTAGAATTTTAACCCTCTCGCACCCTATTGTGTGGTTGTGTGTTAATGTATGTAGTGCGATTGCTGAGCTTTTTTCTAAATTACTTATTTTCTCGGGGTCAACCATTCTTGCCTTGGCTAAATTCTTATGTTCTGATAATCTGACTATCCCTGACCTACTAGTTTGACCTATGTTGTTGACTTCACAGTCATTGCAGGGTATTTTGTAAATTATATTATTTTGTTTAATTGGGTCCAATGGGTCTTTCAACCTACAAAGCTTGTCTCTGAGTGAGTTTGTAGGTTTGAATGCCACCCTAATTCCTGCTTTACTGAGAATCATACGTAGGGCCTCAGATGTCCCCTCCTTATATGTTATAACAGTAGATCACTTATATTCTTTCTTATTTGTGTTATCATTATTAGTTTCACAATTATTTTTGTTTCGCTTTTGGCCTTTACTGATCTTCCTAATAATTTTTATAGGATAGTTATTTGATACCAACGCCTCTTCTATCTGTTTTATTTCATCATTTAGGTCTTTTTTTGTGCTACTTAGTGCTACTGTTCGGTTTATCAGACACTTAACTAAGCCTGCCTTAACAGTTAAAGGATGAGATGAATTAAAGTCTAAATATCTATTAGAATGCGTTGGTTTTCTATAAACACTAGTGTGCAGCTTACCTTCTTCTATTCGTTTTATTTAACAATCTTTTGTATGACTGGCAGGAGAATTATTCACCTATAGTTGCAAAATTACACTTCTCATACTAAAAACTTGGATGTCGTCTTATCCAACATTTTTATGATTCTCTCTAGTAGTGATCAAATGAATCGTGTGTGTGTATGTGTGGTATACCAAAGTGGATGTTCCCCCTTGAAACGGATCATATCTTATTCCTTTATTGGTCCATGCTACTTATAAGTGGATATAAATAGTATATAAAATAGCATCTTCAGAGAAGTAATGATAGTGCATGTCATTGGGAAAGCCACTGAAGAAGAAAATTGAGAAGGTTGCAACTCTGAGAGGAATCTAATAAGAAATGGGCATATACGATATCTGTTCCACGTATTCTCCAACTCGCTGCTAAGAAAGAGATGTACATCAAGCTGCCCTATATGGGGAACCATGGCAGCTTGACAGCTAGACAAAGATTGAACGCTGCTGTTAAAAAGACTACTTATGCAGTCAATATAATAATAATAGAGAATGTAAAGCCAATATATCTATCTAAGCCCTCTGAACATGCGAAAAATGATGTCACATCCCACTGTATTTGCCAATTCTAATCGAAGTGTGGATACGCAAACATGGGGAGGACTCATCGATCTCTCCAAGTAAGAGCTGGATTCAGAACATATTCCTAAATGGCTGCAGAAGAAAATAGAACCCCCAGAACCCATTAGTAGTGAGAAGAGGAGACCTAGATCCTCTATTGCGAAACATTTTATAGAGACAGGACATAAAACTGATGTTTACACATCTTCTAAATCTATCTATAAAACGTGTTTGGGGCGTATCCTAAAGTTTGTGGAAACCCCAGCTGGCGACTAGGAAGTTAAAACCACCTTTATGCATTCAAAGCAACAATTCGTCATCACACTAAACCTACCGTCCTTGGTGACCTTTGTTTTGATACCAGTTAAGGGCGATGTACTATTACCTGTGTTATTTGGTTTAATGATCATTATTATTTTGACCATCAATATGTCCTTTTAACTTGACCTAAATTTATTTCATGACCTCTTAACTCTTTATTAATTTCAGATATATGTACTCCTATGACAAGTCAGTGGAGTGTGATCAGATTGTTCGAAATGTGTTCCCTTAATATATTACACGATTCAGACAAATTACGTCTTGTTATTGCTTTGTCTGATATCTATTTGCTGTAACTTTTTTCTCAGGAATCAACAGGCGCCTAACAAACTGTACGTCTAAAAGTTTATTGTACAACTATTGAAATATATGCGCAGTATCTAAGGTATACTATAGCACATAAAAACTGGCTGGAGAAGCAGCGAAGTTACGACTGCAGGTGAACATAGAGAGGACGGAGGGGTTGAAGATAACCAACAAACAGCAGCAACAACAACAACTAGCACCAATCATCATCAATGGGAGAGATTTAACAGAGGTTACCTCCTTCACTTATCTACGAAGCATCGTTTCAACTACAGGCAGCGGGAACGGATGAAGATGTCAAAACCAGTCAGTTAGAATAAGAAAAGCGAGATACGCCTTCGTCAGCCTGAAATCAGTTTGGAAATCTTCTGCGCTCCGCAACATAATGAATAAGATTCAGATTTTCAACACCAATGTCAAGTTGGTCCTTCTATACAAGTCAGAAACTTGCACTGAGTGTCACGAAAAAGATTTCCAACAGGTTGCAGACATTTATCAACAGCTGCCGTCGCTGGTTCCATATTGAAGATCAAATGGCTGGCCAGGAAGAATTAGTAACGAAACCTCTGGGAACAAACCAACCGAGAGCCGATCGCTCAAAAAATATTTAAGAGAAAATGGAGATGCACTGATTGGGCATACGTTGAGGAAACCGTCGAATGACATCGTGCGCCAGGCCCTCAAGTGGAATCCGCTGGAAAGCGACGAGTGGACCGTCCTAATGTGACATGGAGTAGATCGTGTGAGGAAGAGATGAGAAAGTTCGGGCAGTCGTGGACCCAGCTGAATAGGATGGCAGAAAATAGAAGAAAGTGGAGATGTGTTGTGGAAGCCCTATGTTCCACTCGGAACCCAAGGGAACAATAATAATACAAATATAATAATCTAAGGTATACTATAAATATGAAAACATTCTGCAGTTAAGCTGACTGCTTTGAATTCTACAATCAAGTACTGTATCTATAGACGACATCTTTCTCAGGTAAACTATGTTTTAATGTTACCATGAAAAGTGACGCTGACTTATTTCTAATAGTCTACATGATGCGGAACATACTTCATTTAGAAAGAGAAATCTTATTCATTCCTTATGCTCCAGAATTCGTAAAATCTGCTCTACAGAGACAATCGATAGTGAACTAGATAACCTTCGATCAAATCTCCTTAACAATGGTTATCCTACAAGGTTTATTGAACGTAACATCAAGAAAGAATCCGCCCCTAGACAAATCACAGTGCCACAGAAAAAACTGTTTATGAGTCTGGCATTCAAAGGTGATACCATTTCGGAATTGATTAAAAATCGTTTATCTAAATGTATTAAACGCACTTTTCCTGCAGCTGACTTGCACCTAGTTTTTACAAGCCGAAATATGATTAGACAATGCGTCAAGGATAGATTACCGCTTTTGTCCACATCCATGTGTATTTACTCTTTTGCCTGCTCCTGTGGAGCTGATTATATTGGACGTTGTAAGCGTAATCTCCGAAAACGTGTAGCTGAACACTATCCGGTTTGGTTAATGAAAGGCGAACGTAGAACTGTGAAGTCGTCTATTTGTGATCACCTGTAAGAATTTGGTCATTCAGCCCCACGTGATTCATTCTTCAAGGTTATCCACATGGCAAAATCGAATTGCTCCAAAAGTTTACGTTTTCTTCACTTATGCATTGCCGAAGCTTTAGCTATACATGAACAAAAACCTAAATTATGTGTTCAAAAACGTTTTGTCAAACCCCTTTCTTTACCCTGGTTATAGTAATGTTCTTTCTAGTTTATATTTTATTTTATTTTACCACTTGAATTCATTCCACTTCACTTCACATCTTTATTCTTATCGTAATCGTACTCCTAATTTTTAAAATTTTTAGACAACGCTTGACATTTTTAAAAATATTTTTGATATCAATTCACTTATAAAACAATCTTTAATAATTTTGTAATTTATCCACTTCAACTCTACCCCTTATAACATTTTAATTATCGTTATTCTTATCATATATATATGTATATTGACTGATCAATTATTTAGTGCCACCTAATAACCTTTTCTGTAATATAAATACGACTGTGCAGCTTGAAAATGAAGCCGTTGAAAAGAAATTTCTTCGCTGAACAAAAAACAAGCAGTGTTGGATAACTAATCCTCCTTAGTTTGTGTTTTTTCAACAGGAATAACTCACGAAAAAACATCAGGGATTGAATCCACATACTCCAGGTTACAAGCTTAGAACGTTCGCTGTGAAACCTTATGACCTATCAATTCTAATATTTGTTCATTTACAATGTAGAGCTACGGATAACAATTTTTCATCAGTGATCATCCATTTCCCAACTAACTTTGTCCTGGTTATTATTTACTTCAGTTTGGACTTTACTGTTGGTTCATAGGACCGCAGTGCCTGACCTCGTATACTTCGACGATGTCTGAGGATATAACTTGAAGTAATCTAATGAATGATGACTAGCTATGGGATCCAGGATAACGCGTATTTCGTCCTATTTTGGGACTCATCATCTGGCTCTCATGACCCAAGTGGTCTAGTGGATAACCCTCTTTGGCGTTTGAAACGATGGTTACTGATTTCGAGCACCAGTGGCGGCATTATCACTGACTCACTGGGGAATGCAGGTACATCCACTAGCTGACGAGTTAGTCTCAAATAAGACGAAACGTGCATTATCCTAGATTCCACTGCTAGTCCCCATCCTCCAAATTACTTTATCCTGGGTTCAGTCTCTAGCGAAATCATGGATGCACACTGCTGGAGAATATCAAACTGTCTAATACTTTGAACAAAGCAACAACTACAGTTTTAGCAGAATAAAATGGTACCATCTTTTATTTCGTCGCCTTCTCGTCAGCTGCTTACAGGGCAAAGACATTATTAAATGTATCTTCAAAAATAATTAAACATACTTGCACAGAGTTCATTTTAAACAAAAATCAATCGATCACTATACGCATACACTAATAATATATATATATATATATATATATGAAATATTAAACACCATTCCGAACAATAATAATCATACACAATGAAAACTTTTCAGCATCTCGCATTCGGGTGAAAACTTTCCAGTTACCAGGGTAAAGAAAGACTGATAACCGCTTCTTTCTGAATGCACAAATCACGTTTCAGGCGCTTGATGGAGATGGCTTCAGCAAACTAACTTAAGGAGAATTGAGCTCTTTTGCCTATTGATAATTTTGAACGACTTTTCGACGTCCACCTCATGACCCGTGTCAAGTAGGTGCCTGGCGATGGCACTGTTTAAAGCATTTGTTCCCTCTAGACGTAAGCTTTTTGGTACATGTTCAGAAAATCGTAGATATGGCTTTCTTTCTGTTCTTCCAATGTAACTGCTCTCGTAGATACATGTAAATTTGTATATACAGTTGGAGTTAACATGAGAAGGATATCTATCGATTTTTGATTGCACCAGAGAGCAATTTGTTCGAAAGTATGTTAAAATTGTTTTTGTAGATACATTTAATAATGTCTCTGCCCTGTAAGCAGCTGACGAGAAGGCGACGAAATAAAAGATGGTACCATTTTATTCTGCTAAAACTGTAGTTGTTGCTTTGTCTAATACTTCTCGGAGTTTACTGTATTTATCTGACAACTGCAAAACATTCTTCATTTCCCCTTAACGATTATCACCAAGTCATATTAAGTACACAGTTGCTTAGAATGAACAGGACATACGTCGAAATACTTCGCTATATATGCACACACACACACAAACACAAATACACGTCTAGTAAAAAGTAGCCAGGCCTATTCATCATCAATTATATGAAAAACATAAAAACAAACTAAGGCGCTAGATTGTAACTTTTTTTCTTTTCAATCTGACAAGTTAGTGTATATAGCAAGCCATAAAGAGGATATGAAAACTATCCAGTGTAGTAGAATAAAATACTACTACTAATAATGAAATGATTAGTAATCGAAAATGATTTATTTTTATGTTATTGAAATACCATTCATCTCCATCAATTTGAAATGAGTTTTCTGTGTGTGTATTTGTATGTATTTGTGCGCGTGTGGATGTGCATAAGTGTGTATCCACCTGTATGTCAAAACTTCTATTCATCAAGACCTTGAAATTTGAATGATTTACGCGCGCTAGGAAAAAAAACTAATCAATTGAAACATTGACACTTGACAGATGAATAAATATTTAAACAAAACAACTTACAATGTCCGAATAAATTATTTTTAAAAAAGATTACTGATCGATGATCACAAAATCAAATATATATGTATATATATATAAAGAGTGGAAATGAAATATCAATAATAAACTCCTTTTAGTTTGAATACAATGTGTTATTTTTTTCTCAAGTGTTAGCTTGCAGGGATTTGATTGGTTACGGGCATGGTCACAAGTTCACAGAAGTGAGAAGTCATAACCAGCGGGGTCCACTAAGTCTGATAAGAGAACAGTCACTCACCTTGTAAAGCGGTTTTCCAATGTTTAAACTATGCTTGTCTAATCTCAGGTTGGCTACGTAGCGTGCAGAGATTGGTCGCCCAAGACGATACAACGGATGACCAATAGGAAAACCCTTCCTCTCTCACCTAATTATATTATGATTAGCTGTAAGTACAATCCTTGACGTTGAGTCTTCGTTCTTACTAGCATGCGCCACTTGTGTGATCACCCTGCTAACGTGCGCTTTGTTTTGTACGCCACTAAGCACTGAGAGAGTGATCGGTCCCACTTCCTAGGATTGTTTTGGTCTACAAATGCCTGTGGAAGTGATAAAAGTGTCTGATTGATGCGTTCAACTAAACCATTTCCTTGCGGATGGTATGAAGTAGTGGGTGTTTTCCGGATACCCATTATGCGATAGAGTTTGCTGACAATGATACTTTAGAAGTTGCGTCCTCGATCTGAGCTTAGTTGAAATGGGGCCACCCAGCAGCTAACCCAGTGGTCGAAAACTTTTTAGCTTTTTAGCTCCTACCATTTTACCTGAGCCCGCGTGACCTAACTACTTGTGTGAAGACAACAGTATCGTGGGTAATGCCGACTTTGGGGCCACAACGCGGCGAATATAAGTGGGTCCATGTTGGTATCACAGGGTGTTATCGACAATTTTCGAATTGTCCCACAGAGACCACAAATACCGAGTTTCCTGTCCAAGCTTAGTTATTTTCTGGACTGTCGTCGTTCGCCTCCAGTTCGAACACTTTCTTAAATCAGAGCCGGTTCAGGGCTTGAAGTTTGAAGTTCGTGAAAACTATATGAATTATGTTTCTCTATTTGAAGCAAAGAAACTTGTGCTTCGGTGCATGATGGGCAGTCACCGTGATACCTACGAGGTTTTCTTGACAATGCATTTGCATTTCTATGATTTTTTCTAGATCTATGCTCGCATTCGAAGTCATCGTCTCTCGGTGTTTCGCTATAGCCCGTACAAAGCAGACTGCTAGCAAATCTATTGGTTGAAAGGCCCCAAGAAAGCAGTTGGCTACCAAGCCTGCCCGTAAAAGCACACAAACTACTGGTGGCGTTAAGAAACCGCATAGATACAATCCAGGAACTGTTGCTCTCTGTTTCAGACCATTGCCTGATGACTGGGATTACAGCCTATCACATTGGCTGGTTGCGCGTTATGTACATCACGAAGTGGCAGAAGTTGGAATTCATGGGCTGGTCACTGGATCGGGTCCCAGTGGCTGAGTGGTATACGAGATTGTCTTGTAGCCGGGAGGTTTTGAGTTCGGACCCTGGCAGTGGGGTGTGTGAATACTGGTGAAGAGTCCTTAACTAGGCTGGCGAAACAGCCGTCCAGTACTACCAGTTTTCCCAATAATCATTTTTTCTGTCAGATTGTTCTAGTGCATCATCGTGTAAATATTCGTGTCTTCTAATATTTTCGCGTTCAGTCACCCAACGGGTTAAGAAATATGAACAAAAGAAAGATAGTATTCAAATAATCCAGTAACATGAATTCCTTTAGAAATGACAGAAAGTTCGGAAGTAAATAATAAAGAAGAAGAGAGAGAATGGATCGATATACTTGATAAACATGCACAGAGTAAACACAAAGTACATAAATAAGCAGAGAGGATGACCTGGTATTGAGTTAATTTCAGTGAGGGAAAATGAAGTGAAAAAAGTAATAAAATACAGGATTTCATCATGAGCTGACACTGGCTGGAGAACCAGTGGAAAACCAGCAGTAGGTACTGGACAGCTATTTCGTCAGCCTAGTCCGGAACTCTTCAGGAGTGCTCATCCATCCCAGTGGGGTCCGAAATCAGGATGTTCTGATTGCCAGGCGAGCTTGTAGACCAATAAGCCACTGGGGTCAGTCTATAGCAGTTTATTGCAAATACCTTCTTCAAAAGGGAGTAACCATAGGTTTCCATATATATATATATATATATATATATATATATATATTGTAAAAGCTTGACTATCCTTGAATGCATATTCTCTGTCATTTACGCACCCAGAGACTACGCTTGTAGGTAATTTCTTTCCTTTTAAACACTGGCTGTTGAGAAAGTGTCCTCCTCTCAGTTCTACTTAAGTACTTCCTACTATAAACATCTGTAAGTTGATAAAAATACAATTGCAGTTGATATAATCAATATGTATGTATACGTAATCTCACTAACTTAATAGGCATTGCGTGTTGTGCGCTGAAATCATTCCATTCAACTCACCTAGGATTCTTTACTCCGTTCTTACTGATACATCCTCCTCATTTGAGGGTAGGAAAGATGGACAAAAGTCAGTTTCTTTCCTGTAGTTATAAGCTGAAATTTCACAATATCAATTTTTCAATAGTTCACTGTTGTGCGTCGGTAGCACATTGGTAGAATGCTCGCCGATCTCGCACATGGTCCGGGGTTCGATTCCTGGCCAACGGATGCACTCGTATACTTCGCTAAGCCAGTAATAAGACTGGTAAAGAAGGAAGGCTGAGCATGGGGTTAGCAGCCACATCCAGTAAAAGTAAACACAACTGCTACCGAAACATCAAGCCTCTAGCTTGTAGCCCTATGTTCCACTGCGAACGTGAAGGAATAAAAAAAATAGTTCAGTGTAAGTATTTTGAGATACAGGTTTTTCGGAAGTCTCTATTCAATAATCATAAAATATTATCTTGAAATACATTTTCTAGGCATTAAGTTGTTAGTCTCCTGAAAACCTCTTTAACAAGACTTCAGTCAGTGTAACTGATCAGGCAAAAACTTTGCAAGTTGAAGAGCTAACTGACCAGTTTACATCTCTTTACTCTATACAAATTTTCTCAACTGCCCATATAATTCTTCTTTTTATTTTAACATTTAGACAGTTGAACTGGTTATCACATAATTATAATCTTTTGAAAACTTGGTGTGAGCGTACAATCTACATAAAATACTGAATAATCTTAGGTGATCGAGATAACTGATAACGAATTAATTAACTGATAATGATTAGTCATTTGAAAATAATCGATGGTCAACAAGAGGACACAAAGGGCTGAATACTGATTACTAAAGGGAAAACTAATGAAGAGACTACATGCAACAAGTCACAAAAATAAAACTAACATTAGGAAAGTATATTGAGTTGAATAAGGCGATCTCGGACACGAAGTTCTGTTTTTCCCTTACGGATTCCTTTAGCCCAGGCTTTATGAAGACAGTGCAAGCGAAATCCTCTTGAATGACTTGATCTTGTTTCATTTATGACTCTTAATAAACTGTATTATGATTCTATGTGACCGAAAGTAATAATGCTCTCCAGAATTAAGGTGCCAGCTGTCTTGAGTCCTTTCAACAGCCATGCTGGTAGGTATTCGTGATGGCGTCTAGAAAATACTCTGGTAGTATTGCCTATGTACTTAGCTTCACAGAAGCAGGTGAACTGGTAGATGCACAGAGAATTTTCTAAAAACAAGATCTCTTATTCGACATTTTGGTGAACAAGAGCATGTGTGGAGAAGAAGGTGAGGCCAAAAAATCCAGCAAAAGATGTCCTTCGATCTTTCATAAATAGAAGTCTTCGGAGAACTTCACTAGCCACATCTCTCTTGAATTTCTTATTTATGGTTAGTTGTTTCTTCGGCATATTTGACTGGCTGACTGCTTTCAGCGCAGAACTTTGCAACGATGTGCAGCAGTCTGAGTCACCACACTCCATGTAGCACGCAAAGCAAGAGAAGAAAGTAAAAGGAAATGCAAATAGAGACAGTAAATAGAGATATGAGGCAATAAGAATAGTAATATGGAAGGACCATATCGGTCGGTCGGTCGGTTTTCGACATAGAACTTTGCACATATGTGCGGCAGTTCAAGTCGCCACAATCTATGTAGCACGCAAAGCAAGAGAAGGAAGTAGAAGAAATGCATAATGGAAACAGTAAACAGAGGTGTGAGACAAAGGAATAGTAATAACGGAGAACAAAACAGTTTGATTGGAAATCATAAGTCACAAGGAGTGGATGCATCTGCGCCACTGAGAACGATTTTGAGCCATGTCACCAATTGTTTCCAACCATTGGTTTTTACCGTCCCGAGGACCCCAACCAGGAAGTCTACATCTTCCTACGTGGCTTAGATTAACTGTTGTGGATTTCATTGATTGGTGCCATGTTTTCGTTTGACCGCCGCTAGCTCTTTTCCAGTCTGGCCCTATATCAGCTAACATTGCCCGTCGAGGAAGGCGATGACTAGGCATACGTAACACATGTCCTAACCATCTCAGTCGATGTAATTTCACCGTTTCGTCGATTGATTTCCCCTCCTTACCTAGCACTCGACCGATGCCTAACCTCAATATTGCTCACCTTATTATACCACTTCACGCGGGAGATAGAACGCAGACACCTATGATCGAAGACAGCTAATCTTTTCATGTCTTCTGCTCTCAATGGCCAGGTCTCACAGCCATAAAGGAGGACGGAGCGGACTGTTGAGCAGTACACACGCCCTTTGGTCGATAGTCGGATATCGCGTCTACGCCAGAGACGGCGAAAACTGGCGAATGCGAACCTAGCCCTCTGTATTCGTGCTGAAATTTCGTCTGAGATCAACCCGTTGGGGCTGATGGTACTTCCCAAGTAATTGAAGCGGTCAACGTGTTCTACCACTTCACTTCCTATTTCTAATCTAGGGGTCGATGAGGTCCAATCCTGCAGCATCATCTTACATTTTACAGGGGCGAATCGCATGCCAAACATACGGAGATTGTTGCTCAGGGTGTTCAGTAGACTCTGCATTTTGTCAGAGTCCTCGCCTAGAAGGACTATATCGTCCGCATATTCTAAGTCAACGAGATTATTCCCTGGTAGCAAGTCAATCCCTGAGTCGCTGAAGTGTGATAGGGTTAAATCCATTAGTACGTCTATGATGAAATTGAATAGGAATGGGGATAATGGGCATCCTTGACGGACGCCACTAGTCGTCACCACTTCAGATGACAACTCGCCATAAGCCCTCACCTGGCTGCATGAGTATGAGTAGAGTGCCTTAATCAGTGCAATGTATTTTCTTGGCATTCCCTTTACAGCCAAGCATCGCCAGAGAACCTCCCGGTCGACAGAATCGAAAGCCGCCTTTAGGTCAAGAAATATAATGATTGTCGGACGCCGGTAGGAATGCCTATGTTCTAGAATCTGTCGAAGGGTGAAGATGTGATCAATACACCCTCTACCTGGCCTAAAACCTGCCTGGTTTTCTCGTGTTTGTGTCTCCCGAGCACCACTTAGTCTACGCAGTATTATTGAGCCTAGGATTTTAGATACTATATTAGTCAAGCTAATCCCTCTGTGATTATCACAAGACGACTTGTCCCCCTTCTTGTATATCGGGATGATCAGTGACTTACACCAACCCGATGGGACTTCCTCTGATTCCCAGACGCTGCCTAGAACCTCCGTTAACGCAGACAGTAAACTGTCTCCTCCGTACTTAAATACCTCTGGAGTCAATAAATCAGGTCCCGCTGCTTTGCCTAGCTTCAGATTGGTGACAGCTTTAGTAACCTCAGTTAAGGACGGAGGACCTGTGTCTATCTCCCATTCAGGGAGGTGTTGGATGTCCGGCAGGTTAAGTGTGGCTGTGGGCCAATTAAACTGCTCTTCATAGTGTTCTTTCCAGCGCTCCAGACGTCTATCCTGGGAGCTAATTATGGTGCCATTTTTCTCGGAGATTGTTTCGCTTATCATTTGCCTTTTACCACCTGTTTCCCTGATAAGCCTGAATAGTTGTCTGGTGTTGCCTATCGCCGATGCTTTTTCCATCTCTTTCGCCTTTGTCAACCACCACTGTTCACGGTCCTTGCGGAGACTTTTCGTAAGTTTCTTTTTGTGCAGCTTTCGCTCCTCATTGAATTCGGAGCTCGCCGGTATAAGTCTTCTAGCATCTATCAGTTCGGATGAGGCAGTCGAAATCCAATGGTTTTTACTCACCTTTGGATTTACCTTATTCACAGCTTTTACAGCTGTATCTATGGCTGACTGAATATTTTTCCAGGCTTCTTCAGGGTGAGCGCAGCTGTCGAACTCAGATATGTGTTTAGCTAGTTCTTCCTCAAATAGGGACTTAGTTCCCTGGTCGAGCTGGGGACGTGATGGGTTTACCGCCAGCTGTTTCCTACGTCCGTTCAGTCGTAAGCACATACGAGCGCGGACCAGTGCATGATCGGTATCTACACACGTGTTCCAGAAGGAGCGACAATCTCCTACCGACCCACGCCAACGATAGCTTATTGCTATGTGGTCTATTTGTGTCCAGCGTTGATTTGATGATGGGGGTCGCCAGGTCAAACAGTGTCTCTCCTTGTGTTTGAAGTTAGTGCTTACAAGATACAAATGATTATCTGAACAGAACTGTAGGAGACGGTCACCGTTGTCGGTTCGCTGGCACGGAATTCCGTATGTGCCACCGACATTCTTCTCAGATTGACACAATTTCCCTACTTGAGCATTAAAGTCACCAGCTATAACGACTATATCTGAGCGTCTAGCCTTTCGCAGCAAACTAGACAGCTTTTGGTAGAACTCATCCTTCGTTTCATCCGAACTGCAGTCAGTGGGGGCGTAGGCGGAGATTACGAAAAGGCATCGGCGAGTAGTGCAGTCCTTTCTCCTTTTCACTGATCCGTTCAGACGGACAGCACACATTCGGCTATCTACCGGGATCCAGTCAAGTAATGTCTTTTCTGCTCTAGTACTTAAAGCTATCCCAACACCAGCTAATCCTCGTGAGCTAGCCGTCGCATCTCCTGACACCCTCAAGGTGAATTTTGCAGATTCATCCTGTTGGCCAGGTGGGGTTAGGTGAATAACCACACTTGGGTCTTGTATGCGTGTTTCTGAAACACAACATACATCAATGGCTCGGGATGCCAGAGTCTTGGCTAGTGATGCTTGTTGTCCTATTTGGCAAAGTGTCCTAACATTAAATGCTCCTATATAAAATTGGTGGCGTGGTTTTAGGAGACCATCGATGGTGGCTTTTTGGCTTCCATCGTTGTCAGTGCACACAGATTGAAGAGGAAGTGAAGAGCCATCAAGTAGAGGAGTTGCATTGGTAGAAGGAAGGCAAGATAATAGAGATGAAGATGAAGACAAAGATGAGCGAGGATTAGAGGGGTTTCGCGTGCACTTCGGATTGTGAGGGCGGTTGTTACTTCCCGGCTGCCCACACCGTGGAAGTTGGTTGCGTGACCGCAGAGCCCAGGGGACAACTGCTTGAGGCCGGTCACACACGGCCTGTTTTTGTTTGTTCTTTTTTATTTGGTGTGTCTCAGTAGCGTATTTATCACTTCTGCCCTGTGACACGGCAGCAGAAAGCGCGGTCGTTGTTAATCCGGGCCCCGACCGATCCGGCATGATATTTTGTGATGTATTTGAAATCATAGGATTGGATTGGGTAACTGCTTTTAGTCTAACTGCTATCCAAGCAACCTTTCTGGCATGGTAGGACCTGCAGGAACATAAGTTCCAGCCAGTATAGCTTGTTGGGTCATTGCAGTGTTCAAGCCCGACCACCACGTCAAGGTAGCAGCTTTCGGTCGGGGGAAGGACCATATAGTTGGATATTATAAGTCACCAGCCATTGAGAACGATTTTGAGCCATATCACCATTTGTCTCTAGCCTTAATGGGTTTTTACTGTCCCGAGGACCCCAATCAGTCAGGAAGCCAGTTGACACCTTCTTATGTGGCTTAAACTAACTAACTATTGTGGATTTCATTGACTGATGAAGTCATGTTTTCGTTTGATCACCACTAGCCAACTCTTTTCCAACCGGAACCTATGTCAGCTAACATTGCCCGTTGTCGAGAAAGGCGATGGCTAGGCATACGTAACCCATATCCTAACCACCTTAGCCGATGTAACTTCACAGCCTCGTCTATTGATTTCCCCTCCTTACCTAGCATTCGACCGATGCCTTACCTAAATATTCCTCACCCTATTATACCACTTTACACGGGAGATAGAACGCAGGCGCCTATGATGAAAGACTGACAGCCAACTTTTCATGTCTTCCACTTTCAATGGCCAGGTCTCATAACCATACAGGAGGACAGAGAGGATTGCTGAGCAGTATACACGCCCTTTGGTCAAAAGTCAGCCGGATATCACGTCTACGCCAGAGACGGTGTGAACTGGCACATGCGAAAATAGCCTTCTTTATTCGAGCTAAGATTTCGTCAGAGATCAATCCGTAGGCGCTGGCTAATGCGATTTCCCAAATAAGTGAAGTGGTCGACGCGCTCTACCACTTGACTCCTAATTTCTACGCTAGGAGTCAATGTAGTCCAGCCCTGTAGCATCATTTTACATTTTACCGGAGCGAATCGCGTACCAAACATTAGCAGATTGCAGCTCAAGGTGTTCAGAAGTTTCTGCATTTTTTTCAGCGTCGGCATATTGAAGTTTCAGGCAGCAACGGTATTTCTCTTCGAATAAACATTACTGATGAGAGTGTTTCTGCAAGATTCCAATTCTTAACTCAATGTACCTTCAGGGCAAATTCAACAGATTTTCATCACAAGACAGGTGATGAAATTCCTTTTTCTGCTTAGTGAGAAAAAAACACTGTGAAAATCTGTTAGCATTTCCATTCCATTTTCGCTTTTTTGATAAACTGATCTTTGTATAATTCCATCTGTTAATCTTTAGAATTGGACAACTATGAAGGATAATTTACCTTTTGATTCGACTGAAATTTAAAATTCGACTGATCTCTGAGAGATGTTTTGCAATTAATAGTGTTCTCTGAGCTGGTTGGTTTAGTTGCGAAGCTTTCGTCGTCCTTCTGGACAACATCTTCAGTGTTTAAAGTCGGATCAAAACAGCAACAAGAAACCATCATCGAAGACCACAAGGAAATTCATTCTACCATACATGAGGAATATCTCTGAAATAACAGCCAGAATACTGAAACCGTTTGATATAGATATAGCACACAAGCCAGTCAAATCGCTTAATTCGATATTATGCAAACCAAAACATCCAACAGAAAAAGGGAATAAAATTAATACTATTTACAAAATAAATTGTATGAACTGTAACAAGCATTACATCGGCCAAAGTGGGCGTCCCCTTCGAATCAGAATCCAAGAATACAAATCAGCCGTGAAAGGACACGATATGTATTCTTTAGTATCAATGCATATAGACAATTACGGTCATCAATTTGATTGCGATAATGTCAAAATCTTAGACAGAGGAAACACTATAAGTGCCATGGAATTCCTAGAAGCCTGGTACTCAAACGAAAATGCAATTAACAAACACGTTAATATAGACGAAATATACCAACTAATAAAAAGCAAATCAGGTGACCAGAAAGTTTAAAATCCAAGTCAATAGAAAATGGTCAATACATATGTAAAGATGGTTACCGGGAGACGCAATTATATCACTCATGAAGAAATTTAAATCATTTCACTTTGTGCCAAATATGGCGCTGAAGATGTTGTCCAGAAGAACGACGAAAGCTTCGCAACTAAACCAACCAGCTCAGAGAACACTATTAATTGCAGATGTTGTTGTTAAAGATTCCGAGGAGTTTACTTAGCTCAGCATTTTTATCGAAATTGATAAATACATCACCTATGTATCGCTTGTTAACTCTGAACTGATTGATGATGGCTTGGAGGCTATTGGACTACTTCTGACTTCTTTCTGTATACTACAACCTTCTCTCTGTTGGATCACAGTCTTAAGGTAAATTAGTGGATGGTGACTGGTAGTGGAATCCAGGATAAAGGGCGTTTCATCTTATTTGAGACTAAATCGTCAGCCAGAGGATTCGCCTGAATTCCCCTGTGAGTGGGTGACGATGTTTCCCCTGAGCCTGGAACCCAATACCCACAGTTTCAAACTCTTAAGCGTTGTCTAATAGTCCAATTGGGCTATTAGAACCACCTCTTCTGCTAAGGGTATTAGTAATTATTTAATACAGTCAGAACTCAGTGGGGAATGCAGGTGAAATTTGCATCCCGGATCCGACTGCTAAATCAGCAGATAACGTCGAAGTATCCTCACAAGCACGAGCCGACATGTCAACCTAAGGCTGGGCTCTTC
>OX235276.1:9833478-9850187 GCA_944472155.2 Trichobilharzia szidati
GTTCAGTAGTCCTAGCTTTTCCAATAGTTCTTTTTTCTGTCATACTGTTCTGTTGCATCATCGTCTAAATATTCGTGTCTTCTAATTTTTCGTGTTCAGACACCTAAATGGTCGGGAAATATGAACACGAAAAAGATAGTAATGAAATAATGCAATAACGAGGATTCGTTTAGGGACGACAAAATTTCGAAAGCAAATAATATAGTAGGGAGAGAGTTAAAATACACAAAAAAGGGAGTGGATCAATATACTTGATAAACATGGACAAAGTAAACAACATATACATATATATATAGAGAGAGAGACAGGATGACCTGGCAATGGGCTAAGTTCAGTGAGTAAAAATGAAATTTTTAAGAAGTATCGGAGTACAAGATTTCATTATGAGCTGAAATTGGTTAGCGAACCAATGGCAAACCAGCAGGGAGTACTGGACAGCCATTTCTTCAGCCTAGTCTGAAACTCTTCAGGAGTACTTATCCATTCCAGTGGGGTCCGAACTCAGGACCTTCCGGTTGCCAGGCGAGCTCGTAGACCAATAAGCCACTGAGGTCAGGCTGTAGCAATTTATTGAAAATGTCTCCTTCAAAAGTGAGTAACCATGGCTTTCTATATATATATGTATACATATGTAAGTTGGTGTATATGTATATACGTAATCTTACTGACTTAATAAGCATTGTGTGTTGTATACTGAGATCATTCCAATCGCAAGTCCAGTTCACCTAGGATTCTTCACTCTGTTCTTACTGATACACCCTGTTCACTTCAGGGTAGGAAAGATGAACAAAACCAGCTTCCTTCTGATAAGTAACAGGTTTAAATTTCACAATCTCAAGTTTTCAATATTTCAGTATAAAATTCTTGAGATGCAGGTTCCTCGGTTGCCTCTATCCAATAATCATAAAATCTACTTGAAATCTGTTTCCTAAGCATAAAGTTGTTAGTCTCCTTAAAACCTCTTTAACAAGACTCCACTCAGTGTAACTGGTCAGGCAAAAACTTTGCAAGTTGGAGAACTAACTGACCAGTCCACACCTCTTTACTCTATACAGATTTTCTCAACTGCCCGTATAATTCTTCTTTTTATTTTAACATTTAGACAGTTGAACTAGTTATCACATAATTATAATCTTTTGAAAACTTGATGTGAGCGTAATCTACATAAAATACTGAATAATCTTAGGTGATCGATAAAACTGATAACGAATTAATTAACTGATAATGATTAGTCATTTGAAAATAATCGATGGTCAACAAGAGGACACAAAGGACTGAATACTGGTTACAAAAACAAACTAATAAAGAGACTACATGCAACAAGTCACAAAAATGAAACTAACATTAGGGCAGTATATGGGGTTGGATAAGACGATCTCGGACACAAAGTTCCGGTTTTCCCTTACGGATTACTTAAGCTCCGGCCTTATGAAGACAGTGCAAGCGAAATCCTCTTGAATGACTTGATCTTGCTTCATTTATGACTCTAAATAAACTATCTTATGCTGTTGTGTGACTGGAAATAATAATATTTTGGAGAATTAAGCTGCCGCCTGTCTTGCGTCCTTTTGACAGCCATGCTGGTAGGTATTCATGACGGCGTCTAGACAATGTTCAGGTAGTATGGCCTGTGTACTTAGCTTCACAGAAGGAGGTGAACTGGTAAATGCACAGTGAATTTTCTAAAAGCAAAATCTCGTATTCGACATTTTGATGAACAAGAGCATGTGTGGAGAAGAAGGTGAAGCCAAGAGATGCAGCAAAAGGTGTCCTCCGATCTCTTATAAACAGAAGTCATTGGAGAACTTCACTAGCTACATCTCCCTTGAATTTCATATTTATGGTTAGTTAGACAGTAAACAGAGATATGAGGCAAAAAGAATAGTAATATGGAAGGACCGTATAGTTTTATTGTATATTATAAGTCACAAGGAGTAGATGCATCTGCACCAGCCATTGAGAACGATTTTGAGCCATATCACCAATTGTCTTCAGCCTTCATTGGCTTTTACCGTCCCGAGGATCCCAGCCAGGAAACCAGTTGACACCTTCCTACGTGGCTTAAACTAACTATTGTAGATTCCATTGACTGATGAAGTCATTTTTTCGTTCAACCAACACTAGCCAAGTCTTTTCCAACCGGACCCTATGTCAGCTAACATTGCCCGTTGTCGAGAAAGGCGATGGCTAGGCATACATAACCCATGTCCTAACCATCTCAGTCGATGTAACTTCACAGCCTCGTCTATTGATTTCCCCTCCTTAACTAGCACTCAACCGATGCCTTACCTCAATATTCCTCACCCTATTATACCACTTTACATGGGAGATAGAAAGCAGGTACCTATGATGAAAGAGTGACGGCCAGGCTTTTTATGTCTTCCACTTTCAATGGCCAGGTCCCACAACCATAGAGGAGGACGGAGCGGACTGCTGAGCAGTAAACACGCCCTTTGGTCGAAAGCCAGCCGGATATCACGTCTACGCCAGAGACGGCGTGAACTGGCACATGCGAAACTAGCCTTCTGTATTCGAGCTAAGATTTCGTCAGAGATCAACCCGTTGGCGCTGGCTAATGCAATTTCCCAAATAAGTGAAGTGGTCGACGCGCTCTACCACTTCACTCCTCATTTCTACGCTAGGAGTCAATGTAGTCTAGTCCTGAAGCAACATTTTACATTTTGCCGGAGCGAATCGCGTGCCAAACATTCGCAGATGGCAGCCCAAGGTGTTCAGAAGACTCTGCATTTTTTCAGCGTCGGAACATTGAAGTTTTAGGCAGCAACAGTATTTCTCTTCGAATATTCATTGCTGATGAGAGTGTTTCTGAAAGATTCTAATTCTTAACTCAATGTACCTTCGGGGCAAATGCAATGGATTGCCATCACAAGACAGGTGATGAAATTTCTTTTTCTGCTTACTGAGAAAAATAAACATTGTGAAAATCTGTCAGCATTTCCATTCCATTTTGGCTTTTTTGATAAATTGATTTTTGTATAATTCCATATGTTCATCTTTAGAATTGGACAACTACGAAGGATAATTTACCTTATGATTCGACTGAAATTTAAAATTCGACTGATCTCTGAGTGATGTTGTTGTTGTTAAAGATTCCGAGGAGTTTACTTATTATTATTTTTATTATTGTTCCCTTGGGTTCCTAGTGGAACATAGGGCTTCAACTGCACGTCTCCACTTGCTTCTGTCTTCTGCTGTACTTTTCACTTGCATCCATGTTAGTCCATGCTGTTTCAACTCTTCTTCACACGATCTCCTCCATGTCACCCTTGGACGTCCCACTCGCCGCTTCCCTTTCGGGTTCCACTCGAGCAATGGTCTGACGCGCGATGTCACCCAGTGGCCTCCTCAGCGAGTGTCCAATCCACCTCCACTTTCTCCTGCATATTTGTTGGGCGATTGGTTCTTATTTTGTTTTTTTCCATAGTTTCTTGTTGGTGTTTCTGAGGAGTTTACTTAGCTCAGTATCTTTATCGACATTGATAAAAGTATCACCCATATATCGCTTGTTAACTCTGAACTAATTGATGATAGCTTGTAGGCTACTGGACTACTTCCGACTTCTTTCTGTATCCTACAAGCTTCTCTCTGTTGGATCACTGTCTTAAAGTAAATTAATGGATGGTGACTGGTAGTGGAATCCAGGATAAAGGGCGTTTCATCCTACTTGAGACTAAATCGTCAGCTAGAGGATTCACCTGAATTCCCTTGTGAGTGAGTGACGATGTTTCCACTTAGCCTGGAACCCAATACCCACAGTTTCAAACTCTTAAGCGTTGTCTACTAGTCCATTTGGGCTATTAGAACCACCTCTTCTGCAAAGGGTATTAGTAATTATTTAATACAGTCAGAACTCAGTGGGGAATGCAGGTGAAATGTGCATCCCGGATCCGACTGCTAAATCCGCAGATAACGTCGAAGTATCCGCACAAGGACGAGCCGACATGTCAACCTGAGGCTGAGCTCTTCAGTCCAATCATCAGTTCAAATGGAATTAAAAGGATCACTGTTTTGTTCATAAGATATAAAAGCGGTTATCTAATGAGTAGATTATCCTTTCATAAATGTCTATTCGAATTATTTCATCTGAGCATCAATCATTAACACAGGGAATTCTTGACAAAGTTATTCTCGTAAAATGTAGTTCATTGCGGATTATTTTCATATACAGGGATCATTATTGTTTAAAAGAGGCCAGACACACTCTAGCACCCCGGTGTTGAAGAGAATAGAAGAGAAATACCTATTAACTGTCTTCAAAAAGAAGGAATACCCACACAATTTCATCAAAATGTGTTTAAATACAAGTTGTCACAAGAAAAGTTCACTCTACCATATGAATAAAATAAAAGATCTCTAAAATAAATCCCAGAATACACACTAGCCAGCACGATCACTTCATTCTATATTATGCATACCGAAATATCCAACAGAAAAACAACATAAGACTAACACCATTTACAAACTAAATTGCATGAGCTGCGACAAACACTACATCAGTCAAGGTGAGCGTCTCTCCTTCGAGTCCGAATCCAAAAACATAAATTAGCTGTGAAAAGGCAAGATATGTATTCTTTCATATATCGATGCATATAGATAATAATGGACATGAATTTGATTGGGATAATGTAGAAATTTCAAGTAAAGTAAACACCAAAAATACTACCAGGGAATTTCTAGAAGCCTAGTACTCAAATGAATCAGCAATTAACCAAACACATTAATTACAATAGACCAAATCTACCAACTAATAAAAATTAGAATAAAGCAAGAACAACAGTTTTTGCAGAATAAGATGATGGTACCATCATTTATTTCGTTAACCTTTCATCAGCTGCTTACAGGCCAAAGTCATTATTAAATATATCTACAGAAACAATTTTAACATACTTGCACAGAGTTCATTTTGAAACAAAAATCAATCAATATATGCATATAATAATATATAATAATAAACACTTTATCCCGAACAATAATGACCATACACAATGGAAACTTTCAACATTACGTAATCAGATGAAAATGTCCAGTTACCATGGCAAAGAAAGACTGATAACCACTCCTTTCTGAACGCATAAGTCGGGTTTCAGGCGCTTGATGGAGATTGCTTCGGCAAACTTGAGGTGAACTGAACTCTTTTGCCTATTGATAATTTTGAACGATCTTGCGACGTCCACCTCACGACCCGTGTCAAGGAGATGCCTGGCAATGGCACTGTTTAAAGCATTTGTTCCCTTTAAACATAAACTTTTTGGTACATGTTCAGGAAATCGGAGGTATGCCCTTCTTTCTGTTCTTCCAATGTAACTGCTCCCGCAGATACATGTAAATTTGTATATACAGTTGGAGTTAACATGAGAAGGATATCTATCGATTTTTGATTGCACCAAAGAGCAAGTTGTTCGATAGACGGGAACTAGCTTAGCTGCAGGATAGACTCTGCCTAGTGACGTCCTCAGTCTTCTGTTGACAGTGACAGCTTATCTTTCTGCAGCTTGCATTCAAAGGTGATGATACTGCTAGTAGAATAAGATACAGACTGAACGCTGCCCTGAAAAGAAAATATCCAGCCGCCAAGCTTGTATGTGTTTATCAAACAACTAGTTATTTGAGACAATCAAAAGTGGACAAATACCCACCTCATGTTACCTCCAACTGTGTCTACCAATTTACATGTACGTGCCAAAGCACATACATCGGAAGAACAGAGAGAAGGGTTATTGTCCGCATTTCTGAACACATACCAAAGAACCTGAGACTGAAAGGTCCACAAGCATTAAACAGTGCGTCATCTATTGGACACTGGTCATATTGTAGACAACCTGAAGTCGTTCAAAATAATCAACAAGCAAAAGAAACCTAGCTTGCTACGCTTTGCTGAAGCAATTGCTATCAAACGACTTAAACCAAATCTATGTATGCAGAAAGAGACAGTGGTGAATCTTGCACTGCCCTGGTGATAACAAAATATACAACTTGTATGAGTCACCCTTTTTCTTGTTTAGAAAACTCTACTCTCTCATCTAAACATGACTCACCCTACCTTGTTCTTTTCCTTTTTTTCTATTGGCTATTAGATAAGACATTTTCTTTAGTTACGTAATCTACTTTTGTTTGTTATGCTCTTTCTAGATAAACCTTGTTTCTACGCAACTCTGTTTTTGTTTCCAAGCCTAAT
The DNA here is from genome assembly GCA_944472155.2 of Trichobilharzia szidati. Lineage (NCBI taxonomy): Eukaryota > Metazoa > Platyhelminthes > Trematoda > Strigeidida > Schistosomatidae > Trichobilharzia > Trichobilharzia szidati. Next base: position 9,839,675 of record OX235276.1, read on the forward strand.
TGTCTAATTATTCTATAAATAGTCAGTGTTTGTAACTCTTTATTGGTTAAATCATTCCGGACTAATGTTACTTTTACTTCCTACCAATTACTGCTTGTGATCATGGAAAAGTATTTTCAAATCTTTCATGTAATTCATATTTTTTATCGTTCAGGTTGTAAGCAGTTGAGAAGAATCCTCGAAATAATAAAAGATGAGCTCATATTATCTTGTTGTTCTTGTTTTGTTCAAGTTGCTGTAATATTGTCACCTTTAATCACAAGACAAGAAAGTTCAAATCCCAAGTCAATAAAAATGAATGATAGAGACGTAAATTAACAGTGAATCACGACAATGTTAGTCACTTTGCTTTTCCTTTGCATTTCCAGTGGAGCATAGGGCTTCAAGCTCTGAGCTTTGAAGTTTTAGTAGCAGTGATGTTTTTCAAGGGGTGGGGTTGCTAGCTTCGCGTCCAACCTCCCCTCTTTGTCAGGAAGGTAAAGGAGTGCCCCAGCAGGGACTCGAACTCCGGGCCATCACTCTACCAGTGAACCACCGCTGCACAATGGTTGTCACTAACAAGATACAATTATATCATCGTTCATGGAGAATTCCAATAATTCATGAAAAATTCCCATTCGAACATTAATAGACAGAAGACCAGTAGTTCAGCGAAGAGTCTCTTCTCAGAGGCGAATTCATTTTCATAGCTGTACAATCGCAAATATATATATATTTGGTTGTTTTGTATGTATGTGTACATTTAATTTGTCAAACGAAAATACAACTAGTAAGTTCAGATGAATTGGATGTTGATATAAGAGGGTAGTAACAAAAGTGATGAGTTGTCACAAACGACTGTTAAAGAAGGGTTATGTAATAACATGAATAGTTTGATGAAAGAGTTGTGCTCAGAGTGTACATGGAAATAAAATAACGTACGTAATTACGCAAGGGTTTTAAGTAGTTAGAAAAAGTGAGTATACAAGCAAAAGTCAAGTCAAATCAACAGAGTTGTTACCATGATAGTAGAAGTGATTGAATAATTTTCTTTTGAATGTATAGTTCTGGTTCTTCTAATTGAATGGCTAGAGCTTCTGCAATGCAAAGAAGACGGAAAAGTTTTGTCTTTGGTAGGTTGTTCTTCACTCTGTAGATTACTTTGAAGGAAGCGTTTGTTGAGATGAAATGACCAGTTGTGACTAGATGTTCGATTATTGCACTCCTTATATGACTACTACTTCCTTTCTGCAGCCACGCTGGGTAGTGTTCTTTGACCCTTTTTGACAGGATGCGCGTTGAACGACCGATTTGCCTAGCTCCACAGCAACAGGTGAACTGATATTTACACATAGAAGTGATCAGGTGCGAGATCTTGTTCTTTGGGCTTCTGTAGATCAGCTGGCGACTGGAGAACACTACTCTCAATGTTGCTGCAAAGAAAGTTCTTCTTAAAGAAGTGGAAATTCTCCTCCTCACGTTATTACGTAACTCTTCTTTAACAGTCGTTTGTGACAACTCATCACTTTTGTTACTACTCTCTTATATCAACAACCAATTCATCTGAACTTACTAATTGTATTTTCGTTTGACAAATTTAATGTGCATCGGTGGCACAGTGGTTAGGACTCTCGCTGACCATGCACATGGACTGGGGTTCGATCCCCCGTCGACACACACCTGATATCTATGGTCGGCCTGTAAAATTTGGGCTACCGATATCACATGCTGAAAATTCCATACCTGTACCAAAAAAATACGATGTGGAATCAAGCTGTTGTCTTGAAGGGGAACAACGAAATCTGCGTAATTAAATTAACCAACTCAGTCAGTGAACGAACAACTAAATCAAAAATGTGGATCAACTAGTGAAAGTCAAGAGATTCTGGACAGTTAGTGTCTTTGTTTACTTCAAATAGTCGCTTTTTTTATTGGTATCCATTATCCAGTTCATGCATAATTGAAATCAAGATGTTTGTTTGTATTTTTCAACTAATCTAACAGAGATTATTAGAACAACTATTAAATAAATATGATGAAGGTTGTTCATTTTATCTCTTCAAAATAATTTATTCCTTTTCAGAAATCTGGAAAATAAACAAAAACAGCATATGTGTACAAGGATGGATAATAAGGGGTCATTCATTTTTTTTCGTTGATTATTTTGTGGATTGCTTTCAACTGTGTATAACGTAAATAATACCAAAATAACGAAAAAAAGCAAGAAAGACCACATTTACAGTTTCATTAAACTAGTAACTAACAATTTTGTATTCAAGTATTGGTTTGTAGGGATTTGGTTGATTGGTTACAGGATTTCATCATGAGCTGACATTGGTTAGAGAACCATTGGAAAAACAACTGGGAGTACTGGACAGCTGTTTCGTCGTAGTTTGGGACTCTTCATCAGTACGCACCCACCGGAGTTCGAACCCAGGACCTTCTGGTTCCAGGTTTTCCAATGGTTCTCTAACCAATGTCAGCTCATCATGAAATCCTGTAACCAATCAACCAAATCCCTACAAACCAATACTTGAATATCAATGAGATGCTCACTGGCGACTAGCCCTAATCAGGTAGGTAGTTACCTGGCGTTCTAGTGGGAAGTCGTGACCCGTAGGGTGCGGCAGGTCGGGTGTGAGGACAAATACTCGCCGAAGATATTGGCTAGCGGTTGCGCTATATTCGTGAATTGGCATAAGTTAGGATTAATGGGCCATTGGATCGGGTCCCAGTGGCTTAATTGTATACGAGCTCGCCTTGTAACCAGAAGGTCCTGGGTTCGAATCCCGGTGGGTGCGTACGGCTGAAGAGTCCCAAACTAGGACGAAACAGCTGTCCAGTACTCATGATGAAATCCCGTAACCTAACAATTTTGTGTTAGTGTACTACAGTACCATATGCTCTATCAGCCAATTTAAACTGTAATGACTAAATTTTTTTATTCGGTTATGCGATCTGAACGCATGAAAGTGATCTCTACCTTCTACTGTATTATAGCCGACAAAACTTCATTTGAGACACGCGCTACCACGAAATGTTCCAAACGCGGGGAAAAGATGACTATTATTCAGTATTTTAGCGGTTCTATTCAACAATGACAAAAATAACATCAAAACTCAAATTCACCTCAACAGTGCAGTCAGGCACTTGATATATACAGGCAGCTAATGTAAGTTTCGAAATACAAAACAAGTACTGTAAGACAAAACTGCTTAACCAAAGTTCAACTGTGAAAGGTACCTTCGAATCGAGGAGGAAGAGAATATTCCCGATGAATGAGCTGGGATCAATCGAAAGTTCTATCTACAAGAATCAGACAAACCAACATTTCCCACAGACAGTCAGTCCTGGGTCAGAATCACCTCTATTCACTCAAACAAACTCATACTGTTAAAAATAAACTCAATGTACACACAACTACACAGAGAAGTATTACAAGTGAAGACTAAAAAATGCAAGACAAAGGCAAATAATAATAAAGGTCAACAATCAGTATGTGATACGCAAATGTCAAATTAATGATACACAGTCTAGGTGGGAGAGAAACGTATAATAATTACGAGATTAATTGAAATGTCTAAATATAAGTATTTTTTATTCCTTTACGTTCCCAGTGGAACATAGGTCTTCAAGCTAGAGACTTGAAGTATCTGTAGCAGTGGTGATTTTTTTTACAAGATAGGGTTACTAGCCTCATGTCCAACCTTCCCTCTTTATCAGTCTTATTACTGGCTTACCGAGGTAAAAGAGTCCGTCCGTTGGCCGGGGATCGAACCACGGACCACCTGCGTGGTCGGCTCACAATCTACCGCTGTTCCGCCGACGCATAACTATAAGTATAGACACCATAAACAGATCTTTGAGGAGTTATTTTCCAAACAATTTGTCCATTGCAACAACTGTGGTCATAAACTAACACGCAAATATATCAGAAACGTGTAAAAAAGACCTTATATCAGGTTGTTTTTTAGCATATTTCAAGAAATTTATGCCTAAATGGAGGCAGATATTTAAAGAATGAAATTATCGAAACAGTTAGCGGATATGAAGCATTTTGTCGACATCTTTAAATCCTTCAAAATAATAAATGCGCAAAGGACATTAAATTTTCTAAGATTTGACAAGGTGATTACTTTTTACGAGCTTGACCAAGGGTTGATATCAGTTAGAGAATCACTGAAAACCAGGGAGTATTGGACAACTGTTTCATCCTAGTTTGGGAATTATTGGCAGTACACACCCACTAGGGTTGGAACCCAGGATCTGCCGATTACAAGACAAGCTGGCTCGTTTACCATTCAGCCACTGGGACCCAATCCAATGGCCAGTCCATGAATTCTAACTTCTACCAATTCATGATTTAGTGCGACCACCAACCAATGTCATTGGTGGGAAATCCATCCTCACACTTGACTGGATGGACCTTACTGGTCACGACTTTTCACTAGAACTCCAGGTACCCCATTGGTTGAGTAATGCTGGTGATTCCCAAGACTAGGATGAAACAGCTGTCCAGTACTCCCTGGTTTTCAGTGGTTGTCTAAATGATATCAATCCGTGATCAACTCGTAAAAACAAATCTAATCTTTACAAACCAACCCTTGAAAGGTAATTACTTTCAGACAGAAAAACGAAAGCTCTTCCATTTACTCTACAAATTTTGGATGCCTTTTGGTATTACCCAACTTTTAGTATAAACTTACTAATCTTTAGCCCCCCACCCACTTAGTTACAATTTGATTAGTTCACACTGTTTTGTGATACTTTGATGATGTAAGCAATGCTTCTTTTTGCAGTGCCTGATATTCTGTGAAGTTGTAACCAGCGGGACCCACCAACTGTGCTGAGAAGACAGTTACTCTCCTATGACACTGACTGGTGGTTGCTCTCTCTCCCTCTCTCTCTCTCTCTACATATATATCGTGAAGTTGGAATTCATGGGCTGGCCATTGAGTCAGGTCCCAGTGACTGGATAGTCTACGAGACCAGCTTGCAACCAGAAGTTCTTGGGTTCGACTCCTGGCAGTGGGGTGAGTGCGTACTGGTGATGAGTCCCAAACTTGGCTGACGAAACAGCTGGTTGTCCAGTTCTTCCTGATGGTTTTCCAATGGTTCTTTAACTTATGTCAACTGGTGATCGAACCTGCAACCAATCAAAGCCCTGGATATACATACAAATAATTATTTTAAAATAATTGCGATTTTACACCTAAGTGAATGAATTCATAGAAAAGAGTCTCTTCTTCGAATTGTTCGTTTTTATTTCCATATCTGTTTATGGATCACTAGTTTGTGCACACAACTACTTTTAATAACTTTCGTGTAGTTACAAATCCATTAATGCTGGCGTAACACCAACTTGAAAACTTTACTTCTTGTTGATTATAAATACACAGACACAACAGTGAATGACGAAATCTCATTTTGTCTTACGTTCTCATGCAGTGACCATACAGCTTTATATACATTTAAATGTTAATTAAAACTCACTGACTGTTATCATTCCATCTCGTACTTGTACTTCATCACAGTTTCTAATATAGTGCTGATTAGTCTTTATAGGCTGCCGTTTTCTAACATTCATGAATTTATAACCGCAGGGGTTAGAAAAAAGGGTTATTGAAAAGAATCTCTCACTCTGGTTATCCTTATTCAAAATATATTAGAGGGATATTCAAATTACATGAATAATCCCCATCTAAACATTAATGAAAACAAAACTCGTAGTTCGGCGTAGAGGCTCTTCTCGGGGAATTCATTTTCCCCCTCAGGTGTACAATCGCCTTTATATACAGTTCCAGTTTCATGAAAGGGGTTAGCAACAAAAGTGATGAGTTATCACAAAAAGAGATGTTGTTGTTAGTCAATGCATCAAAGAAGTTGAATAATTGTTGTATTAGAATTACGTCATAAGATAAATAATTTGATTAGTGAGTTGTCATTGGAATTCACATGAAAACGCAGCAAAATATGGGATAAAGTAGGAGTTCTAAAGAAACAGAGGAGCTGAATTTACTTAGAAAAACAAGCAAACGAAGATCAAGTCAGTGAAAATCGATAAGTTTGTTACCATGATAACGGAAGTGGTTGAATGATTTTGTTTTGTATGTATAGCACCGATTTTTCCAACTGAATAGCTAAAGCTTCAGAAAAGCATGGGAAACAAAAGCGTACCACCTTCAGTAGGTACTTACTTTGAAGGAAGCGTTTGTTGAGGTGGGATGTTCACTGTTGATAAGGTGTTCGATTATCTCACTCCTTATGAAGAGAGCCACTAATATCTTTCTGTAACCATGTGGTGGGATAGTGTTCTTGGATGCCTTTAAATAGGTAGGATAAGCATCGAACGACCAGTGTGCCTGGCTGTGCAGCAACAGGTGAACTGATATACACAAACAAAAGTGATCAAATGTGAGATCTTATCATTAAGGCTTCTGAAGATCAGTGGGCGACTGCAGAACACTAATTTTAAAGTTGCTGAGAAGAATTTTCTTCCCAGAGATGCTGAAATCCTCCTCTTAATTATTTCGTAGGCTAAGTCTCCCTTGAAATCCAGGTTCATGTAAAGTTTCTTTTTCGGAACAAGTAATGTTTGCTTCCTCTGAATTTTGAGTCTGATATTCATGTTGATACATCTTTGTGGGTACCCATTTTGGTTGAAAGCTTTTTTCAGAAGACGCGGCTCATCTGTAGCGCTGACACCTTGGAAGCAGAACTAGATATATTTATAAATTCTGTTTCACAGCTAAAAAGGGAAAAGAAATTCACTGAAAGGAGCCTCTTCGCTGAACTACGTATTTTTTTTTGTATTTAGATTACAACATCGATTTAACACATCATGGAATAGGAAGTGCAAACAGAGCAAAGCTTGGGAAAGATGGAGAGATCGGAGATAGCTGCAGAAATAATTTTAAATAGCTCTAGAGGTTACAGTGCAACACGAGGAGTTGTAAATCGTAAGAATTAAATCACCTCGGTCAGCTAAAATCGGTAAAATGAAGGACTATGGAATCAACGTAATTAAAATCAACGTGTTTCAAGCAATGCAGTGACAGACTGCCCACACTCTCTTTCTGAATTCAAAAGTTCGGTTGCAGAAGCTTATATTGTTATAGCTTTGCCGAAAGCCTACCAATCATAGAATACTTAGCGTTTTTCATTGGACTTGGAGGCGTCAGAAAAGTGCCATGTATCCACAAGATGCGTAGATATTGTACTGTCTGAATGTTCACCTCCTTAAGGTAAAGATCTCCTTGGATAAATTTCAGAAAACTAGATACACGCTCACTGCCGAGTCCTTCATGTGAATATTATTTCATAATGAATGGCAAATGAAATGGATTTCGTTGATCACAGCAAAGGAAACGTACCACAGTACAGTATTATTATTAACCTTTGTAGTAATAGTAAACATTCCGTAGGCAAACCTTGACCATTACTTAAGAAGTAATAGGTGAGTTAATCGGTGGCTGGCGATTAACAGTGGAATCCAGAATGTACACTTCGTTCTATTTAGGACCGGCTCGTCATCTGGATATATCTGCATTTTCCAGTGAGTCCGTGACGGTGTTTCCCACACTAGAACTCGAACCTAGTACCCATCGTTTCAAAAAGCGTAGCACTACCCACTAGACCATTTGAGCTACAAGAGTTACCACCTCTTGCTTAATGGCCGTCAGTTTTATTTAATCCAATTTAAATAAGAGCTGAGTTGTTTATTTACCTGGCAAGCAAAATATCATAGTCTCAATATCTCTCGGTAAAAATACACTGACCTAATAACCTTTGAATTTACCCTTAATTGATGATGTTTTGTCTGTTAGATAGTGTTCATCTGAACAAGACCGACAAGACTAGATACAATATTTTGTTTAAGATATCAAAGAAATCATAAACCCTACAATCTTCCTCACAAAGATATCAGACCATGAGATCCTTATGTCAGTGTTAGTGAAAATTGAATGAGCAACATATAATTTGTTTATTTGAATTGTCCTCCATTTGGCGGAAAACAACAATGGTGGCCATTGCCTCATCTTACGCTGATTGGTAGAAGACTGGAGAAATATAATCAGAAGTATTATTGTGCCTTATATTAACATTTATTCATAAACCGTGTGCCCTGTAAACCTGATAAACGATTCTAATACCTCGGGTCCATTTCTTGATATTCTCGCGTTAATTACTGCACATAGTATTCTGAAGCATGAATTAATCTTCTAAAATCAGCTCTAGATTCAGGATCTTATGCGATCTAGATATCTGATACCCTGTATTTCTATCCCATATAATCAATCAGATGGAGATACAAATTAGCTTAATGGAATATGCTCCCTGTTTGAATCTTACTGCATTCTTCTTCTCAGTACTGTCACCTTCTTCTTGCGTCTCTTCTTCGATGGCTTTTCCAGTGACACACCTATTATTATTGCTTCTCTGAAGATGTTACAAGATTTACTAATTAGATCTATTTATAAGTAGAAAACATACATCAGGAAAAACAAAATAATTGAACAAAGGATATCCTTTTTAATAATTTCCTCTTCTGGCTCTACAATTATTTTTATGTTTATATGCATAGAATATTCTAGAACAGTCGTTAATAACAATATTGGTGTTTTTTAAATAATGTCGATCTGTTAAGTAAGATCACAGTGGAATTACCACAGTTCACTAAAGATGCATAAATTATAATAAACATACAAATATAGTAGCAAATAGAATATTAAATGAAATTAAGGAAATTTCCACAACCAATTGAGGATCATTGGAACCTAGATGGCCAAGGTAAGAACAATGTCTGAACTAGCTTCTTTTGGATCCCGACGGCCATCTTCAGCAATATTTAGTAGTCGATCTCTTAAGGCGAAATTGAGATTTATTGGTATGTGGCAAATGACTTTGAAGGCCTGGTTAACGTCAGTCTTGTGTTCTGTATCCACAGGATGAAATAGAATAGCGCTGCGAATAGATTTTGTTTATCGTTTTTTTTTATTTTACAGCTTGATTCCACACCGTATTTTCAGTACAAGTGTGGAATTTTCAGCATGGATATCGGTAGCCCAAATTCAGGCCGACCATAGATATCGGGTGTGCGCCGGCAGGGGATCGAACCCCGGACTATGTGCATGGTCGGTGAGAGTCCTAACCACTGTGTCACCGACGCACATAGGGTGATGTTCGGAAATTCGACGAGAAACACGCCTAATTGTACGGCTTATGTAACTGGCTCCACAGAAGCAGTCAAATTGGTAGAAATTAGGCAGTCTGTCTTTTTCTCCCGAACGCAAAAGAGGAGTGATTTTGAAGACATTGCGTAATTCGGCAGCAGTGAATGCTCCTTTTGCCGCATTCCTAAGGCGTTGGTTAGTATCTCACTGATGTTATCACCAACGAACTGCATTTGTAAGAACAAGGCCTTTTTCGGAACTGTTGGTACTTCAGCTTGCCTTAAGTTTTGATTCATATTCTTATCAATGAATTTTTCTGGATAACCGTTCTCACTTAGCAAGTGTTTAATAATACCAAGTTCTTCATCAGAACATTCATCAGAGCAGATTGAACTTGCTCTGTGATCAGACCAAGCACTTTATCAGATTGCGTTTGTATTTCAAAGGCATGAAGCTGAAAAAATGAGTATACTGACAGTCAGTTGATGTAGGTTTTCTATATACACTTCTTCCTATTATTGTACCGTCCTCTTTTCTAGTCATAAGGAAGTCTGGGAATGAAATACTAGAGTCTTTTTCTTTCTCGATGGTAAAACCTATTGCAAGATGAACATCGTTAAATTTGTCCAGGATGTTCTTTGCTTCATCCTCAATTTTCATAATCAAAAATGTATCATCCATGTACCGACAGTAGAATTCTAGTTCATCAGTTACATCTTTCAAAGGACCATTTTCTAGCTTCACAAGGAAAATGTCGGCTAGAATGGGTCCTAGTGGTGACCCCATTGCCACACCATCGATTTGTCTGTATAGTTCCTTATTAAATAAAAAGTGAACATTCATTGTGCATTTCAAGAGAAGCTCTTTTATAAAAGATGTAGAAATGCCGACATCGATGTTTCGTTTTATGAGTTATTCACATACATTACACTACATTACATACTACTATTTCCATTAGTGGTACACTGGTGAATAAGGAAGATACGTCAAATGATATCATGAATTTATTGTCAACATTTAAATCTTTTATCCTTTCAACAAATCCAAAGGTATCTTTTACACTGTGTTTCACCAATTCAGTATGTAAAGGCTGTAAGAGTTCGAGTTTATGTTTAAATTATCTAGGTCATATTTTTGTATATAAATGACGATTTATGAACCGTCCGAAAAAATGTTGTACTATATATGGACATTCACAGATAGTTGTTCTGGCTTCTGACGTCATCTGTCCAGTGGCAGTTTGTGTGATTAATCGAGTTTTTCCGTGAGCAGTGATCACTTGGCGATTTACCAGTCTGGTTGATAGGTCAATGAGTCATCGGCTAGTCTTATTGATTAGAGAGTTAGTTAGTTGTGTGACA
>OX235276.1:9850686-9886401 GCA_944472155.2 Trichobilharzia szidati
ACTTCCTTCTACGTATTTGTTGAGCGATAGGTTCGCCGCTGGTTTATTCCCAGAGTTTCTTGTTGCTAATTCTTTTGGGCCGCCTGGTCTTCAGTAGAGAGCGAAGGTAGGTAGTAGTTGATAAGAGTCTGAAGCCTGTTCGAAATGCTTCTTGTGACGCTCAAAGTCTCTGAGCCATGTAGAAGAACTGTCCTAACATTGGTGTTGAAACTTCGAATTTTATTCTGTCTGAGCGCGGAAGATTTCCAAACTGATTTCAGAGTGATGAAGGTGTGTTGTGCTTTTTCGATTCCCGTTTCGACATCCTTATCCGTGCCGCGACTGACTGTAGCTGGAAGGATGCTGTCTAGATTTCAGATTTCTCCCGTTGATGCTGACTGGTTGTTGTTATTGTTGTTGTAGCTGGTTATCTTCATCACCTGTGTCTTCTCTGCCTTCCTCTTCTTCAAACTTGCTGATTTTCGCCTGTAAGTCTTCCAGTTTGTGTGACATGAGATATAAATCGTCCTCGAAGTCCATAACTTGTAGAGTCTTCTTATCGGGCCAACGTATTCCTGTCTTCTCACTTTCCATTCACAGTCTAAAGCATAATGCATTCCACCACGATTAGAAATATCATCGGTAATAGTAGGCAGCCTTGTCTTACTCCCGTATTGATTTCAAAGGCTACTCTGAGTTTTTCGTCTTGAACCAATTGCCACGTGGCATTGTCATTTGGCTGTTGAATGAGGTTGAAAAAGACTTGAGTTACTTCACAGTGTTGCAATAGTTGCTAAATTACTTCTCGGTCAACACTGTCGAAGGCCTTTCAAAGTCGGTGTAGTTAAGGTATTATAGATTTGACTACCATTTTATGCTCCGTTCAATGATGATACGTCTTGGCACTGCAGTTTGATCTGAATATGATTTACCTTTTCTGAATCCAGTTTGTTGTGGGTGGAGTCTTGCATCCAATGCAATGGCTGGCTGGCTGGCTGGATTCAACATAGAACTTGGCACCAAAGTGCAGCAGTTCAAGTTGCCACGTTCCAAAGAGCACACAAAGGTAGACAAGAAAATGAGTGAACAGAATCAATAGAGTTTTGACAAGTATAAGAGTGAAAGAGAATGAGTAATGGTAGAAAGGAATATGAAAGATTACAGAGACTGAATACATCTGCGTAAGCCATTGACAACGATTTGGAGCCATGTCACCTAGTGTCTGTCTCCAGCCATTGCTTCTTAGAGTCCCGAGGGCGGGCCCCAACCTGGAAGTCTGCATCTCCCTATCTGACTCAGTTTAACTGTCAACGATTTCATGGATTGATGAGGCCATGTTTTTGTTTGGCCACCACTTACTCTTTTCCAACCTGCACCTGTATCAGCTAGTAATGCCCGTCGGAAGGGGGAGGCGATGGTTAGGAATGCGCAGCATGTGACCTAGCCATCTCAATCTATGTAACTTTATAGTCTCTTCGATTGATTTTCCCTCTTTGCCCAACACTACGCCTAACGTCAACATTACTTGCCTTATTATACCACCTTCTAATGTGAGAAAGAGATCGTAGACATCTATGATCAAAAACAGTCAACCTTTTCATGTCTTCAACTCGTATTGGCCATGTTTCATTCTCACCGGGATGATGTGACTCAGAATTTTACTTGTTGTGGACAAGAGTGTGATTCCTCACCATTTCTTGCAGAGGCGTAATTCACTGTTCTTTGGTAGTTTCATAAGGTAGCCTTTCATCCAATCAGTAGGTACCTTTCCTTCCTTCCAAAGTCTTTGCCACAGTGGCGTCAGCATATCCACTGTGGTATGCTGAGGTATGTTTTCAGTGCTTCAGGAGGAATTCCGTCCGGTAATGCAGTCTTCCCAGTTGGCTTGAAGTAGCTTGATTGTACTCACGATTTATTAGAGGTTGACAAATGTGTAGTTCACATTATGATACAGTATTCCTTGTAATCTGATGGTGGATTCATTGTGGAAATTATGCGTCTTGCACACTCTATTAAGCTTCAGTGTAAGTTTCTGTAGTTCTTTTAGTTTCATCTATCCTGTGTACTAAATATATTGACTGACTGGCTCCAACGTAGAACTTTGCACACATGGGCAGCAGTAACAGCTGCCACTCTCCCTCCATTTAACACAAAAAGCAAAGTAAGAGAGGAAAGAGAGCTACAAAACACAGATAATAAACAGAAGTGTGAGTGAGGAAAAAAGGATATTAATACGGAAGAACAAAAGAGTTTTATTGAATGTAATAAATCACAAAAAGTGAATGCATCTGTACACCAGCCAATGAGAACTATCATTTCCAGTCATGTCACCAATTGTCTACAGCCTTCATTGGTTCCATCCTACCATCTCGAGGACCACGACCAGTCAGCCACGTAGTCTACATCTTCCTACGTGATTGGCTGGCTTAAACTAACTGTTTTAGACATCACTGACTGACAAAGCCATGTTTTGGTTTGTCCACCACCAGCTCTTTTCCAACCTGACCCTATGTTGGCAGCTAACATTGCCCATTGTCGAGGAAGGTGATCGATAGCTAGAAATACGTGCGTAACACATGTCCTAACCATCTCAATCGATGCACCTGCTTCACAACCTCGTCCATTGATTTTCCCTCCTTACCTTCCACTCGACCGAATTCTTACCTCAATATTACTCACCCTACAATACCACCTAGCACAGGAGATGGAACACGCAGACACCTATGATCAAAGACAGTCAGCTAGGCGTTTCATGTCTTCCACTTTCAATGACAGCAATGTCTCACTCACAGGGATAAAGGAGGAGGGAGCGAACTGCTGTGCAGTACACACGTCGTCTGATCGACAGACAGCCGGCCGGATATCACGTTTAAACCAGATATGGCGTGAGTTAGCAAACACCAAACGAGCCTTCTCTGTCTGTGCTGAGATTTCCTCAGCGATCAACCCGCTGGAGCTATTGACGAAGTTTATTAGCATATATATATAGAGAGTAGGTCAGGCAGAGATGATGATTTTGACCAATAACCTTCTCGGCAATGCTTAGATTATTTGTATTTAATAAAAGCGTAGTAGGGTGTGCGGTGTTATTGTTTGCTCTATAGGAATTCATATAATGCTCAGAATTTGTTTTTCACATTGTCTTTTTCAGGCTTACAGGCTTTCGAAAATTGTCTTCTATCGATCGAGATGCTATTATACTTTCACATGCTGAAATCTCAAAGTATGCATTTTACTCCTTTACATTCTTTCTTTTTCTAAAATGTTTGTCCCACATTTATTATTTAATTATTTATCAGTACAAGACATATAAGCGGACAATATTGTTTTCGATTAGATCTTCAGGCTTTACTCTAATTTACATAGATTTATATATAAAATTTTGATCAATGACGGTGATTTTGGGAATCAATTAATAATAATGTGGTAAATGTTTTGAACGAAATTAATACCGATGATTATAATGATAACAAAATATTGATAATAAGGTTTATGCAGGTGATAAGAATAACAAAGATAGTATATGTATATAAGTGTATAAATAAATTAGGTCAAATGTTAAAAGGTGAAGTGGAACGATAATCAGAGTTTAAATAAATATTATAAAAGTACGAAGGAGATGGAAAATAAGAAAGGGTGGGAGGGTTTTGAATACAATTCACCTAGGGAGAGACAAAGGCAGAACAAACTTCTTTCGTACGCAAAGACTAGTATTGTTCTCTCGAATTAATTCCCATAGCTTCGTCTATGTGTAACAGACAGATTCGAATTCCGTTCGAAAGGCTAGATGGAATGCGATAGATAACTTTGAAGGCACTTCTACTGTCCACTTGGTGACCACTATCAATCAAATGAGCCAAAATAGAACTTCGTATGGATTTTATTTGACCTTTTCCGAACCATGAAGGAAGATGCTCATTAATGCGTTTGTCGAGCTGTCTAGTTGTTCGCCCTATATAGCTTTCTCCACAGGAGCAACTAAATTTGTAGATACACATCGAAGTGGCACAACTAGGTAGCTTATCTTTCACTTGAGCAATCAAAATTGGTCGGCTGGAAAATGACAAACAAAGGGTGGCGGCAGTATAAGTCCGTTTTATCGCTCTCGATAATCTCAGATGTAAGACTTCACTAGCTACATACCCATTAAATTGAAGTTTCATGAACAGTTCTTTCTTTTTAACTGTTGTCAGTTTTTCTTTGTTGTGGCTGGTATTCATGTGTCTCCTAACAAATCTACTAGGATAACCCATTTGGACCAGCGTATTCTGGATATATCCTAGCTCATTTTCTAGGGAGTCATCTGTACAAATACGTCTTGCTCTATTCGTAAGGCATCTGACCAAATTGATTTTATATCAGAGTGGCACAAAACTGAGGAAATGCGTATATTGTCTTACAGATGTAGGTTTTCTATAGACGTCTCTCTTGAGTGAACCATCCTCTCTTCTGCTCAATTGGACGTCAAGGAAATGTAATGTTCTTCTTCACAAGTGAAGATGAGCGATGGATGTGCATCATTAAACTTTTTTAACATTTCATTCTTGTCAGTTTTCACATCAAGAATAATGAACGTATCATCAACATAACGAAAATAAGAATCGGTTTTCTCTATTATTTGTCTCAATGGACCATTTTCAATCTTGGCTAGAAAGAAATCTGCCAAAATTGGCCCCAATGGAGAACCCATAGCAATACCGTCGATTTGCCTGTAGTAAAGGTTGTTGAATATGAAATGTACATTCAAAGTACATCTTAAAAGCAACTCTTTCAGACTAATAACTGGAATTCCGATGTCAATCTGCTTTTCTAGTATCTGTTGGCATATGAATTCCACAGTCTCCATAAGTGGTACATTGGTAAACAATAATGCTACATATAAGGATAGCATTTGCTTCCCATTTACATAGATATCATTCACGTTAGCAATAAATTCAAAAACGTCTTTAACACTATTTATCAGTAACATGGGTGTTTTACTCCTGTTGTTGACAGCAATCAAGAAAAAGTATTGTTAACTAATATTCACATATGCAATCTGCAGCAAACACATTTGCTCATATCTCTGTTGGTATTAGATAGTTGGAGGCAATCTGCAGGAAGTCTTGGACCTAGGTTTCGTGCTAAGTTGGCACCCATCAGCAAGGCGTATCTGCAACGTCGAAGGAACTCATGTCTAATCCTTTGTTTGATGCAGAATGAATTCTGTCAGTTACATTTTCAATGTGGCGCCACCATGTCACTAGGTCGCTCGCTACCACGGTGCACTTTAATTTGCTGATAATAAATGAACGAAATATTCCCATATTGAGTCATAAGAAAAAGGCACAAGCAGCGAAGAAAATCTTCTTTTCGACGATGCATTTTCATGAGCTGCTGTACATTCGTAATTATATTTAACAAAGAAATCTGTAGACCAATCAGATACTGGTAAATTTTGTCCTTGGAAAATTGTATTACATAATGTAAGGTGTAAGAAGGGGTGACTAATTGTAAGTTAGAAAGGAGACAGAAGTTGGCATGACGTAATAAGTGTGAGATAATGAATAATCAATAAGCTCGTGTAAATTGGACAGGAATTAGTGGAAAGGCTATAAAGTGTTTTTGTTTAAAATATCTATGAAAAGCAGTGTCATTAATAAACAGTAGTGGAGTGGTAATAAAATGTGGATTATGGGAATAATAGTGATAATAAAAGTATTAATAAAATAAAATAATAATAGTGAGCTTACATAATAAAGGAAAGAAGCAAAATTGTGGTAAGAAATTTACTCTGGCTATGGTAGGGCAAGAGAATGCATGTATCGCTTTTGGATGCAGAGGTCCGGTTTCAGATCTCGGATAGCTAATGCTTCAGCTGTGTACAGATGGCGTATCCGAAGTCCTTTTGTACGATATTGAGGGACTCTGTGTAACACTGTGAAGCATTCATGTGGGGGCGCTCGATGTCCAGAGATGACAAGGTGTTCGAGGATCGAGCTGTTGCTATTCTTCTTTTCTCCTCTGGATAACCAAGCTGGGCAGTGTTCCAGAATACGTTTGTGGACTTGACGTTGCGTACAGCCGATATACCTTGCTCCATAATAGCAAGTAAATTGATAAATACACATTGAAGTGGCCACCACTCCAATACTGTTTATTAATAACATTGCTTTTCATACATATTTTATACAAAAACACTTTATAGCCTTTCCACTAGTTCCTGTCCGTTTTACACGAGCTTATTGATTATTCATTATCTTACACATATTAGGTCATGTCAACTTCTGTCTCTTTTCTAACTTACAATTAGTCATCCCTCCTTACACCTTATATTATGTAATACAGTTTTTTCAAGGACAAAGTTTACCAGTATCTGATTGGTCTAAAGATTTCTTTGTTTAATATAATTACGAATGTACAGCAGCTCATGAAAATGCATCGTCGAAAAGAAAATTTTCTTCGCTGTTTGTGCCTTTTTCTGATAATAAATGGTGGGAAGCAATCGGCAGGAAGCCTCGACTGACTGACTGACCTAGGTTTCGTGCTAAGTTGGCACTCACTAGTCAGAAAGGCGTATCTGCAACCTTAAAGGATCTCGTGTCCCTTCTGAGATTCGAACTTGCGCCACCCAGTGCTGCAGTCAGAGACTTTACCACTGAGCTATTCAGACTCACCACTTATCTCCTGCCGATTGCCTCCAACCACCTAATACCAACAATTCACAGTGCACCGTGATGGCGAGCCACCTAGTGTTATGGTGGCCACATTGCAAACCTGACTGATAGAATTCAGTCTGCACCGATGATAGGACTAGACACATTACACTAGTTACTGACTAGTGTCCAATCAAAAATATTCAGTGTTTACTATCCAAATATATGTGATGAGACATTTAGCTTCATAGCTTTATGTAATAGGGAAAAAAATTTCCTACAGCTCTTTTCCGGAACACTTGATCCACGGAAGAAATCTGCAGACCAACTTCACAGTCACCTCTCCAGAGTATGAGGAAATCATGCCAAAAGAAGAGGAGAAGGAGAAAGAGTACGAATCAAATTTGTTCAAATAAGGCAGAGGGGATGCGCCACAATCCACATATTAAGTCCAGAACTTTGTATACAGAAGAGAAGGAAGATAGTTCTGTCACACTCTACTCAACCTCCAAAGCCCCAGGATGGTCGGGGGTGGGTGCCTTGCGCTGCGGGTTGGCCACCCCTCCTCACACCTCTTCAAATGCTCCCATATGACCGGGCGTCTTACATAGCCTTTCCTGAGGAAGTCCTAGTCACTACCTTCACGTGGCGGAGGTGTTTTTCACCAAAGTGAGAGGGCGAAAGCGGATGCCTGGCGCTCTTCACCGGGTTGACTGTCCATTGGATGACAGTCTAGGGGAGATGACTAAACCCTGATTCCAAACCTCCAACGGCTGGCGTATGAAGCTCACTGGAGCTCACCGGCAGATGTATGGACAAAGGGCCTGTTGGATGTCCTGGATGTCTGGCCCCATTCAAAAAGGCGTATGAACCGAACTCTGGTCACCGGCTGCCAATGGATAGTGGACTCCCTACTCCACTCCTACTGCCTTGTAGGTCACACTTGGTTGTGTAAAGGCTAGAGCTGCATTCTCAAACAAAAGGCCGAGCGATTCTGGGGACATCACTCGTACCAAATTACCATAAAACTTCATGAACTCTCTTACAAACGTTCGAGATGTTCATGAAGCCGGCTCATCCTCCCGTAGGAGATAGCCGAAGTAAAGTAAAGTAAGTAAGTCGGCTTAATTTATATAAACACTATTTGATGTACGATTTCTGTCAATCCTAATGTTTTTAATCTTTCAGTTGTACTGTTCTCTTCTCCTTCCTCAAACCGACCACTATTTGTTATATTTCTACTTTTTTTATGGCATCGATCTTAAAGCTCATCCTCTTTCAGTCTTAATTGAACTCCTCTACTACTACTCAAATCTGTCTGTGACATTGCACGTCACACTAAATTGTGTGAAGTCTCTACCTACCTGTTAACGCTTTCTATATTGCTTAATTGTTGTCTAAAACCCTAACCTACCATTTGAACGATAAAGCTGTAGGATTATATGCATAAGTATTCTGATGTTTGTAGAGAATTTGTGCAGACCAACTTGTTATAATGCCTATTAACACCACATTTTCGTATTTTTTTTTAAAGGGAGAATAGGAAACGACCTGCTAAAGCCACTTCATCGGCACCAGCTGAACAAGGTCCAAAGGCAAAAAAAGTTAAATCAGAAGAAAATACTGAACAGGTAGGTGAAAGAATTAAATATACTGAAAGTAAAGTTATGTTGGAGTTGATGTTGTAGTGTAGGGTGCGAGGCTCTTTTGGTATATGCCAACTTACGCTATCTCTGGCGTGGACTTCATATTCGGCCGACTGTCGACCAGAGGACGTGTACTGCACAGCAGTTCGCTCCCTCCTCCTTTATCGCTGTCAATGAGACATTCCCGCCTTTGAAAGTGGAAAACATGAAACGCCTAGCTAGCTGTCTTTGACCATAGATGTCTGCGTTCCATCTCCCGTGTTAGATGGTATTATGGAGTGAGTAATATTGAGGTAGGACTTCGGTCAAGTGCTAAGTATGGAGGGAGAATCAATCGACGAGGTTGTGAAGCAGGTGCATGGATTGAGATGGTTAGGATATGTGTTACGCATGTATGCCTAGCCATCGATCACCTTCCTCGACAATGGGCAATGTTAGCTGACAAAATAGGATCGATGAGGTTGGAAAAGAGCTAGTGGCGGACAAACAAAAACACGGCTTCATCCGTCAATGATGTCCATAACAGTTAGTTTAAGCCAGCCAGCCGACCGGTCAGTCACATAGGGAGGTGTAGACTACGTGACTGACCGGTTGGGGTCCTCGAGATGGTAGGATGGAACCAATGGCGGCTGGAGATAATTGGTGACATGGCTCGAAGTTGTCGTTCTCATTGGCTGGTGCAGAGATGCATTCACGTTTTGTGGTTTATCACATTCAAAAGAACTCTACTGTTCTTCCGTATTATTGTTCTTACTGTCATCTCCTTCTCTCCACACAATCTCCTTCATGTCACTCTCTAAGTGATTCCCTACCCATCGTTTTCCATTTAGGTTTCCACTCGAGTAATGACCTGGCAAACAGTCTCCTCAGCATGTGTCTCATGTACCTCCATATTTCCTTCTTCGGTTTATTTGTTGAGCAATAAATAGGTTCTTGCATGTTGGTCTGTTGCCTGCCAGAGTTTCTCGTTGCTACTGAAAAGAATAACCATGTTAGGAGCAATAAGAATTTGATGTATTTGGAAAATATCACTAGGAGTGAATGTATCGGCGCCACAGAGAATAATTCTTAGCCATATCATCATCTGTCTTCAGTCATTAGTTCTTAGTTTCTCGGGGATGTATGTCAGCCAGGTAAACTACACCTCCCTGGATGCCTCAAGCCAATTGTCAAAGAATTGTAACAACGAAAGACAGGAGCCAGGCAACAGAACGTTTATTGAGGAAATCAAGTGATATTTATATATTTTTATGTACATTATTGTCAGCGAAGAAGAAACGTCGTCTGATTGGTTGTTTTCTTACAGAAGGATATTCTCTACTGCTTGTAACCGTTTCTCGGGAAGTTAAGCCGTATATCTGAGAATCGCATTTGGACACGTTAAGTCTGCTGTGATTAGTTGTTGAGTTCCTCATGGTTAATCTTTGTTATTGTTTTTCTCATGACCCTGATTCCAGACGTAAATTGTTGTTTACAATTTTGGCTTGTTCGCAGCCAGCTTTCACCACGACTATATGAATTGATGTCGAGTTCTGATGTGATCATCCTTAACTCTACTTCGAACTAATCTTAAACCAGCTAGTATTGCTAAGCGAGGGAAAAAGTGGCTTGGCATGTGTGACGTTTTTCCTAGCCATCTCAGTCGATGCAACTTCACAACTACATACAATAGAAAAGGCATTCAGCAAAGAGTTACCGTTTACGGTGATATCATTCTCAAGCTGTACAATCGCATATATACATAGTAAATTATCTTAGCAACAAAAGGAATATTTCCAAAGGTGTGTCATTAGAATTGAAAATCTTTTGAGATAACAAATTAAGTAACGTAGAAAGCGTTAATCGGTTAGAAACTAGAATAAAATTAAATAAGTATAGTGAGTGAGTGATGTAATATAATTGACAGGGTTGAGTAGAATTCAACTAAGATTTGAACGAAAGTTAACAACTGTGGTAATAAGGGGTAGAAATTTAATACGGGTGAGGAGGGGGAGAAAATAATACAATTAAGAAACAAAAAGGAAAATCACCCACTTGGTGTTAAGGTAGATCAGGTCCATTGTAGCTTTAATGACTGAACAAACTTCTTTTGATTGATTAAAGATGCACATTCGAAATTTCAAAAGATTGATTATTTGAACAAATAATCACGGAATATACACATTTGATCATAGGGAATAAGAAGACAGTTGCAGCGAAGAAAATTATCTTTTCGACGAAGTCATCATCTAGGCTGAACATTCGTGTATTTATGATAAATGGGTGGGAAAGTTCCAGAATAATTTCTGGTCAAGTTAATAAAAATTACAATTAGGAATTAGAATACCATAAAACTCAAACAAAGTAGCATAATAAATATGTAGAAATAGAAAAATGACAAAATAAACAAGAAGTGTGGATATGAAAATATGGTAGTGTAGACAGAGATTAAGAAAAACATGAATAAACAGGAAGTTTAGATAAGAAAGGCGATGGGATGGTCATTACTAAAAAACATTTACCCGTTTATGATGGCCATGGCAAGGACAGGGGTTGGACGTATTTCTTTTGGGTACAAAGTGTGAGTTTTAGCTTTTGGATAGCTAACGCATCAGCGTTAGTAATGACCATCCCATCGCCTTTCTTAACCAAACTTCCTGTTTATTCATGTTATTTTAAGTTTCCTTAAACCCTGTTTACACTACCATATTTTCATATCCACACTTCTTGTTTATTTTGTCATTTTACTATTTCTACATATTTAATCCCTGATTGCATAAACAATTATTCATCATATTAGTTTTTTATCCAAACATCCTGTATATTTTGTTATTTCTACATTTCCAACCCCCCAATTGCACAATGTCAATCTTCTTAGTTATTATGCTACTTTGTTTGAGTTTTATCCGTCCCCTTGTTTATTATGGCATTCTAATTCCTAATTGTAATTTTTATTAACTTGACCCTTAACCAGAAATTATTCTGGAACATTCCCATCCATTTGATATAAATACACGAATGTACAGCCTAGATGATGACTTCGTCGAAAAGATAATTTTCTTCGCTGCAACTGTCTTTTCATTCCGTATGATCAAATAATATTCTTTTCGTTAACATGCTCTTCATCAGGTTCTACAGTTATATATCCATCCATAATAATTAAAGAATGATTTGGATAGTGTTATTAGAAGACGGAGATTATCTGAAAAATGCGGTGTATTTGCACTATACATTTCGAACAGTCTGATCACACATTTACTTGTCAATTAGATATTGACAACATTACTGTTTTTTTTTAAAGAGAGAGTAACATCGAATCATTTAGATGAGAATTTCTAAAGTTATTTGGAATTAGACTGTTAATAGATTATAATCTGTGCGTCGGTGACACAGTGGTTAGGACTCTCGCCGACCATGCACATGGTCCGTGGTTCGATCTCCTACCGACGCACACCTGATATCAATGGTCGGCCTGCAAAATTTGGGCTACCGATATCACATGCTGAAAATTCTTTACTCGTACCAAAAGTACTGTGTGGAATCAAGCTATAATCAAAATAAAAATAAATAATATTAGTAAAATGTTTGAGCATTGTGAAATAGATCAAATAAAGTGCAATTATATTTCAATGGTTTACACACAATGATAAGTTCTTTTTGTGTTTTGGTAATATTTCGAGCAAAATTACTGCCCGTGATCACACACCAACTGTTGGAATTGTTTTGTTTTTTAATTCACACATTTATGATTTGTACTCATATACACAGTTCACTATTTTGTTCATTCATTTTTGTGTATTCAGAATTATAATATTCCAGGTTGTTGACAGTTGTGCTGTTGAGTCACCCTTGTTACATGTATCCAGTGTGACCTTAATAAATATAGAGATTCTGTTATTAGTAGTCTCTCTTTCCATTTGTTCATATTAGTTTTTAGAATACACAAACAGTGTCCCAATTGATATTGTGCTTTTTGTCCCATGCATGTGCAGCTATAGGTGAATTTTTTTCTAAATTCTAGTAAGCTTGTGTTCCTGTTGGGGTTGACCTTTAGTCAGACAGGCGTTTATGTTCATTCATTCTTATCTTCAGTGATTTGGACGTTTGACCCACATATTTAGTCGGACACTCGGCACAAGATATTTTGTAAATCACATTGTTTTCATCCATCATTTTTATAGGGTCTTTCAGTTGATTTATTTTATTTCTAATTAGATTCGTCGGTTTAAACGTTGTGCTATGTACCTCTGATGTACCATTTTTGTATTGTATCGTGACTGTGTGTATGTGGTAATATGTAAAATTGTAATACTAAATTGAACACCAATATTATTACAAAGTAAATGATTATGAATGACAACGAATGTACCGGAATAAATTCTTATGAGTCATATTCATATTAAGTTCCATTCATATTGATTTTAAACTTCAGTTGGATGAGGGATCATGTTAGTTCCCATGATGCCTGTAGCATAGATGGTACAGAAATTGAAACCAAATCAAGCATTAAATACCTTGGATTAGTTCTTTCCTCGGACCTTTCATGGTCATCTCACATTTTATTGGTCTCTAAGAAAATGTTTCGTCTTACCTTCTACATTAAAAAGTTAAGACAACAAGGTATCAGCCAACCTTTAGTTCTGCGATTTTTAAACTCCTGTATTTTACCCATTTTACTTTATTGTTCTCCATTAATCTTTCCTGGGCTTCTTAAAAAAGACTATGCCGTATTACGAAGGGTATTAAATGCTGTGAGTAGGGCTTGTGGTTTGCCACTGCGTGATCTCGCCAATACCATAGTCGAGAGACACGTAAATTCCTGTAAAAATTGGGCAAAGGCCGTACTGTCAGACCCTCTGCACCCTCTTTATTCACAATTATCCCCTTGTATCTCATCAGGTAGAACGAGAAGTCAATATAAGAAATTATATGCTCGTACCACTAAGTACAAAAATTCTACAATACCGTACTTAGCCCGTATTTTATGTGATGAAGACACTGTTAGACGTGAAACATATAAGTTACTATGTAATTAGCATAGTGAATCGACCCTTTCATTGTTCATCTTTCTGTAATTCTATGGTGTCTCCCTTTCTATCGTTTAATCATAACTTTGCTATTTTTATTTTAGTTGTTATTACTATTATTACTATAATTTTATATTTTTCTCCTTATCCTCTACTGTAATTGCTACATAGCTCCTACAAAAACCTTTTGTTATCATTATTATGTATTAATTATTCCGTTTATCTACTTTTTTTTGTTTGTTGTTGTCGTTTTTGAGTAAATTAGATGCAATACTGTACTGAATGCTGAAAATTCCTTGCTGTATCATTAATACTGTTTTTGGAATAAAGCAAAAAATTATTATTATTATTAAAGGACGGGGGTGGGAGAAAATGGTTTTTTGGGTTGTATGTGTGTCAGTGTGTAAGTTAACAACTACGTTTAAATAACAAAACAAAAGGTTAGTTAATTGGTGGATGGTGACTAGCAGTGGAATCCAGGATAACGTGCATTTCGTCCTATTTGGGACTCGTCAGCTAGTGGATGTACCTGCATTCCCCAGTGAGTGATGATGTTCCCACCAAGGTTATCCATTAGACCACCTGGGTCACGAGAGCCACCTCTTGGGCAACGGGTCATATTAATTATTTAATTGAATTTTAGATTTTCCAGCTGACGAATCCCAAATAAGACGAAATGCGCATCCTGGATTCCACTGCCGCTAGTCACCATCTACCAATTAACTTCCAATTACATGCCCAGACATCGTCGATGCATCTGCACAAGAAGCCGACAGACATGTTAACCTGAGACCCGAGCACTTCGGTCGAATCAATCGACGGGAAAATCTAAAATTCAATTAAATAAGAGGTTAGTTAGTTAGGAGTTTAACATGTGAATCGTCATCGCTTCTCCGGTTTGAAGAAGTTTGGAACACCTGATCGAATCTGGGGGACACACACCAAGCTAAACCACAAAAGAACTTCAAAGTTATCAATAGAATACGCGGGAATTTCGCTAAGGAGGGAGCAGTACGAATCAACCTTTTTTCAAACAGAGCAGAAGCCAATGGCAATTCATCACATGTTAAATTCTGAACTCTTCATACAAAAGAAGAAGTTTGTTCAGTCATTAAATCTACAATGGACCTGATCTACCTTAACACCAAATAGGTAATTTTAACTCCTACCCGATTAACGCTTTCTACGTCACGTCATTTGTTATCTAGAAAACTTTTTCAACTGTAATGACACACCTTTGGAAATATTCCTTTTATTGCTAAGATAATTTACTGTATCTGTGTGATTGTACAGCTTGAGAATGATATCGCCGGAGAGAGTAAATCTTTTATGTGGCACAACTCCACATACCTCAGTCAGTCGTCTATGGATTTATGTGTTGATGTCGTTTATTAGTTATTTCACTTCTCACACCAAGGTACTCTACTCGAACTCATGCAGCTAGGTGAGGGCTTACGGCGAGTTGTCATCTGAAGTGGTGTCCGTCAGGGATGCCCACTATCCCCATTTCTATTCTATTTCAGCAGAGATGTACTTAACTCTAAGTGAGACTTCAGCGACTCAGGCATTGACTTGCTAACAGGGAATAATAGTCTCATTGACTTTGAATATGCAGATGGCATAGTTCTTCTAGGTGAAGACGCTGACAAAGTAGAGCAGAGTTTTCTGAACACCTTGAGCTGCAATCTACGAATATGTGGCATGCGACTCGCTCCCGCCAAATGTAAGATGATGCTACAGGACTCCTAGCTTAGAAATAGGAAGTGAAGTGGTTGTTGAGTGTGTTTTCTCTCGTGTCAGGTGGTGGTATAATAAGGTGAGCAATATTGAGGTCAGGCATCCAGTGAGTGCTACGTAAGGAGGGAAAATCAATCGACGAGGCTGTGAAGTTGCATCGACTGAGATGGTTAGGACATGTATTACGCATGTATGTCTAGCCAGTGATCGCCTTCCTCGACGGTCAATGTTAGCTGATAAAGGGTCAGGCTGGAAAAGAGCTAGCTGTGGTCAAACCAAGACATGGCTCCGTCAGTCAATGAAGTCTACGACAGTTAGTTTCAGTCGGCCAGTCACGTAGGGAGGTATAGACTACGTGACTGACTGGTTGGGCTCCTCGGGACGGTAAAAACCAATGGCTGGAGACAATCAGTAATATGGCTCAAACTCATCGTTCTGAATGGCAGGCGCAGATGCATCCACACCTTGTGACTTATAATACCCAATGACACCATATTGCTCTTCGTTATTACTATTCCTTTTGTCTCATATCCCTGTTTACTGTCTCTATTCTTGTCGTGCTTTGTGTGCTGAGTGAAGTATGGCGACTCGAACTGCTGCACATCTGTGGAAAGTTCTATGTCAAAAACAGACAGACTTCTCACTCCCCGTCATCATTGTTTCTTCAGCTTGTCTGCTCTCCTATGTGTTGTAAGTGTCATTTCTAGGCCCCCCGCCCGCCTCCCACGCACTACTCTTTCCATTATTACTTATTTCCATTTACTATAATTGAGTAATATTTCTCATTTCTATAATTTCAGGAAGAATTACGTAAACAGAATAAATTACTGTGGAGTTTAAGAGATAAACTTGAAAGTGAAGTATCCAAAGAGGCGTTGATTGGTTTACTAGAATACAACAAACAATTCGTTCCCTCTGGATTATCTCGTCTCCTCGATGCAGTTGCCGATGCCATGACATTTGGTGCATTGCCGACATGTCCAAGTTGTAAACAAGGCCCATTGCATTATAGTAATGCAAATTATAAGTGTAGTGCTATGGCTACAGATTGGATCCAGTGTCTTTATCATACCCGATCGCCTGAACGTAAAAAGTTTAATATTCCTGAAGAGTATCATGATGTGGAATTTTTGTAAGTATTATTTGTCATATTATCATAATTGTGAAATACCTTTTTAAAAGTTTTAACTTGCGTTGGGGTGGTGGGGTTCAGTGTTGGGAATGCCGGTAGCTCCAGTCACGCAGTAGTCGTTGAAGTCCGATAGCCTACTGAACTTAACGACTTAGGAATCGGCTTGTTACCAGGGAATAGTCTTATGGACTTAGAATATGCAGATGACACAGTCCTGTTAGGGGAGGATGCTGACAAAATGCAGAGTCTTCTGAACACCTTGAGCAGCAATCTTCGTATGTTTGGCATGCAATTCGCCCCTGTGAAATGTAAGATGCTGCTACAGGACTGGACTACGTCAACTCCTAGCTTAGTGATAGGGAGTGAAGTGATAGAACATGTTGACCACTTCACCTATTTGGGAAGTAGTATCAGCAGCACCAACGGATTGATTGGTGACGAAATCTCAGCACGGATCCAAAAAGCTTGAGCTGCTTTCTCTGGCGTAGGCGTGACATCCGGCTATCAACCAAGGGACGTGTGTACTGCTCAACAGTTCGCTTCGTCCTTCTCTATGGTTCTGAAACATGGCCAATACGAGTTGAAGACATGAAAAGGTTGACTGTTTTTGATCATAGATGTCTACAATCTCTTTCTCACGTTAGGTGGTATAATAAGGTAAGTAATGTTGATGTTAGGCGTAGAGTGTTGGGCGAAGAGGGAAAATCAATTGACGAGGCTATAAAGTTACATAGATTGAGATGGCTAGGTGACGTGCTGTGCATGGTTAACCATCGCCTCCCCCCGACGGACGGGCATTACTAGCTGATATAGGTGCAGGTTGGAAAAGAGTAAGTGGTGGCCAAACAAGAACATGGCCTCATCAATCCATGAAATCCTTGACAGTTAGACTGAGTCAAGTAGGGAGATGCAGACTTCCGGGTTTGGGCCCTCGGGACTCTAAGAATCAATCAATGGCTGGAGACAATAGGTGACATGGCTCAAAATCGTCGTCAATGGCTTACGCAGATGTATTCAGTCTCTTTAACCTTCATACTCCTTTCTACCATTACTCATTCTGTTTCACTCCTATACTTGTCAAAACTCTACTGATTCTCTTCACTCATCCACCTTCTTGTCTACCTTTGTGTGGTATTTGGAACGTGGCAACTGGAAGTGCTGCACTTTGGTGCCAAGTTCTATGTTGAATCCAGACAGACTGACAAATAGCCGACTGATGCATTCCTAAATGTGTGAGGCCGCGCTACCAAACCCATGTCGTTCAAAAACACAACACCACTGCCACTGAAATTTCAAAGCTTGTGAGACCCCGTATTCTAGTCAGAATGAAAGAAATGAAAATTATTTTATTTCGAGTGACTGATTTGAAATATCTCTCGGAGCATAACTGATGCTAACCTAACGCCAAATATCCTCCATCCCAGGACAACATGCCATAGACGCATTACCTCTTCGCTTTCCCCCTCATTCCTAGGGCTATCGGACAGCCAACCAGCAGTACAGAAGCCTCTGGGATGGTATTCATAGCACATCTCCAAGCCACTGAAGTCGGTGTTCCCAGATGAAGATCTTCAGTATGTCCAAACACACGCCGCCGGATCTCAGAGTTACTCGCACGATGATACCATCGAAAACAAGCAATTCTACGGAGACAGTGATGATCGAGTACGCAGAGTCACCGTACATTCTCAGCTAGGAGAGGCTGGGTTTGACAGACATACAGCAAGACTGAGTGCAACGAAGAGTTATAAACCTAACGTTTGACAGCCAAGCTAACGTGGTAATGGCCTCAGAGGTGGCTTGAATTGGCGTATGCGTACCCTGGGTTTCACCATACGGTTATGTACTGCTTCCTTGGGTTCCGAATGTGCAACATAGACTTTCAACAGCACAACTCCACTTCTCCTTGTTCTCTGCTGTACTGTTTTTTACCTAACTCCACGATTGTTCATAAGCTCCGATCTACTCCTCTTCCTCTTCGCATGACATCCTCTATGTTGTCAGGTTCCACTTGAAGGCCTGTCGCGTGATATTACTCACCGGTCTTCTATGTATATTTGCCTGATCCATCTGCATATTTTTTTTTGAACAATAGGTTCTTAGTTCGTTCGTTGCCAGAGTTCCTGTTGCTTTTGTCTAGATATCTTATGATCTTCATTATGTAGGGCAAAGGCAGCTGTTGGTGAAATTCTCCAGTAAGTAGCCTGTTGGAAGTAGTTTCAGTAACACACCGAGTCTCTTAACCATATAGTAGTATTTGACATATGTGTTGAAAATCCATGTGTTATTCTTTATTTGGAGTGCAGCAGTTTTTCACACCGATTTCAGGTTAATGAAGGTTTGTCTTCCTTTTCCTGTGCTGCCTAGCTTTGACATCCTCATTCGTCGTGTCAGCTTGTAGTTGAAAGACTACTGCCCCAGATAAGTACGAGGGGGGACTTGTTTTAGATTTCTCCTGTCAATGGTGATTGGTACTCGTTATTATTATTATTGGTTGGTTTATCTTCACCGCTTCTGTCCTCTCTATGTTCACTTCACTGCCTCCTTCCTCTCCCAACTTGTTGTTTTTTTCCGGTAAGTATTCGGGTTTCTGTGACATGAGACATAAATCATCTGCGAAGTCCATACCTTCCTGATAGGAAGCAACATCAAATAGTATATCATCCTTTCTCACGAATCTTTTGATGGAGTTATTATATGAATCCATCATTTCTCACGCATATTGTGATTTATTGTGTGATCGATTCATCATCTTTTGTCTCACCTTGGTCTTTGTCATCAGATCGCCAGCCAATCAGAATAGCTATTGCCAGCCAATATGAACAATGCATTCCTATAGCTGTGAGCCAACTTTATTGTAGTAAAGAAAATGTATAAATATGGTGTTGTTTCCTAATAGATATATAGTACCTCACAATCACAGACAAACCTTTGTATTCTGATATTTGCTTGGCTCAGTGAATCGGAAGATACAATGCGGGGATAGACGTATTGTCTGTCTGTCTGTCTGTCTGCTTTCGACATAGAACTTTGCACCGATATGCACCAGTTCGAGTTGCCACTCTCCCTTCATGTACCACACAAAACAAGCGAAGAAAGTAAAAAGAAATGCAAAATAGAGACAATAAACAGAGATATGAGACAAAAAGAATAGTGATAACGAAGATTAATGTAGTTTCATTGGATATTATAAGTCACAAGGAGTGGATGCATCTGCGCCTGCCACTGAGAACGATGAGTTTGAGCCATATTACTGATTGTCTCCAGCCATTGGTTTTTACCGTCCCGAAGACCCCAACCAGGAAGTCTACACCTTCGTACTTGACTGGCTGAAACTAACTGTTTTGGATTTCATTGACGGATGAATCCATGTTTCGGTTTGACCACAGCTAGCTCTTCTCCAGCCTGACCCTATGTCAGGTAAAATTGCCCATTGTCGAGGAAGGCGATGGCTAGACATACATTCGTAACACATGTCCTAACCATCTCAGTCGATGTAGCTTCACAACCTCGTCAATTGATTTCCCCTCCCACCTACCTAACACTCGACCGAAGCTTAACCTCAATATTGCTCACCCTATAGACTTATAAGCGTACCAGTCGAGTGCATTACCGTTATAACAATTAGCGGTTCAGTTATAGCACTTCCAACGTATTCCTACCTTCTGGTTCCCCACAAGTCGACCGCATGTTCCAATCCACCACAATCAGGAATATTATCGGTAATAATAATAGAAGACAACTTTGTCTTTACTTCAAAGACATCACTGAGTTTTCTGTTGTTCTTAGAGAGAGGTACTGATATATGGGTATATGAAATCAAACTGTTACGCAATAATTATGAATTCCTATGTCTTTAAAAATCTTGTAATATATTTTTTATTTGTCTGCTTTGTTTTACTTATACTAGAAAGAAGTACAAATATGTCAAGCGTACACGATTATTTCCACCGGATCTGGTCTCTGATATCACAGGACCACTAACTGGTTTATTTTTCTATATCACTAATGGACCATTTGATAGTGGCAAGTCAAGGGAACAGTTAATGCGTGAATTTACTAATTTCGGTGGAGCCATTATGACGAAAGTATGTGTGTGTTTGATTCACTTGTATACTGTGTTTATTATTTGCATTTTATTTATTCAAGTATTTGGTTTGTAGGGATTTGATTGATTCATTGATTGGTTACAGGATCTCATCATCAGCTGTTTCGTCCTAGTTTGGGGCTCTTCAGCAGGACGTGCCCACACCAAGGGGTTTGAACCATAGACTTTGCGGTTACAAAGTGAGTTCGTAGACTATTAAGTCACTGGGACCCGATCCAATGGCTAGCCCATGAATTCTAACTTCTGCCAATTCACGACATGACGCGACCGCTAGCCAATGTCTTCGGCGAGTATGTAATCTCACGCCCGACCTACTGTACCCTACTGACCAGGAAGTCCTACTAGAACCTGAATCGAGCCAGTCGCTAGTGATAATCTCATTGATATTCAAGTATTGGTTTGTAAGGATTTGATTGATTGGTTACAGGATTTCATCATAGGTTGAAATCGGTACTGGGCAACTGTTTCGTCCTAGTTTGGGACTCTTCAGCAGCATTGCTAGTCTAAAGCTGTGACAACGTGTTTAACAGCAAGTGGATGGAAAGATTCAAGCTTACACTTCATCTGTCAAAGTATTATGAACACCGTGAACAGAAATCTTAGTATATTTGACTTGTTGTTATTCACCCTCATCAAATGTAAAGGGATGTCAAAGGGACTTGTCTGCACCAACTTCTAGGTTTGGAGGATAAGGAATAAACTGGTTTTAGCGTGTCCGTGTACTTAACTTGTTTGAGTTGTTGTTGTAGTAACCTCTTATGACACTTCATCACAGATAGAAAAGACTCAGGTGAGATTTGTTAAATTATACCAATTTTGGTGCAGACGTGAAATCCAGCTATCAGTCAAGGAACATATGAACTGCCCAACAGTTTACTCTATCCTTCTTAATGACTGTGAAACATGGCTGTTGAGAGTGTGGTATGAAGAGAGACTAGCCGTCTATGAATGTGGGTGTTTTAATAATAATTATTATTATGATTTTGTGGATCCTGTTGGAGGGGATAATTGGAGGACAGGATGTGAGAGCCATTAACGAATCTCGAAACGATGTTGTCTATAGCCATTTCGATGAATACATGTATAGAAAATGGTTCACCTTCTCTATTGATAAACCTACGGAAAACTGGGAGTTATTTTTGTGATGTCCTGGAGGAAGGCATCTTGTGTAACATTTTTATGCCTTTTTCATACATCATAAATATATGTTAAAGTATTGGTTTGTAGGGATTTGATTGATTGGTTACAGGATTTCATCAT
The DNA here is from genome assembly GCA_944472155.2 of Trichobilharzia szidati. Lineage (NCBI taxonomy): Eukaryota > Metazoa > Platyhelminthes > Trematoda > Strigeidida > Schistosomatidae > Trichobilharzia > Trichobilharzia szidati. The sequence goes on from OX235276.1 coordinate 9,872,190, forward strand.
GAGCTGACATCGGTTAGAGAACCAGTGGAAAACCAGTCAGGGAGTACTAGGACAGCTGTTTCGTCAACCCAGTTTGGGACTCATTAGCGGTACGCACCCACCACAGGAGTTCGAACCCAGGACCTTCTGGTTACAAGGCGAACTAGCTCGTAGACCATTTAGCCATTGGGGGACCCGATCCAAAGGCCCATGAATCCCAGCTTCCGCCAAATCATGACATAGCGTGACTGCTAGCCAATGTCTTCGGCCCTACTGGTCGCGACTTCCCACTAAAACTAACTACCTGGCTGAATAGGGCCAGTCGCTAGTGAGCATCTCATTTCCAGTGGCTCTCTAACCGATGTCAGCTCATGATGAAATCCTGTAACTAATAAATATATGCATTGTATTACCTAAAAATAGCCGTTTCAATGTGATTGGTGCGTTCAAGGTCACTTGCTGATTGGTAGTTGCTGGTGCGTAAAGTTTAACTTCCCCGTTTTTGGTAATAAATAGTATCAAGCGTAACGTTCTAGGAGAAGCAGCGATAATTTAAATGTGAAGTTTACTGATCTCAGAAAAACGTAATAAGCATTGTATTTTGATGCAATTTTTAATGAGCCTCACGTATTATGTGAGGTTGATTGATACCATCTGATTGCCCGAACCTTCCTAAGTGTGGAGTCGAGAGTTTGAACTCAGTTACTTGGAAGAAGTCTTTCGTGTGCGCCATACTATGAGCCAGACTTATTTTATGGGGATAGTTGACGATACTTACTACCCAGTCTCATAAACCGATGTGTGGCGGGATTCGGACCTGGTGCGTGGTAGCTATGAAGGCCAAGTAACTGAGGAGATAAGCTACAGCTCCACACACTGGATTCATGTCTCAATCTATTCATGAGTTGTCAAATGAATGTATTTGCACTGTCGTAAGGCTTGGTGTTTGTGTTTTTTTAGAGCGAATGAGCCTCGAACTCAAATCTCCCTCGCTCCATCGACTTCAGTCTGGGCAACTGGGTAGTATGCATTTGTTGAGTTACACTCACATAGAATTACACTAGACTAGTGAAATTAAGGTCTGTTATTGTTCTGAGAATAATAAATCACACTTTTCGCTTTGATCAATTACTATTTTGCTTGTCAACTCATCAATGTGTCGTCTACTAATGAGACATGTAATGACAAAAATTCCTTTGTTCCCCTTATTCACACTGTGTGGTGTATAGCTTAGCACCAATACAATTGTTGTCTCTACACTGGCTGAATTGAAACCGGAAAAGAATGTGGACAGTGCGTCAAAGGGGACAATTTCAACAGCACGTGCTTCTGGTTTACGTGTTATCGATGAGGGCTTGTTATCTGAACTGAATTCAGGTGGGAAATCTGATGGGAAAATTCAACAACTTCTGGAAAAACATACAATCTCTGATTGGAAAGTCAAGGTACTATGGTGGTGTTTTTTTTATCCAAATGAATGTTTTTCTTTAACTTTATTCTTGTACATGTGTGCATAGTTTCTGTGTGGTTGTTTTTTGTTGTTGTTAGAGATGATTGGTGGTAGGATGCGCAATCTGCAGGAAGTCTAGAACCCTAGGTTTCTTTGTGCTTGTTGTTGGCACTCACCAGCAATAGGTTCTCATCTGTTAGCTCGTTCCCAGAGTTTCTTATTGCTAATTCTTTCTGCTCACCTGGTCTTCGGTATGGAGCAGTCCGCTAAGTCTGTTCGAAATGATTTTCGCGACGCTCTGACCAAGTTACTGACTCATATAGAAGAACTGACTGACTTGACATTAGTGACGGAAATTTGAATTTTGTTGTTTGTGCTGAGTGAAGCAGATTTCCAAACTGTTATTCATGAACATTGAATTTCAAGGTGATACCGCAGGTAAGATTCTGAAGAATCGCTTATGCAGATCACTGAGGAAAGCCTTCTTTTCGGCTGAGCTACGGATCAGTTTCTACAGCGAACCAATGATCAATAGATTTGTGAAGGATAAACTGGCACTTTTGACCTCTTCAACGTATATTTATAAATTCATCTGCTACTGTGGAGTTAGTTATATTGGCCGCACAAAGCGGCCGCGCACACTTTCCAAACTCATCTCTGAACATTATCTGGCATGGTTAGTAAAAGGACAATGCAAGACAATTACTAGCTTAATTCTTGAGCACTCAAGCCACGCAGCTCCACCAGAGTCATCTTTCAAGATTATCTACAAAGTGAGGCCAAATGGCCCGAAAGGTGTCAAGTTTCGATATTTGTGTATGACGGAGGCGTTGGTGATTCGTCAATACAACCTTAACCTCTGTGTGCAGAAAGAGTTTGTCCAGTCGTGTTATTCTACTATGGTTCTAACCTCTTCATTAGTCGTTCTCTGTAAATTTTTAATTTTTAATGATTAATTTGATTTTTTCTTTAATAATCAATTGACTATTATCACTCTCACATGTTCCTATTGCACCTCTTCTCACCCTCTTCACATTTGTTAAATGGACAGTCAAGTACCACCTTTCTTCTCGCTCAACGGCAATTTTGACCTTATCAAATTTCTAATGGATTCTTCCTTTGTGTCGTTGGGTATTACGTAATTTGTAACTTTTACTTTTGGAGCCACTTCTGGGTTATTATATCAATTATGTCACCCACCCCCAGTTTGGTATATATTTTTAGAAGGCTCTACATTCGTGGTAAATCGTAATCCTTGAGGCTTCAATGACTCACTGAGTTTCTTATCGATTAAACTTTCCTAACACAACTAATCGATTGAGGATATCAGTGTGGCCTTCTTTTCAGTATTCAATGTCATTCTACAAAATGTTTACTGTTCTTGATTTACAAAAATGTTAAAAAAGGGAACCAATATTTGTTGTTGTTATGAAATTTAATTATAGTGTTGACTTCGTCTCATACTGGCATCTGCTAGTCAGAGAATCATTGATGACTGAGAAAGAGAACTGAACAGGTGTTTCACCCTAGTCTGGTACTCTTCAACAACAGTGTACACGACACACATCCCCACCACGGTTAGAGAAACCTAGAACCTTCAGGCTACAAGGCAATCTCATTGGTTGACCATACAGATGCTGGATTGAAATTCCCTGCCGTATTAATTTTAAATCCTTTTAACTCGTGATTCATTTAGCAGTGTTGTCACCATACAATTGTCAGTTATTTGGATGGAAGTTGAGTGAAACGGTCGTTTGGTCACACATAGTTGGGTTAAATTGGTCAATAGGTAGGTAGTCTGAGGGTACTGAAGATGTTTTTAATGACGCCGCGAACCAGTTTTACATATATATTCTTTTCGTTTACTTTGCGTTCCGAGCGGAACACAAGACTTCCTGTTTAGATAGCGGTGGCGGTGGCGTTCTGTGTTTTTACGGGTGGGATGGAGAGGGGGTTGCTACTTTCACGCCCACCCACCTTCCTTCTCTGTCGGGTTTGCCACCGGTCAGTTTGGATTCAGGAGTGTTGTGTTATTAGGGATTCGGACCTATGACCACGAGCGTGATTGATTGATGGGCATTCTGTACCGCTAAACCACTGACGTGGGGCTACATTATTATGGCAACCTTAGTCGTTATTCGCCTTAAAGTAAAATATTTTATTTCTCTTGTATATATATCTGTTCATCATACCGTCTAACTATATGTTGTTTGTTCTCTCATTCTTTGCACCTACTATATGATAATAATTTCCTTTGGATTGAATTACACTGAAAGATCCGTGAGCCTAAAGGTAATTTAACAGTTATATGCTGCATGACTATTTGTATTTTATAACTGATGTTGTTGTTTTTTATTTTATTAATGTGCTTATAAGAAATTTCAAGACTGATTAGCAGTAGTATGTTTACAAAGAATATTCTTTTCGATAATTTCTTCACTAGGTCCCACAATTAATATGTCTATTTTCAAGTATTGGTTTTGTAGGGATTTTGTTTGTTTGGTTGGTTGGTCGAATGACTTCATCATGAGCTGACATCAGTTAGAGAACCATTGGAAAACCAGTCAGGGAGTACTAATGGATAGCTGTTTCCTCCGTCCTAGTTTGGGACTCTTCATCTGTACGCACCCGTACCGCGGGGTTCGAATCCAGGATATTCTAGTTACAAGGCTAGCGAGCTCGTCGACCATTCATCAGCCACTGGGACTGGGACCCAGTCTTATGGCCCATGAATATGTCTATTTATATTATGTCTATAATATTTAATTGACTTTTAGATTTTGCCGTCGATTGATTGGACCGAAGTGCTTGGTCTCAGGTTGACGTGTATGTCGGCTTCTTGTGCAGATGCTTCGACGATGTCTGGGCACGTAATTAGTGTGTAATTGGTGGATGGTGTGACGTGGGATTGCGTCGGTGGCACAGTGGTTAGGACTCTCGCCGACCATGCACATGGTCCGAGGTTCGATCCCCTACCGACGCACAGCCGATATCTATGGTCGGCCTGAAAAACTTGGGCTACCGATATCCATGCTGAAAATTCCATACTTATACTGAAAATACGGTGTGGCATCAAGCTGTAGTCAAAAATAAAATTTTTTTAAAAATCCAGCTGACGAATCCCGAGTAGGACGAAACGCGAATCCTGGATTCCACTGCTAGTCACCATCCACCAATTATATGTCTATAATAGTTAAGGAAATAATTTGTTATTTGACAAAATTAGTAGATTACAGGCCGAAAGATATGTGTAAAACGTGGACACTGTGGTAGTATGTAATTCCACATTAGTTTGTTTATTAGATATATCACACAGTAAGTGTAGCAGTATTATTTACTGGATGACACAGTTTCGAACACAATTTCTTATTGTTCATAATCATATCATCGATTGTAACTACATAACTTCGAAACTTGAGTTTTATAGTTCGCTTTATTCTGTCCTATTTGTCGTACGGGTAGTAGATTCTTCCAGACGTTCGGGTGGACAGGTGATGAATCATTCCTACTACATGTGTTTGCAGTTGATTCGATAAATAAAGCTTCAGTCAGTTATCAATCTCTCCCTCCATTCATCCTGTGACATTAGATTTTAAAACTGTCATCTTATCCCATCATCTTATTGTATGGCTGTGTGTAATTGCGTGTAGTGAGTACTATAGCTGAACTGTTCTCTAGATTTCTTATCTTAATCGGGTCAACTAATCTAGATTTTATAGTTAGGTTTTTGTGCTCCGCTAGTCTGGCTGCACCTGTTCTACTAGTTTGACGTACGTATTCCAACAGGGTGCTAGACAAAATAAATTGTTTTGTTTAACTGGCTCCACAGGATTGGTCCTTTAAACGATAAAGCTTGTTTCTAATTAAGTTTCTGGGTTTGAATATCAGCCACTTTTATGCCCGCCTTGTTAAGAATTCTGCGTGAGGTTTCCGAGCTTGCTTCTTTGTATGGAAGTACTACTGATGGTATGGTGATTTTGGTTAATTCAACTATAGTACTACATGCACTTACAACCATACAATAGGATGAGCTGGGATAAGATGACAGTTTTAAAATCTAATGTAACAGCATGGTGGAGGGAGAGATTGATAACGGAAGCTTTATTCATCGAATCAACTGCAAATACGCGTAATAGGAATGATTCAACACCTGTCCATGCGGACATCTGGAATATTCTACTACTCCTAAGACGACAAATAGGAGAGAACAAAGAAAACTATAAAACTCAAGTTTCAAAGCTGTTTGATTATAAATGACAACCCACGGGGTATCAACATTTAAAGAATGTTAACTTCATCATGAATACAATCATTGTATTTTTAAGGGGTTTGTACAACTAACCGCGATACGATCCTGTTGGATGAGGAAGGTATCGTTTATTTTTTACCAGAAATTTAACTTCATCTTGTTTTATCAAAATTTTTAAGTGTTGGTTTGCAGGGATTTGATTTGCTTGAAATGTGATCACGAACTAACTCCAGTTAACAGTTGAACCGTTCAAATCTGGGGTGTAACTGGACAGTACGCAGTTTCGTCCTATTTCGGAACTGTTTTCAGCAGTACACAAAAGTTATAACTGATTGATCATTGGGTCCTATCTCACTGTTTGAGGGGTCAGCAGTCTCTCCCTGTGTAACCTGAAGATCATCGGGGTCAAGGTTGTGTACCGTTGAAGAGTCCCAAACAGGGGCGAAGCAACTGTCCACTAATCCCTGGTTCTTCAACTGAAACCAAGTCATGATCATACTTGAAGGTTATCAAAATTTATCAAACGAATCACACTTGTATATATATGAGCAGTATTCAACCCCCCCCCTCTTTCTTTCCTTTCTCTCCTTCTCTCTCTCCCCAGCGGACAGATGGGAGAAGCGACTAGCTGATTTAGAATTTGATGATCAAGAAATGATGCGACTGAAACTTAAAAATGGTGCAGTTGTTGATCCACAATCAGAGTTAGAGCATAAAGCCTCGGTGTTGAAAGATGAAAGTGGGAAATTCATGACAGCAGTTCTCGGGATGGTTGATTTAGTCAAAGGATCAAATTCATTTTATAAGTAAGTCAATTTTATTGTTGTTGTTGTTTTTGATAGGCGAAAAACCTAACCTAACCTAACAGTGGTGGATCAGGCGTGTCTGTCGTTCGGTGATAGGAATGCTCGCTGCCAATCACGTACGTGTGGTCCGGGGTTCAATCCCCGTCTGGAGTGCTCCTAAACCTCGTTAACCTGGTGGTAAGCTCGGTAAAGAGGTAAGGTTAGGCGTGAGACTAGCAACCCCACCTCGTAAAAATGAAAAAAAAACCCACTGCTATCGAAACTTCAAAGTTCCAGCTTGAAGCTCTATCTTCTACTTGGAACATAAAGGAATAAAATAAAGTTTAAAACAATTAGCTCCCTTTATGAATTTAGATAAAGCAATAAGAAGACGTAATTTTTCTGAATCGTGTAATGTATTGGCGCGCACAACACATTTCGAATAATCTGATCACACTCCACGGACTTGTCATAGGAATATATATGAAATTAATAAAGATGTAAGAGGTGAGAAAATAGACTTAGGTCAAGTTGAAAGGACATATTGAAGGTCAAAATAACAATGAAGATCACTAAACCAAATAGCAGAGGTAATAGTACATCTGCTATGGTATGCGATGACGAATTGTTTTTTAAAGGCATAAAGGTGGTTTAAACTTTCTAATTGCCAGCTAGGGCTTCCACAAACTTTAGGATACACTCTCTCCCAAACACGTTTTATAGATTGGTTTAAAAGGTCTATTAACGTCAATTTTATGTCCTGTCTCTATAATATCTTTCGCAATAGAGGAGCTAGGTCTTCTGTTCGCACCATTAATGGGTTCTGAAGATTCCATTTGTTTCTGGAGCCATTTATGAATATGCTCTGAATTATTAATTTCATATATATACATTCCTATGACAAGTCCGTGGAGTGTGATCAGGTTGTTCGAAATGTGTTGTGCGCGCAAATACACCATACAGGATTCAGACAAATTACGTCTTCTTATTGCTTTGTCTAAATAAAATAAAGATAAATAATAACGTCAGGTCAGGCGATTCATATGTACCAAGCTAAGAGTCAAACTTATTCATATAATAGCTGATAATGTTTTCCAGTTGACCAGGTTGAAGTGATTGGAGGAGGACTCGAACCTGTTACCTGCTACTGCCTGAAAATTGAGTGCTTCAGACAATGAGCTTACAGCTCCAAGGGGGTAATGATTAAAATCTGAAGTGAGAATTTCAGTCTTAGTATGATGATTCATACCATATGGGTTTTAAGTTGACTGTCTTAATGTCGTTGATTGGACACTAGTTAGTAACTAGTCAAGGGAGGTCAATCGCCAGACCGCGTATAGCTCAGTGGTAAAGTCTCTGGCTGAAGCACTGGCTGAGTGAGGCGATTTCGAATCTTGCAAGAGACATGAGTCCCTTGAATTGTGCAGATACGTCTTGCTGACTGGTGAGTGAGTGCCAACAACAAGCACGAAATCTAAGTCGGATTAGGCTTCCTTCCGATTGCTTCCAACCACCCAATGGTCTGAAGGTGTACCGATAGAGCTAAGGAGTCTTACTGCTAAGCACATTTTGAGCTGTAAGCAGCTTCTATCTTCTTCACTAACACCTTATTCTCAATAATCCGCTTAGCGCCCCGTGGATCACCTCAGATAGTCCTCATTTCTATATCACACTACAATTTTAGGCTCGAGAGATGAAAACTTGGCATGGTATATCTCGTATAGTAGATTATTATTATTATTATGTGTGTGTGTGTTTGCCTTTTTAGACTTCAAGCCCTGCAAGCGGATAAATCCCAACGCTGTTGGGTGTTTCGTGCATGGGGTCGTATAGGCACACCAATTGGTGGGACAAAAACCGAGTCCTTTCCGAATGCTACATCAGCACGTGCATCATTCAGAGAGCTTTACCTTGAAAAAACTGGTAATCATTGGGATGAACGTGAAAATTTCAAAAAGATGCCGTATAAATTTTATGAATTAGAATTAGATTATAATAATTCTGTGAGTTTTGAGTTATTTGTTTATATTTGCCTTGTGTTGTCTGCTTTGATAGTCCCCCGTCCGCCACACCCCTTCCCAATTAATGATTGTGACTTATTGTGAACGTAGTGTAGAACACATTGTACAAGAGGGTGTGTATCAGTTCCAGTTGTTCCAGACTTCAAAGTAGGTATACAAAAGTAGATGGGGGGTGGGTATGATGAAAGGATAATTAGACAGAGACAGGCTAGTGGAGATTTTGATTAGTGAATATATAACTGGGAAGTATTGTGAAGTTATTCTTAAGCAAATCACCTACATTCACCAAGTTGAATCACGGTGTCTGATTGACTGTACCATTTGAGAACAATTTTGAGACATATCACCATTAGGTCTTTCCAGCCATTAGTTCCTTAGCACCCCGTGGATCCCATAACCAGGTAGTTTACACCTCCCTACGTGACTGTCTCAAACGAACTGTCAAATATTTCATGGATTAGTGCCAAATTTTGAATTGACTACCTACCTCTCTTATGCCAGCTAACATTGCTTGCTTATCTGTTGAGGAAGGCGGTGGCTTAACCATATACAACTCATCTCCTAGCTGTCTTAATCAATATAGTTTGGTAACTTCATTTATTGAATTCCCTTTTGCGCTCACCTAACCTCAACGTTATTCACTACATTATATTTCACTTGACACAGGAGGTATAATTCAAATGTATGTCATCAAAGAAGGCGTAAACGCGCCACACGCGAAACCTCTGAATGCTTCCTGAGATTATTTCGTTATCAATCAAATCATTAGGGTTGATCCAATTTCCTATATATTATAATGGTTTCCTTTAATTCTTAGAGGAACATAGGGCTTCAGCCGTGCGTTTCCATTGCGTTCGGTTCTCTGCTAGAGTCTTCACCTGGCTCCAAGTTGGCCCACACGTTTTCATCTCCTCTTCACATGACCTCATCCTCCAAGTCACCCTTGCACTGACGACCAACTCGCCGCTTCCCGTTCGGCCGGGTTCCACTCGAGCAATGGCTTGTCTAGTGATGTCACTGACTTGATGGTTTCCTCAGAGTATGGCCAGCCAATCCATCTCCATTTCTTCCTGCCTATTTGTTTCACAATCGGTTCCTGCTGGGTTGGTTCGTTCATTGCCAGAGATCTCTATTGCTGATCTTTTCTGGCCATCTGATCTTGAGTCTTGAGCGAAGACAACTGCTAATAAGGTCTGTAGTTTGTTTGAGATGCTCTTTATGACGCGCTGGCCAAGTCTCTGATCCGTATAGTAGCACTGACTGACTTCACATTGGAGTTGAGAATCTGGATCTTATTTTTGATGCTGAGTGCTGTTGACCTCCACACAGACTTGAGAGTAGTGAAACCTTGTCTTGCTTTCCCGATTCTTGCTTTGATATCCTCGTCAGTTTCGTTCTCCTGTAGTTGAAACGATGCTTCCAAGGTAGGTAAAAGAGGTTGTTTCTTTCAGGTTCCTCCCATTTATGCTGATCGTTGTCTGTTGTTGCTGTTGCTGTTGGTGGTGTTGGCCAGGAATCTTCATCCCCTCTGTCTTCTCTATGTTCACCTGAATTCCCTCCTATCTTTGATGCTTCTTATGCCAACTTGTTGCTTTTCTCTTGCATATCTTCCAGTTTGTGGGAAATCAGACATATATATATATATAATATCTCGATCGATGGAGTAGAATGTAAAACGCCAATAAGTGTTAGACATTGGTAAGGTATACCTGTGTTCCAGGATTTCTCGAAAGGCGAAGATATATAATCAGTACACACTCCTCGGGGTTAGGAATATGAGGGTTGAAGAATCTTTTCTGAATGAAATCTTCACTCTAAATCATGAGCAGAATTCAACCTTAGTACTTAATTCAACTTATCATTCTTGTTACGCAATCATTCGTTTAAATGTCATTGGTACAGTCGTTCGATTGGCGTTAGTGTCCTTATAGTTTGACCTCGTCTAACCACTTTATTAATTGTTTAGTACGACAAGGAAGAAAGTTCCAATCACTAATCGGATGATTTGTGTAGTGTTCTGTTTTCTGTTTAACCTGCAAAGTAGTTGCCGCACTTATATTACTAGGAACTGGGAACTCGTGCCCCGAAATCTGCGTAAGTACAATAGAGGAGAATCGCAATAACTTCACCGTATACTTCGTCACGAATCAACATCAGCTAGAGGTGATTGAAAACCAGTGGATATCGGTCAGCTGTTTCGCACTGGTTTAGAACTCGTCAGTACCCACCCAAGAAGCCAACCAGGAGTCGAACCTTGGACCCTGGGGTTGTTATGAAGCCAAATTCGATGATGACCATTCAACCATTTGGGCTGGAATTTAATGGACCCCTGAATTCTGACTTTGCCAATTCTGTAATATAGGGCTACTCTCGATAAATACCTTCGATGAGCATCTATTTCGTTGTGACATCGGGCGACGACCCCATTGGTCATGACCTCCTAGTATAACTTCAAGACATCATGCAGTAACCATCGTCAATAAGTAGCTGGCGATTGGTATTTAAGTTATGCGTTAATTGTGGGGATCTAGTTTACTTTCAATGAAAAGGTTATGGCATTGATCCCTCGTGGGTGGGATAAGTCGTGGGTATTCACTGATGAAAAGTTTCTCTACACAAGGAGGACGAAACAACTATGCAGTGCTCCTTGCCTTTCAGTGACCTCCCTAACCTGATGTAGGTTGGTGACAAAATCCACATTGTGAGATTAGTCGAAAGCCTAATAAAGACCCATCATCTATATAGCATTTTTGTTTATTCATTTACGTTACCAGTGGAACATAAGGCACCTTCAAGCTAGAGGCTTGAAGTTTTGGTAGCAATGGTGTTTATTTTTACTGGATGGGGTTGCTAGCTTCATGTTCAATCTTCCCTCTTTACCAGTATTATTACTGGCTTAATAAGGTGAAGGAGTGTGTCGGTGGCCGGGGCTCGAACCCCGAACCACCATACCACTAGGTGGCTGACCATCAAGGTCCACTTTGAATTGTTGATACTAGATGGCTGGAGGCAATTAGCATTTTGCCTTCCACCTAGGTTCTGTGCTAGTTGGCACTCATCAGTCAGCAAGATGTATCTGCAACCTTGAAGGAACTTACATCTCTTCTGTATTCAATACAGCCCTACAGGAGGTCAGTGGCGAACCCAGAAAACTCACTGGTAATGTCTGTGACTTCAGCACTGGGTGACGCGGTTTCGAATCTCAGAAGGGACATAAGTCGCTTCAAGGTTTCAGATACGTCTTGCTGATTGGTGAGTGCCAAGTAGCACGAAACCAAAGTGAGTCAATCGGGGCTTCCTTCTGACGGCCTTCAACCATCCAATATCAACAATTCAAAGTGGGCCATGATGGTGAACCGCTTAGTATTATGGGGGTCACATTGCAAACTTGACTGATGGGATTCAATCTGCACCAAACAAAGGGCCAAATACCATTACACCAAGTACTCAACCAGCGTATAATCAAAACTTTTTCATACACTAGGGAGGCTATGAGTGACATTCCTTATGTGGTCACTGATGATACCATCCAGTTACTCCAACGGCGTTCGAGATATGGACTTCCTAACTTTATCCTGCAAGCCACATTTCCATCGTATGATATTAAATATCAGCAGATTGTGAACTCTCAATGACTCTGAGGTCAATATTGATGAAAACAATGCAAATATGGATCTATCAGTCATTAAACTTCGCATTTTATCTAATTCTCCTTATCTCTGTCTTACCCTCCACTCACATATAAATACTCGCTTGTTTCATTGTATTGTTTGTTGTGTTTCCCTCCACTTTCACTGGATATTTTTATCCTTATTAAAACACAAACTTTGTACGTTGTTGACACCAAGAGGGTTGAGATACTGCCTGGAAGCATTGGCCGAAGCAGGTAGTTGTCTTAAGGGATCATCCCTCCTCCGAGGTTTCGATTTGGAGCTCGGTCCACAAGGCAGAAAAGCAGTGTTAGGAATTGCATTCTCATGGTTTCTCACCACCAAAACACATCCATACACCATTTGATCCTTTCGAATTCTGGAGTCCAAAAGTCTGAAATCAGGGTTTTTTTTGTAACCCTTGTATATGGACCTGTGGGGTGCCCATCAGTCCGGGTGTAAATACCAGACGTTTGCAGTCAGTCACCCTTCTTTCACTTTTGTGAGCAACACACTTGCCACTGCGTGAGGGGGCAATGTATAGGAATTACACTTGGCAGTGACTGTGTGAACGCATAGCCACATGAGAGAGAGAGGAAGATCAGAATCTATCCACTCTCGGTCGTATCAGGTCTTTACTGAAGGCTCTACCTAGTTGTAACTAATGTCATGCTTTTTGTCGAGAACATAAACGTAATTTTCAAATTCATTAAATAATTTATTTGCTTATTTATTTATTATTTTAATTATTAAAACAATTAGTACCTTTGATAAATTTGAATAATTCATTTATAAGACAAATTTCGAGAGATGATATCTTCATTTCGTAGTTGCTTTACAACCGCTTTATACAACTAACATGGTTCACAATAATAATAAAATAAAGTTCATGACAATTACTCAGTTATATTAAAAAACAAAAGTACATACTGATGACCAATCATATCAAACGCGCATTCTACGCCGCATCTCTTACCCTCACATCTAGAACATTTTCGATCCATGTACCTACGATTAAAGGACGAAATTCTGTGGACTCTACTTCAAACTGTATCAGCAAGTTCACCTGCAGTTGTGGTGACACACACACATGTATAGGTAGAACCAACAGAATGTTCCAATGTGGTCGTCGAAAAGAACATGTTCCAAAAGGGTTATCGAAACAAATAAAAAATCCCAATGCAATTATTAATCTGAATAGAAATCCAGCATCATCATCCATTGCAAAGCACTTATTAATGTCAGGTCACGAAATCCAATATTAATTAATGACTGTTTCACAATTATTTCATCACATAACTCTAATTCAAGGTTGGTTATTGAAGGTGATGGAAGCAATTTGGGGATTAATCACACACAGGCTAAACTATATGTTAAAAAAACAATAGACTTCAACCTTCGCCTACCATGAACTGACTACTTGACCTATTTAAATGTGATGATTGGTCATCAGTATGTACTTTTGTTTTTTAATATAACTGAGTCGTTGTCATGCCCTTTATTTTCTTATTGTTAACCATGTTAGTTGTAAAGCGGTTGTAAAGAAACTACGAAATGACGGTTTCATCTTGCGAAATTTGTCTTTTAAATATTTTAATTATATTTCTATTCACATTATTATTATTATTATTATTATTATCACTATTATTATTATTATTATTATTATTATTATTATTATTATTATTATTGTGTGTTAATTTCTTATAGTCATCAGATATTAAAGAAATTCAAAGTGTTAGTGAAATTCCATCAAAACTGCATCCATCAGTTCAATCACTTTTAAGGTTTATTTGTGATATAAAATCTATGGAGAAGGCTATGGCAGAATTTGAAGTGAGTTCATTTTTTGATTTTTGATTACAGCTTTATTCCGCACCGTATTTTTTTGGTACAGGTATGGAATTTTCAGCATGTGATATCGGTAGCCCAAATTTTCCAGGCCGATCATAGATATCGGGTGTGCATCGGCAGGGGATCGAACCCCGGACCATGTGCGTGGTCGGCGAGCGTCCTAACCACTGTGCCACCGACGCACATGCGTTCACTCAATCAATCAATCATAATATCTTTATTCTGGA
>OX235276.1:9886900-9934137 GCA_944472155.2 Trichobilharzia szidati
TGTTCATTTTCCAACTTCAAAGTGAATTGAATCCCATCTATCCTTGAGTTCATGTATAGATTATAAGGACTTAAGCTACGTTCAGGTTTTAACAGAGTGAATGTGTTATTCACATATCTCTGTCATTACCTAGGAACGGAGTTAAACGATTTAAGGGCTTTACGATCCCAACTATCTATAAGTATGTCCACGACTTTGAGAGATCTAAATGATTCAACTCCGACGGGTTCGTTTGTTTGTATATTTTGAAATTGGAATACAGTGAAGGTTATATATGGTTGTAAGCTTAGTATGATTTCATCAACCGAGAGTTCAGTCCCTTTGTCAGTTCATAATCACTGTCCAGTCTATTCCTAACTACTTCCAGGACTGCATTAAGTGGGACATGAGTGTGCAAACTTGTTACATCGAAACCAATCATTTCTTTTCATCCTTTTCTATTTGAATTTCATCAAGTTTTCGTCTCTTTACGTGTGAATTAGCCTAAAAGGGTAACCTGCTTTATGAATTTGAGTAGTGAGATAGATTCTACTAGGATTATTATTTATAGGCATTAACGTAAACCCCATTTTGACTCACCCACAAATTAATAAAATCAGAACACGTAGTTCAGTGAAGAGTCTCTTTTCGGTGGCGAATTCATTCACTTAACTGTACAATCTCAGTCGTACTTCTATGTTGCTGTGGAGACAGATACATTGGCCGTTCAACGCGTATCCTGTCCAAAAGGGTTCAAGAACACTATCCCACAGCATGGCTGCAAAAAGGGAGCAGTAGCTTTATGAGGATTGCGATGATCGAACATATCGTCAACACTGGTCATTGCATCTCAACAAACATCTCCTGCTTCAAAGTGATCTACAAAGTGAAGAACAACCTACCAAAGGCAATACGCTTTCGTCTCCTTTGTATCGCTGAAGCCTTAGCCATTCATTCATTTGGAGAAACCACAGTTATGCATACAAAAGAAAATCATCCAACCACTTCTAGTATCATGGTAACAACCGTACTGCTTTTTACTGACTTGATGTTTGTGTGCTTATTTTTTTCTACCTCCTTAGAACATTTGTAATCTCTAGAATTCTTACATAATTCCATATTTGCATTTTTTTTCTATATGCATCCGAATCACAACTCACTCATTAAACAATTCATCTTGTTACGTAAATGAATTCCGCGTATTCAACCTCTTTTATGTGTTAATAAATATGTTTTTCGACAACACATCACCACTACCCTCTTACCAATCTTCATCGCCCCTCCCGTGGTTACAGTTTGATTACTCATCACATTTTTGAAATGTCTTAACAGTAACCCTAACTTACTTTTATTCTTATCGGACAAAGCTAATATGCCCACACACATACAAAAAGAATAAGTATATATAATTGCGACTGTACAGCTAAGTGAATGAATTCACCGCCGAAAAGAGACTCTTCGGTGAACTACACGTGTTTTGTTTGTCATTAATGTCTGGATGGGGGTTATTCACCCAGAAATGACTTTATTTAGCGTACTACATCCACTGTAGATTTATTTGATCTTATTCATAACCGTAACTAAAGGTTTTTTAAACTCAACAAATCAGGTCTTCAAAGGTATCAAATTATCGAGAGAGTAAAACATTGCCTTGCCTCAAGGTTGACTTAAAACGAGAGAAAAAAATCGATTTCAGTAATGTTAATAATATCTGTGCGAAAAATTGTTTCATGCGACAGAAATCTGTGACTGTACTAGTGTCTTTTTTATTCCTTCACTTTCCCAGTGGAACATAGGGTTTCAAGCTAGAGGCTTGAAGTTTCTGTAGCAGTGTTTATTTTACAGGATGGGGTTGCTAGCCTCATGCCCAACCTTCCCTCTTTGCCAGTTCTATTACTGGCTTAGCGAGGTAAAGGAGTGCATCCGCACAAGCAGCTGACATGTCAACAGAAGCGGGACATTCCAGTCCAGTCAGTCAGTAGGAAAATCAAATTTGAATGAAAAATTAATAATAACTGACACTGGTTGCACAAGAGGCGGTGGCTCTCGGGGCCCATGTTGTCTGACGGATAACGCTTTGACCTTTGAAACGATGGGTGTCGGGTTCGAGCCATCACTGACTGTGGAATGCAGGTACATCCACCAGCAGATGGTTCCTAGGTGGGAAGAAATGCTCATCTTGGATTCCACTGTTAGTCACCATCCATCAAGTCAATTCTTTAGAGGCATTCAGCTCTCATGAAAAGGTGAGAAGTTTAAATCTTATTGTTTATAAATACTGATGAATAGGTGGGTGGGGGGAACTGTCTGAGAAAGTCTGGAGTCATCAAGTCCTGAGAATGAAATTGACGGCCAAAGGTGAAGTGAAAATTTGTGACGTGGCGGGATATGAATCTGTGGCCTCCGAAGGACTAGTCCATTTCTAGACCAACTACGCGATGAGACTCAACCACCAAGCCAAGGCTATTTCGAACATCAATTGTAAATAAATCTTGATTCATAAAAGTGTCACTTTCATTAAACTGCAGAAATGCCACCATTCTTGTTATTGATTTCTGGAAGAAAATAGATTCCATTGAACGTTGAACACAAAGTTGTTGCAGTTAAAGTTGAAGGAAGGTAAGAGAATTTTTAGATAATGTAGATATCATGGAGAAGAAGACAATTGTTTTGTAATATACTAGGCATTCATTACATCCTTCTAACCTTCTCCTTAGCTCAATAAAACATTAATGAAACGACAAAATGTTCAACTAATAAAAAATTAATATGGGCTTACTAGAAATAGGTGAAGAATGGTGATTGAGAGAACAGAAACGAAAGTTTGAAATTTACTGTGGTGGTAGTGCATTATTACAGATTGTGATTAACACAATTGATTGGATACCGAAAATTGCATTACTAGACTGTATCACCGTGTGTAGTTTGTCGACTATCTCAGGTTATTATCAAGTTTTGGTTTGTAAGGATTTGATTGTTTCATGAGTTGACATCAGCTAGAGAACCATTGGAAAACCAGCAGGGAGTACTGGACAGTTGTTTCGACCTAGTGAAAAGTCGTTACCAGTGGGATCCACCATGTAAGGTAAGGGAACAGTTACTCGCCCATAACATTACCTGGCATTTGTACTATATATATATCACGAATTTGTAGACGTTGGGATTCATGGCTTGGCCACTGGATCGGGTCTCAGTTGCTGAGTGGTCTACGAGCTAGCCTTGCTACTGGGAGGTCCTTGGTTCAAACGTGTAGTGTGTACATACTGCTATGGATTCCTAAACTAGGTTGACGCAGCAGCTGTCCAGTACTCCAGTGCTGGTTATCCATTGGTTCTGTAACTCATGTCAACTCATGATCATATCGATATCCTGGATAAATCGTCAGTGTTAGTTTGAAGTTGATAGTTTAATAGGTGTTCTGTTATTGAGCTGTTGATGAAATCCGATTTGAAAGACAAAATACTCCATACGAATGCCCTAAAATAAATTTATACCTTTCCGTATATCAAATGCATTTCCTTTAGCATGTACATATGATTACTAAATAGTGTAAGATTTCATAAGACCGATAATCATTAAATTTCCGTTCCATCCACTGTATTATTAATTCTATACAGAACACGTTTTTCACATCTAACAGTGTTCTGCCCAGGGCTGATTCAAGCCATCGATAGATGTGATCGCCAGGAAAATAATCAATCGAACAGATGTAAGTCGTGCTTTCAATTTTAACAGCATTTAACATTCTCTTATTAAAAATTTTATCATGCTATACATTAATCTTCAAGTTTAATATTGTACCTGAAATCCAGTTTTGATTTCCTCGTTGATTGGTTGGATCGAAATATTGGACCTCTGTCGACATATCGGCTCCTTGTATGGATGCCTTAACGATATCTGAAGTAATTTGGTGGATGGTGACTAGTAGTGGAATCCAGGATAACACGCATTTCGTCCTGTTCGGGGCTGACTCGTCAGCTGGTCGTATCTGCATTCCCCAGTGAGTGGTGAAAGGTGTTCTCACTGAGGCTCGAACCCAATACCCAGACTCTCAAATGTCAAAGAATTATCAGCCTGACCACCTGGACCACGACAGCCATTTCTTGTGCAACGGGTGCATCCACACAAGGAGGCGACAGTCAACAGAGTGGAACATTCCAGTCCAGTCAGTCAGTAGGAAAATCAAAGTTGAATGAAAAATAAATAATAACTGACACTCGTTGCACAAAAGGCGGTGGCTCTCTGGACCCAAGTCATTGGATAGATAACGCTTCGGGCCTCAGTGGGAATACCATCTCTGACTGCGAAATGTAGGTACATCCATCAGTGGAGGATTCCTAGGTGGGAAGAAATGCGCATCTTGGATTCTACTGCTAGTCACCATCCTCCAAGTCAATTCTTTAGAGGCATTCAGCTCTCATGAAAAGTGAGAAGTTTAAATCTAATTGTTTGTTAATACGGATGAATGGATGCGTTTGGGGGGGGGGGGGAACTGTCTGAGATAGTCTGGAGTCACCCATTCTTGAGAGCAAAATTGACGGCCGAAGGTGAAATGAAAATTTGTGACGTGGTGGGATATGAATCTGTGGCCTCCGAAGGACTAGTCCAGTTCTCTACTAGTTACGCGATGAGACTCAACCACCAAGCCAAGGTTATTTCGGACAGTATTCACATCAATTGTAAATAAATCTTGATTCATAAAAGTGTCACTTTCATTAAACTGTAGAAATGCCACCATTCTAATTAAATATCAATAGCGTGTTTAGTGTAAAATAAATATTTAACTTATTTTCATAACAAAAAGTGTTTCAATTACGAATTGACAATATAAGACATTCACAATTTAACCGATTAATATAAACAAACGGATAATAATAATAATAATTAAATGTTCAATATGGCTTCAGATTCACTTTCAATGAGAATCGTATTGTTTATACTTATTTAATAGGTACACGTTCTTTTCAGATATGATATTATAAAATTATAGAAAGTAAATAGAAAGTTCACATCAAATATACTACTTAATTAGAATATTGATAAGTAGGAATTCAACACGTCAGTCTTTAGAATTCATAAGGTGGTTGGTTGTTTTTATTTATATGTACCATTTCAAATGTTGTTATGGGAGTGTACGAAGTTGAAATCTATTCAGAAACTGTGTCTGTTTTGACTATATGAATGTTTTTAATCGACTTTCAAGGATTGGTTTATGGTTTACGGTGTGCCACCGACAATTATACATCTCATCCAACAGTTGTACGACAATGCTGCATGCCAAGTAATCCACAACAGGAAACTTACGGAATCCTTAGAAGTGAGGACAGGAGTAAGACAAGGCTGCCTACTATCGCCAATGATTTTCCTGATTGCAGTAAACTGGATAGTGCGACAAACAGTGGACAATGAGGAAACAGGCATAAAATGGACTCACACAAAAACCCGGAGGATCTGGACTTCGCCGATGATATATGTCTGATTTCTCACAAACTGGAAGATATGCAAGTGGAAGGCAACAAGTTGGCAGAAGAAGCATCCAGAGAAGATAGGACTTCAGGTGAACATAGAGAAAACAGAAGTGATGAAGATTCCCGGGCAACACCACCAACAGCAGCAACAACAACAACAACATACAACAATCAGCATAAATGGGAGGAACCTGAAAGAAGCAACCTCCTTCACCACCTACCTGGGTAGCATCGTTTCAACTACAGGCAGACGGAACTGACGAGGATATCAAAGCAAGAATCGGGGAAGCAAGACAAGCTTTCATTACTCTCAAGCCTGTGTGGAGGTCAACAACACTCAGCATGAAAAATAAGATCCAGATTTTCAACTCCAATGTAAAGTCAGTGCTACTTACTATACGGATCAGAGACTTGGCCAGCGCGTCATAAAGAGCATCTCAAACAAACTACAGACCTTCATTAACAGTTGTCTTCGCTCAATACTCAAGATCAGATGGCCGGCCAGAAAAGATCAACAACAGGGTGGGATCTCTGGGAGCGAACCAATGCAGCAGGAACCGATTGTGAAACAAATAGGCAGGAAGAAATGGAGATGGATTATCCAAACTCTGAGGAAACAAACCATCAAGTGACATCACTAGACAAGCCATTGCTCGAGTGGAACCCGAATGGGAAGTGGCGAGTTGGTCGTCAGTGCAAGGGTGACTTGGAGGAGGTCATGTGAAGAAGAGATGAAAACTCGTGGGCAGACTTGGAGCCAGGTGAATACTCTAGCAGAGAACCGAACGCAATGGAGACGCACGGCTGAAGCCATATGTTCCTCTAGGAACTAAAGGAAACAATAATAATAATGATAAAATCGATCAGAAGATATACTGAAAAAGGCTGTATTCATCAATCTGCAGATTTGATGTCATAAATGTACATTTCAATCAACAGAACAACTGTGTAAGTTCTTATCAGTTCAGCTCTATGGATTAAAATGCGTCTGTTTGCAGTTCAAATCTGTTAGTTATTGCATTTTTATTTTCAGAACAGAGACTACACTAATGGCTAGATCCATGATCATTAGTGTATATATTGGTTCTTCAAGTGACTGTCTGGATGATTAACCAACTCAACAAGTGATTATCTCATCAACATGGAACTTTTGCACGAAACCACATCAGTTCAACAAGTCTTGTGTCAAAAAGGCTACGTCTCAAGGGAATAAGTGTTTTCAGTAGTGCCGCATTACCAGGCATCTCCTTGATATGTGTCATAAGGTGGATATCGCGAGATCCTTTACAATTATCGATAGACAAAACAAATACTCAGTTCTACTCAAGTTTGCCGAAGAAGTCTCTATCAAATGCCTGAGAACCGATTTATGTATTCAGGAAGAAGCAGTTGTCAGTTTTTCGTTGCCCTGGTAACTGGATATCTTTACTCTCTCTCTCTTTCAGTTGATTGCATAATCTTCGGCTTTAAAGTCAACCCTATTTGATAATTTTGCTTGTCTTGAACTCAGTACCCTGTTACTCATCATCTTACTCACCACTCGTCTTTATTACTTGAGTCCATTTTCATTATATGCATACATTGATTTCCGTTTAAACTTGAACTGTCTAGTGAAAATTATATAAGTGTAACTTTCAAAGCACTGTTTATTAAGTTTGCAGCCTGCTGTTAGATGACATCATGTAACATTTGCAAGTATACATTTGTAAAAATTATATTTGTACAATCTCAGCATTGAATTGAAATGATTAATTCCAACGTTTCGTCCGGTAATCTGTTCCGAACTTCTTTGGTAAAATTTCAGCGAAATATAATTTTTTACAAATGTCTAGTTCTCACTCAGCGCCCAATTATCTTGGAGCTATTCGGTCAAATCTTGATCATAGTTCCCATGAATCTGCATGTATGTTAAGTACATAAACTTTAGTAGTTTCATTTAGGCTGTACGCAGCTGATGAGAAGAAATAACAATGATGCCATCACCTTATTCTTCACAAACTGTCGCTCTTGCTTTGGTCAAAGTCCTAGGGAAGATGACTCAATGAAGCTGCAATAGACGAAGATGCACAGGAGACGGAATTATTATTAGATTAGGGTTAAGACTTCAAGTGACTCCCGACTTTTACCTAAATCTCTTCAGATATCGTACAAATAAGTAATAAAGAGCTCCATGCTAAACTTAATCTTTTCCGCCTATCTAAAATCAGAATATTAGAAACATTAGTCGTGTAATCTTACCGAATGCCAATTCTGAAGTGAAAAGGGACTGATTGTACGATTGTCACTGAATATGCTTTGAAGTAGATTTATATTGTTCAGGAAACTGTTGTTTCTAGAAGGTTGTTGAAAATCTGTGATGAGTTAGTGTCAAACAGTTTTAAGTCATACTCCTTATGAGTTTGCTTTTAACATATGACATTTTATCTCATAGTTTAATGTCCACAGTGTTCTACAATACGGCTATCAGCCGATTAGTGCAAGCCTTAAAAAAGCATAAACTAATGGGCATTGCGTAACTTGTTTTTGTTCACCGATTTCCTACAAAATTGCATCTTACATCATTAACCCCTTTTATGCTCTAAGTTTTTACGTGATTTATTAGTAATTATCCATATTATTCATGGTGTGGTGTGTGCTACTGACAAGATTTATCAGTAGCATAAAACGCGAAAGAACCTTGAAGACCTGAATTTCGCGGATGATTTATTTTTGATGTCACACAAAATCGAAGACTTACAAGCGGATTTTCAATACAAACCTCAAGTCAGTCAGTTCTTCTATACGGATCAGAAACTTGGCCAGCGGGTCACAAAGAATATTTCCAACAGCCTGTTGCAGACCTTTACCAACAGCTGTCTTCGTTCTATACTGAAGATCAGATGGCCGGAAAGAATCACAAACAAGAAGCTATGGGAACGAACAAACGAAACAAGAACCAATCACCCAACAAATATGCAGGAGAAAGTGGAGATGGATTGGACTCACTCGCTGAGGAGGCCTCTGGGTGACATCGCGCGTCAGGCGATAACTCGAATGGAACCTGAAAGGGAATCGGCGAGTGGGACGTCCAAGGGTGATATGGAGGAGATCGTGTGAAGAGTAGTTGAAACAGTATGAACTAACATGGATGTAGGTGAAAAGTACAGCAGAAGACAGAAGCAAGTGGAGACGTGTAGTTGAAGCCCTATGTTCCACTAGGAACCCAAGGGAACAATAATAATAATAATATAACGAGAATTTCAATTCAACACAAAAATATCAAATAACACAGAGATAGATTTCTCATCAAAGAGAAGAAATGAGTCAGGGTTGCGGCAAAACACGGGAGACACGAAAAGAAGATAAGGCAACACAATACGATAGGCAGAATTAGCACATTGCAGAAGATCTATGCAAATGACAGTTTTCAGATAAGGTGTGCATACTTTCCCTATATAATAGAGATTTTAAATTTCAAGTAAACACTCTTTTACCAAGCCTCTTGTTTTCTGCCCTTCCGATGGTAGTCTATTCTACTTAGAATATGGTCTTTAAAATGTCATAATAATAATAATGAGATGTTCAAAATGAAGCCGAGATATACAAAGTTAGTTCTCTTCACCACTGTTAGTTACACTGATATTTAACATAGTTTATGGATGCATTTTAGGAAATTTACATTACCCGGTTGATCTAAGTAACCACTTTTAACAACTTTGTTCGATGATTCCAATAAAATCACTTTCAACAAATAGATAAACAAACATGCGTAAAAAAATCTATAAAGTTTTAATGAAACTTACTGTTTATTGTTTGCTTTGATAGACATTAATGGTGCTGATATTCTTCTGAAGAGGAGAAAAAGAAATGATTAAAACGCCAGATTAGAAATGACATTACAGTGGCGGAACTTTTAAACAAAGAAATATATTTGTTAAACGAAAACAAATTTCCAAAGTATTGTAATCTGTAAAAATACTTTATTCGATCAAGTTAGCATCGCTGGGGTGCAGTGATCAATTTCAACGCTTTTATTCCTTGCCGAGTCGATTTCACCTGTGTAATCATAAAAAGTCAGGAAAGCGTGGCATCGGACTTCTAAGTGATATCCATTCACACAGCTTAATGTGTAAGGGAGCATACGTTCATCAAGATTACCAGTGTAATGTTTACTGTGGTCACCCATTAGGCAGGTAAACGCCAATCTGTCTTTCCTAGTGTAAGTGTAGAAGTTGGACACTGTGGAATGTCTTTCCTAGCATTTAATAATTCGCGATCATTATGAACTGTCATAGGTGAGTTACTGTCTATCGTCACATCCATTCCCTTTAACTTTTTACTAATTAGGACATTTAATAGTAAGGGAAGTGGTAAGTATACGAAGACACGTCAAGCAGTTGAGGTTGCAATAAGGAAAGTATGGCGACATATTTGCATTGGAAAATATCTGTCTACGGAAAATTTGGGTTGTTTCGCCAATAGTGGTACGCGTTAATTACAAACATCAAGTAACTTAGTTCAAAGTGTTGGGGAAAATTTGATGTAATTCCGCTATAATAGCTGATTGGTGAAAGTAAGAAGCCTTCAGTGTACTTCTAGACATCACCTTCACATGTAACTTTAAGATAAAGTGAAGCTTGAGAATTCTCCATGGATGTAACAGACGTTTATCCGTGTGAATTTTCAGATGGTTGTCTAGAAAGACGATGAAGTCTTCTCTGTTAAACCATTCACCTCAGAGGATACAAATACGCCGTAGTCATCCACTTGAGCTAAAAAGCTTCCCCACCATTTCATCTTACTGTCAAGTAGATCTGGCTAGCTGACTTGATGTGATCGATTCTGGTGAACTGAAATGTGATTTAACAAATTATTTACGCACTGTGCATTTGATATTATCATTTCTTATAGTTCTTCTATGTTGGTCAAAAACTTGCCCTGTGCATCAAGAAAAGCATTTCCAACAGGCCACTGCAGACTTTTAAAAACGGTTGACTTTGCTGGCTCTACATTGAAGATCAAATGACTCACTGGCCAGAAAGAATTGTCAACAAGAAACTATGTATAGACAAACCAACAAAGAACCTCCTGTTCAACAAATATGCCGAAGAAAATGGAGATGGATCAGACAAAATCCAGTGAGGAGACCACCAAATGACATCGCGCTCAGTGCAGGCCATCTCTCGAGTGGAACCTGGCGTGTGGGCGATGATGAAATGGAGGCGATCATGTGGGGCGGAGGAGATGACAGCGTATTGGGCAAATGTGTAGTCAGCTTAACAGGACAACAGAGAATCGGATATAGTGGAAATGTGATGTTGAAGTTCTATGTTTCACTCGGAATCCAAGGGAATAATAATAATTATTATTATTTAGTTTTCTTTGAGCATTCCATAAATTAGGAGTTTTTATCAAATAATAACGATGTTTCGATGTCAAATACTTGTAAAGTATGTATTTAGTATCTTAGATTAAACTAAAACATTCAGAGAAGACGAAAGCCAGAATTGATAATTTGGACACTGAGCACATCTTCTTACACTTAAACTCTTAAACCAGCTTTTTTGGTCAGGATTACGATTTTCCAACTTGCAATAAATAAGCAGACTTGCATTCAAGAATAACGTTCTGGCATTTTTAGGAAGTGATCAAGAAGGATAGAAATAATCTGAATAACAGCCGTGCAAAACCACTGAAACAAAAGAAGGCAGCCAAAGCTAATAATGACATGTGAAAATACACTAATGTGTGAACGCATCCGTATCGCTGGTTCTAATTTGAACAATATCAATTCAAACTGTGTATATCAATTTGATGAGTGTGTTTGTGGAAGCAAATACACAGATGGTAGAAAAAGGCGATTGTCCACTCGTATGATAGAGTATATGCCAAGGCAGTTGAAAACAGCTACAGACAAAGTGTCTAGAGATTCAATAACAAAGGATCTTGTAGACAACTGATATGATATTGACGCTATCAAGCCACTCATTGTTGTCAGCAGACAAACATCAATGTAATACCCACTAGCGACTGACCCTATTCAGGTAGGTAGTTACCTGATTTCTAGTGGGAAGTCGTGACCAGTATGGTGCAGCAGGTCGGGTGTGAGGACAAATACTCGCCGAAGACATTGGCTAGCAGTAGCGCTATGTCGTGAATTGGCGAAAGTTGAAATTCATGGGACATTGGGTTGGGCCCCAGTGGCTTAATGGTCGACGAGCTCGCCTTGTAACCGGAAGGTCCTGAGTTCGAGCCCTGGTGGGTGCATACTGCTGAATGTCCCCAACTGGTTGTCCAGTACTCTCAGGTTTCTCAGTGGTTCTCTAACCGATGTCAGCTCATGATGAAATCCTTTAACCAATCAATCAAATCCCTACAAACCAATACTTGAAACGGGAAAATGCTTGCAATTACGGAGGCTCGTGCAATTTGAGTTAGCAAACGAAATCTCTGTATACAGAAGGAAACGGTGTTCACTATGAATCTACCATGGTAACATGTTTTATTTACTATTATTAATGTTTTATTCCACCTCTTATTAATACTATTTCTGGTTCATTTAAAATTACCTTTTATCATTACCATTATCTTAACTAGTTTTAACATTACTACTATTGTTACTGTTATTATCAATACTATTTATATGAATATTATTCAGTTGTCAGTTCTTGATATATTGAATTCCTTCCACTCACTGATAACCAATTGTTTATTTAAGTGATGTAATTGAACCGTATGCATTTCATCTTAATTTTATGCCTGTGTATGTAGAGTATCCCGCTGAAAACTTCTACCGAAATTTGATGAATCCATTAAATCCTGCCTTATTATTTTAAAATCGACCATCAGTTGTCTGCTGGATCTCAATTAAGAAGTCGATTTCGTCTACATGGGTCAGACTCTGACATATATGATACTAGTGTGGTATACTTTTGACCATGAACGTTCTCTTCTAAGTAAAAATAGTGCTGTCCACGTTTTTACACTATATCTTTTATAACTTGAAAATCCTCATTGAGTCATATAAAAGAAAAGAAGGCGTTCAGCGAAGAGACTCTTTTCGCCGAATTCATTCACTGAGCTGTACAATCGCATTTATATACAATTTTGTTCGTGTGTGTGTGTACATTAGATTTATAAAGTTTAGATAATTACGTAATATAAGTATTATTTGGCTTGGAAACAAACGTTAATTAGACAGAAAATAAAATAAAATTGATTGAGCTGCGGGGCAACAGCAGCTCGATCCTTGAATATTTGATCGACTCTGGACATCAAGTAAAACCAGAAATAAACTTCAAAGTTATCTACAGAATACAAGGCAATCTTGCAAAATGTGTGCGGATCAAACTTCTCAATATCGCAGAAGCAATGGCAATTCATCTGCTAAACCCTGAACTCTGCATACAAAAGAAATTCGTTCATTCATTAAATCTACAATGGACGTAATCTTTCGTAATTTCAGTCTTACTAATTGTATTATCTCGTCTTTTGCATTTTATTATTTCACATATTCATTTATATTATTCTCTATCCCACCCTTTTGTAATCTCTACTCTCATTAACAATGTTGCTAACTCGACCCACGTCCAATTTCTAGTCAACTCTGTTACATCATCCAATTAACTTACTTAATTTTCAACTGTATTATTCTCTCCTCCCACCCTTATTTAATTTTAACCACCACTCATTAACACTGTTGCCAACCTGACCTACTCTGAATTCTACTCAATTGTATTATGTTATCCATTTCACTTAATCAGTTTTATTTTATTTTGGTTACAGGATTTCATTATGAGCTGACATTGGTTAGAGAACCATTGGAAAGCCTGGGAGTATCGGAAGGCTGTTTCGTCCTAGTTTGGGACTCTTCATCATTATGCACCCATAGCAAGGGTTTGAACCCAGGACCTTCTGGTTACAAGGCGAGCTCGTATACCATTAAGGCACTGGGACCCAATCCAATGGCTCATGAATTCTATTTTCTGCCAATTGTTTTATTTTATTTTCTATCTCATTAACGTTTGTTTTCAAGCCAAATAATACTTATATTACATAATTATCTAAACTTTATAAATCTAATGTGCACACACAAAGAAAATTGTATATAAATGCGATTGTACAGCTCAGTGAATGAATTCACCGGAAAAATATCTTATGTCTTTGGGAGTATTTCTTTCATATAGGTTGAGATTTAATGAGCTGGGTATACGAAACTTTAATGGAAAGATGAAGATGTATTCAGCATGATAACCACACGTCTTACGTTTTGAAAAAATGTAGCAAAATACCAGTTGCTTTATAATGATTAGTATATTGATTGAAAAAACTATTAACTTAAGATTTATGCATATCTTTCTCTAATGATATTATTTTACAATATAAGCAGACAAAATCCCTGAAATTCACTTTTAGGTATGAGCAGTAGTCAACTGCTTTTCTTATCTAGTTTACAAGCTAAGTCAAAGCTTAATCGTCAAACCTCAGATTGTGAAAAAATAGATACATCTAGTGAGAAGTCGTGACCAGTGAGGTCCATCTAGATGTCACGTGTGAGGATGGATGTCCCACCGACGACATTGGTTGGTGGTCGCGCTAAATCACGAATTGGTAGAAGTTAGAATTCATGAGCTGGCCATTGAATCGGGTCTCAGTGGCTGAATGGTATACTAGCTAGCTTGCCTTGCAACCAGAAGGCCCTAGGTTCGAATCCCAGTGGGTGCGTACTGACGATGATTCCCAGACTAGGACAAAACAGCTGTCCATTACTCCAGTGCTGGTTTTCAATGGTTCTCTAACTGATATCAATCCGTGATCAACTCGTAAGATACATCACATTTAAGATTCCAAAATGTTAGGTAACAGGTATCTCATGTTTACAGTTTTGCAGATCGGATTGGTGTTTGATCATTAATTCCACAAATCTGTTTTTTTCTCATGAAACATGCGCATGAAACATAGTTTAGTGGTCATAACTACTGATTCTATGGTCGTGATAAGTAACTGCGTTTTTTGTGGAATCAACTAAGACTAACTGGCCTTAGTTTCTAGTAGATGAAACTACAACTAACTTAATTTACAGGATTTCATTATGAGCTGACATCGGTTACGGAACAATTGGAAAACCAGCTGTGAGTCCTGGATAACTTTTTCGTCAGCATAGTTTGGGACTGTTCAGCACTACGCACCCACCCCAATACCGGGGTTCCAGCCCATGACCTTCTGGTTACAAGGTGAGGTCGTAGACTGTTAGGCAGTTGGGACCCGATCCAGTGGCCAGCCCATCAATTCCAACTTCTGCCAGTACACGATATAGCGGAATCTACACAAGCCAATTTCAGCGGTATCGATTATTTCTCCTCACACCCGACGTTGACCAGTGTTCGTGCTATGTCGTGATTTCGGGAAGTTGAAATCAATGGGCTCGCCATTGAACAGAGTCCCAGTGATTCAATGGTCTACGAGCTCACGTGGCAACCAGAAGGTCCTAGCTTTGAAGCCCGGTGGGTGAGTACTTGCGATGGGCACAAACTATGCTGACAAAACAGGCCACACTTATTTTGCAAGGGTAGGTGATGCTGCCCAGTAGCTCAGGTTGAATGAGGTGGAAGAGAACTCGAACCCTGGTCTCATTGGCCGAAATTTAAGAACTTAACTCTAACAAGTCGCATCTATTATTAGCTCCACAAATTAAATCAATAAAAATGAACAATCCTTAGATTATCATCTCACCTTTGTTTAGACATATCTCTTTCCCATAATTTTCGCATTTTCATAAATCTCCATGATTTACGCATTCTAGCGAATCGTTTACGATTATTATTACGACGTTTAGGTTTTGTCTTTGACTTGGTCTTTTCATCTTGTGATGGTGAATTATTTTGATCAGTAGTATCTGAATTGTCTGTTGAATAACCAGAGTAGGCCATTGTTGCTGTATATGCTTATATATAAATATATTCTTCCTTTTCCTGCTAAAAGAATTCTAATTCACTGTGTATACGTGTGCTGAATAATTAAAGTACGCGTTGGTCAATCACTGTTCAATGTCCAATGTTAATATTAGTTTGTTTGTTTGTTTTAATTAAACAAGAGATAATTTATGGGAAATTGTGTGATATTCCTTGGTGTAGAATTTAAATTAAGAAGAGAAAATCGAGATATTCTCCTTCATTGAATTGCATTTTTAAGGCGAATTCGCTAACCCTGGGGTATTTATACAACTTTATAGGTTATTTCTGAAATCATTATTATGTATATAAACAAACTATAATTCGATGTGCATCGATCAAGGTGCGTATGTACGTGAATGTATGTTCATGTATGTATGTAGGTCTGTATATAGGATGCCTAATGTCCTTTATCTTAAACAACTAATTAACTAATTAGTTGAAAATAGTGATACTTAGATGTTACATCATATTGTACAATACTATTACTATTACTGTTATTATTATTATTATTGACATTATCGAATACAATTCACTGTAGCTATCAAAGAATGTATATATATATAAACAAAATAAATTAACCAATTAATAAAAATGACAATAATGTCAAATTCCATTCATTTTTATACATAATACGATTGTTTAAAATGTCTTTTTCTTTCAATCATAATCAAGTGTTAATATTGTTTAAAATTTCAAAATATAAATATGCACTATTTTCAAATAGTCATTATATAAATAAAAGAATGTATTTTAATCTGAAATGTGTAATATAAAGCCTCAAAGAGTCTGAATGATAGTATCACATCTCAGGGTGTTTGCCAGTTTACATGTATGCGTGGTCACATGTACATAAATAAGGACGACCTATCCATATTTTCTAGTTAGGATTGAAGAAGACAATCTTAAGTTCATTTGTTAGATTTCATGAAGAACTAGCATCAATTAGAGAGATCATTGAAAGCCAGAGAGCACTGGACAACTGTTTCGTCCTATTTCGGTGCTCTTCACAGTGCGGACTCTGCACTCCATGATGAGTCCAACTTCGAGATCTACAGATTATGAGACCGAACTGGTTGATCAACTGAATCAATGACGAGTGAATTGTAACTTTGTCAATTCGTGTTATACCGCCATCCTAACCAATTCCTTCAGTGAACATTCTTGTGTGACTTAAAGAACAAACAAGGCTGTCTAAGTCAATCGCAATGATGTCGTTTGGACAGGTGATAAAATCGATTTCAGTAGCACCTTTCACCCTGTAACAACAGAAGACAAGGGCCAGACAACAGATCGTTTATTAAGGAAAATCAACACATATTTATAGATTTTAATGTACATTATTGTAGATTATTGTTAGTAGAAAATACACTCTTTTGATTGGTTGTTTCTCACAGAAAGTTAACCTTGCATCTCTTTGCGGCTGTGTCAGATCGTCCATTTGCTAACTGTATCCGCCTACGCAAAGCCTTTGTTCTCATTTTCTCACCACCAATATTGGGGACATAAACATTGACGTCAATTACTGTCTACCAACTTTGGCTAGCAGCCAGATCTCACCACAATCCCACAAATAAAAGAGGTTTGAGGAATGTACGTATATTCGTGGAAGTCTTAGCCAATAAACGGTTTAAAGCCGCTTAATGTGTTAAAAATTAGTCATGATTACTTTGAAACTACCTCGATAATAATCGAAGTTTATAACCGACATTTATTTTACTTATTAATATTTTTAGCCTGCCTCTCTTCTTATCTCATTTCTCTACCCCTTTTATCTGTGATCTTGATCTGTAAAATTTTATCTGTATTGATAATATTTGGATTCATAGAAAATACCCATTGTAACCTATAGAAAATCTAAGCAGGTGATTCAGCGTTGAGACTCTTTTCAACGAATTTATAATCAAGCTGTACAATCCTATATTTATGGCTTTTTTAAGAAATTATATCCGGTGAGGGAATTGAATCATAGGTGTGAATGCATAAAATAATAATAATATTAGTATGAAATGCAATTAAAAAATCTTTTCATTTTGTCTATTCAGTTTGTATACTCTTCCTTTATTACGTAAGTTGTTACTATTACTATTCTCACTCCGAACTGTCCCCGATATTATTTCATTTGTTCCACTTGTCATTTTAAATCATTTCTGTTTTGCAACGTTAAATTCTATGTTACCAAATTTCACACAATATTACGTAACGTTTTTATTTTATTCGATTTGCCTACTGATCCTATAGTTGCACACCTCTTCCAAATTCTATACATCCTATGAATTATTTTCTATATGACATTAATTGTCTCACCACTTGACATTTCAAGTATTGCTTTTGTAGGGAATTTGTTTAATTGAATGGAGGATTTCATCATGAGCTGACATCATTTAGAGAACCACTGGAAAACTTGGGACTACTGAACAGCTGTTTCGTCAGCCCAGTTTGGGACCCTTCATCAGTACGCTCCCACCGGGGTTCGCACCCAAGACCTTCTGGTTACAAGGCGAGCGCGCCCGTAGACCATTGAGCCACTGGGACCCGATCCAATGGTCTTGAATTCTGACTTCTGCCAATTCAAGACATAGCGCGACCACTTCGCAATGTCTTCTTCGATGAGTTACTGCCTCATATTCAACCTGCTGCACCGTACTTGTCACGGCTTCCCACTAGAACCCCAGGTTAACTGTCTGAATAGGGCGAGTTACTAGTGAGCAGCGGATTAATTTTGAAGTATTGCTTTTGTAGGGTCGAACCCTGGTGGGAGCGTACTGCTGAAGAGTCCCAAACTGGGCTGACGAAACAGCTGTTCAGTACTCCCAGGTTTTCCTGTGGTTCTCTAAATGATGTCAGCTCATGATGAAATCCTCCATTCAATCAAACAAAATCCTTACAAAACCAATACTTGACATTTAACTATGATTATAATCACAAAGATTTTAGTTTTAATTGCATTTCATACTATTATTATTATTTTATGCATTCACACCTATGTTTCAATTCCCTCGTCGGATATAACTTCTTAAAAACCATATATATACGATTGTACAACTTGATAATAAATTCGTTGTTGGAAAGAGTCTCCTCGCTGAATCTCGTGTTTTGGTTTTCTAAATATTTGGATTCTTTATGCTCTGTTGCCATACCATACAAGTATGTTTGACAAGTATGTGTGTTCCGTAAACTGTCTCGTGCATTTATGCCATTGAGAGAAGACAAGAGGAGGCAATACACAATGTTGCTTTTTAGGTATGTGTATGAATGATGAACTCAAAAGGCTGTTTACAAGTGAATAATCTCTTGTTTGTTGGTTTAATTAAGAATAATGAAAATTTCAAATGTCTTTTGCGCGTGGTGACACTGTAACCACAGAACAGTTATTAATTAGCAACTCATAAACTTGTTATTTTGTGTTGAGTTGAAGTAGTCACTGGTCTCTTCTGTTTATGTCAAGACAAGTTGGTGTATCAGGCAGCACAGAAATGAATACGTCACCGAGTCATTGTTCTTGTGGAGCTGAGTACCTTGATCGTACTATGGATCGATTTGTAGACCAGGCTCATAAATACTTTGCGGACTAAGTAGAAAAATGAGAATGGGGATAGAATACCAAGTGGTTTCAGGACACTTCAGTTCATTTGAGAAGTCCCTTAGAGTTTAATATAATATCCTATCATACTTCTAAGGCTGTGAGGTTAACACACCCAAATATACCTGAAGCATCAAAACCCAAAACTTTTTCTAGGCATCTGTGTTTATGCTAGAAAGCTATATTTTCAAGTGTTAGTTTGTAGACATTTGTTTCTGAACACGGATTGATATCAGTTAGAGAACCATTGAAGACCAGCGCTGAAGTACTGGACAGTTGGGATCGGTAGTACGCGCCTACTACGGTTCGAGCCTAGCACTTTTAGGTTACAAGGCAAACTCGTAGACCATGAAGCCTCTGGGACCAGACTCAACGGCCAGTCCATGAATTCTAACTATTACTAATTGGTGATTTTAGTGCGACTGGTACCAGCTAACATCATCGCTAGTGAGTGTTCTTCCTCACTCCCTACCGGATTCATCGTACTGGTCACAACTTCTCACTGGAACACCAAGTAACTTCATCCTGTAGTAATTAATAAGTTGGATAACAATGCGCGAGTTCATAAGAAATCAAGACAACGGAAAACAAGCGAAACTGCATTATATCAACGATGGAAGCGGTTAAAACCAAAGATTACTTAATCGAATAAAAGCAAGAGTCCACTGCGCAAGAAAAGACTGATATCTGCTTCCTAATGAATACATAGATAGGATTGTAAGCGTTTGATGATACGTTGTTAGCATGAGACCCATATCCATTTGACACAAATACATAACCGTTTTGTTTAAATTTTATTGTTATTGGTTGAAAGTTATCAGTAGACCCAATCTCTTTCAAATCAGTTATTTTGTCTTTATACTTATACTACTGCATATTGTTAAAGTAGCTAATTTTTTACTGTAAATATTTCAGATTGTAACATTAAAATGATCCTCAGACAGAAATGTAAGTGTAAATTTATCATTTAATTTCACGCATATTTACTTGTAATGCGCTGATAAAGCTTTATTTATTGCCTAGAATACCTGTGATGGTCTTGAATACGCAGACGTTTACTGTTATAACGTGGAATTATTGAAAGGTGAAAAGATCATACAGTTAGCCTACGAAATTCAATTAGTATCTCCTGAATAGCTAGTCTGGAACTGTAATGACTGTGACATAAGACAGAATTGCTAACCTGCATTGAAATGTACTGAAATCATGATACGCTTGCTCAGATGTTAGATGATGAGTGAATATACTGTCTAGCGCCATCAGATCCACCACCCATCTAAATTTTGCTGTTTTTTGATAGGAATCTCGATTCAATTGTTGATTATAAGCAATAAATTGTTCCAGTAGCGTACTCATTAAGTCATCAGTCACCCTATAGCTATAGCCTCAGCCTTCACAGTCGTCTACAAGGCAAAAAATAATTTGCCCACCTCATCAGGTATCTACCTTATTTGTATTACTGAAGATTTTTCTATAGAAATAGAAAAGCCAAGTCTCTGTATGCAGAAAAAGTTTGTCCGGTCGCCACTCTCCCGACTCCCATCGTCTTAATTCCTCTATCTCGCAGTATGACAGCCTTCATTTATATTTTGCCTCTACTTATTTTTCGTTTTAATTATTCAATCTGTCTACCCTTCGCTTAATATGTCAGTTGTTACTATCACTTGAATTTGAATTTTGAATTGTCCATGGCATTATTTCACTTATCTCACAGGTCATTCTAAATCCGAAAATTCGCTTTACAGTGTTGAATTCTATCTTATCAAATTTCATACCATGTTATATAACGTTTTTATTTGCCAACTAACCCTATAAATTTAAACCCACTTCCAGCATCTATACATTCGATGATTATTCTATATATGACATTGTTTGTTTTGCCACTTGATACTTAGCTATGATTATAATTGCAGACATTTGAACTGGATCTCACACTGTTATTATTATTTTCTGTATTCACACCTTTGATTAAATTTCCTGACGGGATATAATTTATTGATACAAAAGAACTATATATATATATATATATATATATATATATATATATATATATATATATATATATAGAATTGTACAACTTGACAATAATTTCTTTGGAAAGAGTCTCTTCTCTGAACCCCTTATTTTGATTTTCTATATTTCCTAATGTAGATTTCTACGAAATAAACGTATTCAATGATGAAATTACACTCTGTCGCAATGCCGAAATTCTATCTTCAAATAAATGGAGAAGATTGGAAGCTGATTTGAATACTTTTAGTGTTGTTAAATTCACGGAGCTGGTTGGTTTTATTGCACAGCTTTCATTGTCCTTCCGGACAAAATCAGCAGCTTTTACTTCAATATAAAGTGAGTTGTTCGAAGTTCACCTCAATACCATGGTGCATCCATTTGTTCTGATGACCTTGACTGCAACTGCTTATCTTCAGAGGCTTTCTTCATGTATTCACTTGTATTGGTATTGGTCGTCATTTTGACTCGGGAGTAGACTTTCTTGGCAAAAAGAAAGAGAAATATAACTTGACCGCCTTCCAGACAAATGGATGTCCACACACATAAAAATACTTACGTATCATTGCAACTGTACATGTAAGTGCGTCAGTTCACCGAAAAGGGTCCCTTTACTGAAGTGATTGTTTTTAATTTCATTAAAAGGTGCCTGCACTGAAGTCAAACGAATACCGAAGGCTGTTACTGGAAGCCATAAGAATATTCATTCTCCTATACACGAAAGATATTTCTAAAATCAATTCTAGGATACTGAAACCATTTTGAATGGATATCTCACGCAAACCAACACAATCACTTCATTCGAAATTGTGCATGACAAAAGACCCGAAAACTAAGGATGAGAAGATCAACACCATCCACAAGATAAGTTGTGTCGACTGTGACGAACACCATATTCGCGAAAACGAATGTCTACTTCGATTTTGCATACAATGATATAAACTACTGGAAATAAGATAACATGCATTTATTCGAATCATTACCGTTGGGCAACTACCCACACCTATTCGACTAAAAAATTGTAGTAATTTTTAACCGATGGAATACCGCGAATGCCAGGGAATTCCTAGTAGCCTGGTAACCAGATCAGTCTTCTTTCAAACCGCAGACATGTTTGCATGAATTGAATTCATCAATCAAAAAAACAGCAAGTCACATGGAAAAAAGGACAACTACCAGATCTCCTGCACTCCGTATAAAGAAAAATATTCGGATTTTCAACACAAATGTTAAGTTGGCACTCCTATATGAGTCTGAGACGAAAGGAAATCCAATAGTCTGCTACAGACTTATATGAACAGATAATTTCAATGGCTTCACATTGAAGATCAAACGACTGGTCAGAAAGAATTACAGACAAGAAACTGTATGAACGAACCAATCAAGAACTTATAGATCAACAAATATCCCGATGAAAATGGGGACTGATTGGATAAACTCTGAGGTGACTGACGAATGGAATCACTCTCTAGGCTAGTCGTCAAGTGAAGGTTTGAATGGGAAACGAAGAGTTGGGCATCGCTTCTAGTGGGATATGGAGGAGATCTTTATGGGGTGAGGAAGTGAGAGATTAAAAGAAATCGTGGGGTCAGCTGAAGAAGACCACAGCGAATAGGACAAGGTGATTATGTCCATATTAGTTTGTTTATTAAATATATCACACAGTGAGTTAAACAATATTATTTACTGGGTGACGTTTCGAACAAAATTTATTACTGTTCATAATCATATCAATTGTAATCACACGACTTTGACACTTGAATTTTATAGTCTTCTTTGTTCTCTCCTATCTGTCGTTGTTGGGGTAGTAGAATTTTTCAGATATCGGGGACAGGTGTTGAATAATTCCTACTACATGTGTTTGCAGTTGATTAGAAGAACAAAGCTTTTGTTATCAATCTCTCCCTCCACCCTGTGACATTAGATTTTAAAACTGTCATCTTATTCCACCCATCCTATTGTATGGTTGTGTGTCATTGCATGTAGTGCTATAGCTGAACTATTCTCTAGATTTCTTATGTTAATCGGGTCAACTAATCTAGATTTTTCTAAGTTTTTATGTTCAGCTAGTCTGACTGCCCCTGTTCTACTAGTTTGACCTATGTATTTGACCTGACAATCATTCAAGCAGGGTATTAGATAAACTAAATTGTTTTGTTTTAAAGGCTCTACAGGATCCTTTAACCGACAGAGCTTGTTTCTAATTGAGTTTGTGGGTTTGAATGCCATTTTTATTCCTGCCTTGTTAAGAATTCTGCGTAAGGCTTCCGAGGTTCCTTCCTTGTATGGAATTACTACTGATGACTTAGATTCCTTATTATTGGTGTCATCATTATTATTATTATGATCCCTATTATTATTATCATTATTATTGTTATTATCGCTATCTCTACTATCACTATTTATTTTATTTTTACATTTCCTTATATATTTCCTGACTAATTTATCCGGGTAATTATTAAGTTTCAAAGCTTCTTTTATGTGTATCAGTTCCTGTTTTAGATTTTCTTTGGTACTACTTAATTTTTGTGCTCTGTCATTTAAACATTTCACCAATCCTATTTTTACTGACATAGGATGGAACGATTGGAAGTCCAAATATCTGTTTGAGTGTGTGGGTTTTCTGTAAACACTAGTGTTTAACTTCCCATCTTCTTTCCTTTTTACGTAGCAATCTAACATTGGGAGCTCCCCTTCCTGATTTTCCAATTCATAAGTGAATTGAATTGCTTCAACCTTCGAGTTTATGTGTTCGAAAAACCTATCTATGTCTTGTGTTCTAAGTACAGGGAATGTGTCATCTACATACCTCCACCATACTTTTGGGGTGGGGGTGAACGTTTCAACTGCTATGTTTTCCCGCCTATCCATGAATATATCTGCCACAATAGGTGATATTGATGATCCCATGGCAACTCCTTCAGTTTGTTTGTATATTTTCCCTTGAAATTTAAATACTGTGGAAGTCAGGCATAGCTGTACTCCCAGCATTATGTCCTCAAGTGGCACTTTTGTTCTAAGTTCGAGTTCTTGGTCAGAAATGAGTTCGTTTCTGACTGCCTCCATAGCCATATTTATTGGTATACGTGTGTATAAACTGACAATGTCAAAACTAACCATTTTGTCTTCATTTTCTAATTTTAAATTATCTAATCTGTGTTTGAGTTCATAAGAATTGGTTAGTCTAGATTTCGAGTGGATTTTTATGGGATTTAATACCATGGCTAAATATTTAGATAATTCATAAGTAGGTGAACTTCTAAAATCAACTATAGGCCTAATAGGGTATCCTGACTTATGAACTTTAACAACACCATACATCCTACTGGGGTTATTAGTTTTGGGCATTAAATTAAACCACTTAGACTCAACTAGAAACGGCTTCATTCGGCGTATAAGGTCCGCTGTGGATTTCTTAACTTTACTCATAACTGTATCTATTGGTTTATTAATTTCCTCATATGGTCCTGTTTGTATGTGAGTATTTACTTTGTCAAAATAGTCTGATTTGTCTAATACTACTGTTGCATTTCCTTTGTCTAAGTTTTACACATATATTAAAATGATGATGTGCTGTTGAATCCCTGTGTTCCATTTGGAAACAAAGAAATAATAATTATAGTACCACGTCAACGTTATGATCAATACTAGCTCAAATTAACGCAAGGATAAGAAAGCCTCTGAAGATAAGCATTCACAGAGAAGATCGACAGAAGAGACAGTTATGCGATTCATTGAGAATTCTGAACAACTCATTTCAGGTATGGATTGTATTCACTAAGTTAAATGAGTTTATTTCGCATTGTTTAGTCTTTCTTTCACTACGACATGTGGCAGTTTATGATTAACTTTAGAAATACATGAACTCCAAAAACCAGTGAGCTTGAACAGCAAACCTGAGTTGGTTGTAAACATTAAGAACAAACAACTGCTTCATTCAGGATTTTACTATTGGAAATGCTATGCAGTTGTATTCATATCAGGAAATACCCAACCAACATTGTACACTTAATTGCTTTGAATTAGAGAATGTGCCAAAGTTGAATAAACTTTTTAAAAAAAATCCTATAATTTGCTTCACATACTTCTGAAAACTATATTTTGCCATGATGGTATACATATCGGGTTTTGAAGTAACTTTTTTAAATTCAAACAGGCAACTCGAGAATTCAGCTGTTATTCTGCAGGGATTTTATTTTATTGGTTGCAGGATTTCATTATGAGCTGACATCAGTTAGAGAACCATTGGGAAACTTTGGAGTACTGGAGACCTGTTTCGTTAGCCTAATTTCGGACTCTTCAGCGGTACGCACTCACCACCAGGGTTCGAAAGCAGGAATCTCTCTGGAAACCAACACTTGAACAGCAGTCTGATGCTTACTAGTGACTGGTCATATTCAGGTAGGTTGTAGTGGGAATTCGTTACCAGTAGGGTAAAGCAGGTTGATTTCACACTATTATTTTTTATGTTTTCACAACATTTATTAAATTTCCTCAAAGGATACAATTTCTTAATATAATAAACCACAGATACACGATGCTACAGCTTGATAATTAATTCATTGGAAAGAGTCTTTTCACTGAATAATGTATTCCTAATTTTACAGTGCGAGTTATTTAATCATAATGTAGTTTAACATAAATTCTTTTACAGTTTATTTCAAGGACTGCCCAAATCCAGCTAAATTTTGCTTTTTCAATGCTGTCATACAACACTAAACGAATAAAATGAAGACAGGGTACAACGTGAGTCAATGAGTGTGTGTAAATAATTTACAATCCAACAGATATTCTGCGAATAATTGATCAATGAGTCTATTTATCGGCTAGAACTTAGACGGTCTCAATTATCCAGATCGCAGAGATCTGGACCTATCTCTTCTTTTAGAAGACTAAGCTTAATACATAGAACACTGTGAACTTTAACCGATGCAGAACGACAGAAAACAGTTAGGCTACAAAATTGTTTATTCTTCAAGCGACAAAGAAACAGGTTTTCAATGGTTAGTCATTGTCAAAGTTTGTAAATAAACGTTAATATAATATACAACAGTACTTCTGATCACATTTCTTCAATCTTCTGCCAATCAGTACACAATTAGGTCTTCCAGTTTCCCGCCAAATGAGGACCAGTTCGAATAAACAGACTATTCAATGTTCACCAACATTGACACATGAATTTCTCTCTATCTAAAGAGAGAAATTTGATGCGTACTTTGTGGGCAGTGGTCATTCTCTTCCAATAATCTCTTCCTCCAAAGTAATCTACAAAGTGTTATTCTGTCGATAAAACCTGTTTGGGGTGTGTATCATTGAAATTTTTCCGAAGCCCTAGGAATTGGGCAGTTTTGAACCACCTTTATGTGTTCAGGAAACAGCTTAGTATCACATTAAACTTTCCTTGGTAAATTTTGGTTTGATAACAGCACAGATGTGCTTTTATCTCACTTCTTTGGTGTTTTGATCGCCATAGTTACTTCAACCTTTAATAAAGCCCTTGATATATGCCCATTCTTCCGCCTCTTAACTCTTTGTTATCTTCCTATAAGTTCGTTAAACATGTGCATATATAATCATATTGTTCGAAATGTGCTGTGCAAATACATCACAAACTTCAGATAAATTAAATTTTCTAACAGTTTTATTGAAAATAGCATCACTGACACTCGATGTGTTATGATGCACTTTAGAAAATAGAGTGGAGGATCATTTCATGCTCCCTGGGAAATGCAAGTACATCTAGATGACGATCATAAATAGGACGAAATGCGAGTTATCCTGGATTCTACCGCTAGTCACCATCCACCAGATTACTTCGGGTTAAATCCTCAGACAGTGCTGAAGCATCGTCACAAGAAGCCGAGATGTCAATAGAGATTGAGCACTTCGGTCGAATCATATGTCAAGGACTTCAAAATTCATCTAAATTCATCTTATACTACTTTTACTTTATAGTTAGTAGCATAAGTCTTTATTCGTAATTAGTTAAGTGGGTAACTACAATATTATTTAAGTCGAAATGCACTATCGAATATTCAACGCTACCCTATAAAAGGCAGCTTGAATTCTTCACACAGAAGGTATGCACATTACGTTCGAGCGTCATCTATTCACATAGAGAGTTAGAAGTATTTGGTGCGACAATACTGCTTGGGATATATAAAGTTTCAAGTATGATCACGGATTGATATCAGTCAGAGAAACTTTGGAAACCAGGAATCACTGAACCCAGATGTTCAGTGTGAGGTTGGGACCCATCAGATGTACACACTACCATATGGGTTCGAACATAGAATCTTCCAGTTATAAGGTAAGATCGTAGACAATTTAGTCATTGGGAACAGATTCAACGGCAAGCCCATCAATTCTAACTTCTACCAATTCGTGATATTAACGTAACTGGCACCAGCCAATGTGATAACCGACAAGTATTTGTCCTCACTCATCATCGGATGCACCCTACTGGTTAAGACTTCTCACCAGAACTCAAGGCGTATTCATCCTGTGGCCAGTAGTCACTACTGAGCTTCAGATTAATTTTAAAGAGTTTGTGAGAGGTAAAATGCCAACATTTTGTAAACATCTTGAAACAGACGAATTTTGTAAATACTTTTAATGATAACATTTCTGTAGATTTACATAAAAGCAGCTGAAGGGCATTTCATATTTTCTCTCCACAAAGTATGAACTCAGTCATCAGGTCTACTTTGACATCTGTCAAAGTGATTCATGAGACAATTTCGAAAATAAGATTCACCTAAAATATTTGTATGGAGGTATCACGGAATGTTTGGAGTTATGTGGAAAAAAATGTGACAATTTATCCAAGTTGGTGGTATGCGATTGCTCTGATCGTTTGAAGCATTCATTGCCACATGACCGTTTAAACCCATGGAAACCATTGCGTTTTATTTTGAAAAGATTAGGTAAGACGATGTTAATAACCTGGAATTTCAAACATACTTTGTAGGGAACATACATGATACAATGATTTGATTTTTTTTAAATGGTTTGATTTCCGCGTATCGTGCACAGTGGGGTCATTATAGAAAACCAGTGTGTCAAAACTGATGTGAAGAAGAGATGAGAATTCGAATGAATGGATTTTTCAAAAAACCAACAATTTTATAATAATACAATCAGTACAATCATGAGAGAGATGAATAGTACAACCTTTTTGTTGATGGCGACTGTCAGTGGAATCTGAGCTACGTATTTCATCTACATTCGGACACATGTCATCAGTGTACCTGCATCCCCAGTGAGTGGTGATCTTTTTCCCACTGATATCCGAAATTGGTACCCACGGTACCTCAAGACTGCCGACTGTCTCTCATCAACTCCTCCTCCCATGCCTCAAAAGATCTTATCCATTTCTCCTATGCATTAACATAAATAACTCCTCATTCTCACCCAAGCCGATGGCTATCCTCGCGTTCAGCGACAACCAACGATCTCCCCACCAGGTGACCAATCAATCTCAACGTTCTACATATTTGTTGAACGGTATGTTGTCGACTCTTCATTCGTTCCCACAGTTCCTCGTCGACAGTTATTTCTGGCCACCAATTTAATCGCCAGTACGCAGTCAGATAAGCCACCTGTTGATAAAAAACTGCACTGGCCTGTCGCAAATGCTTCTGATGATGTATGCACACTCCGAGCATCCAACCCAATATACAACAACTGAGTGACTGAAGTAACAGTGCTGTTGAAAATCTGAATACTTTTCTTGACGCTGGCCCAAAGTACAAGATTTACAGACTGATTTAAGGGTAATGAAAGTCCGTCTCACAATTCCGATTCTCGTCTCACTGCAGTCATCCAAGCTATCCCCTGTAGCCGAAATGATGTTACCTAGCTACCTAGATAAGTGAAGGAAGAAACCTCTTCCAAGTTTTTCCGTTGATAGTGATTGGTGCTGGTTGTTGTTGTTGTTAGTGGTGGTGTTAGCTCATAACTTTTATCACCCACGTTGTCTCTGTCTTCAGTTGAAGTCGTGTTTATTGGTTTTCGTCTGTAGATCTTCGAGTCTCTGTGACATTGAACATAAATCGTCCACTCACGAAATCCAGATCTTCTAGAGTCTTCTCGTCTGTCCAACGTATTCCTGTCTTCTCTCTCCTCACACGTGGTCTTCTGCATAATCCAGTTCACCGCAGTTAGGAATGTCATCGTGGGTGATAACAGGCAGTCAACTCTGTCTTACTCCTGTCTTCACTTCAAAGGCTTCCTCGGTGAGTTTTCCGTTGTGGAGCACCTCGCAAGTTTCATTGTCATATGAATGTTTGATGAAACTGATAAGATAAGAGCACAGCACACCACAGTGTTCAAGTTGTTTCCGAATCACTTTGCGATCAACGCTGTCGAAGAAATTTTCAGATTCAATGAAATTTAGGCAGGGGTTTGACTGCCATTCTATGCTTTGTTCGATGATGATGATGCGTAGAGTTGCAATTCAATCAGTACATAATTTGCCCTTCCTGAATCCAGTTTGTTTCGCTGGGTGGAGTTCTTCAGCCAATGAATTTTATATTCTCTGCAAGATTACATGACTTAGTATTTTACTTGGCATTGAGAAGAGTTACCTACTATTCGACGTCAGTTCTTGCGTGAGTCTCTCTTCTTTGCTAGTTTGACAAAAGGAATGTTATAATCAATTTAAATGTCATATTTCGCTGTTTTACGTATGTTTTTGGTCCACTTTATGCACTGTTTGCCAT
This sequence comes from Trichobilharzia szidati, assembly GCA_944472155.2. Taxonomy (NCBI): domain Eukaryota; kingdom Metazoa; phylum Platyhelminthes; class Trematoda; order Strigeidida; family Schistosomatidae; genus Trichobilharzia; species Trichobilharzia szidati. Next base: position 9,916,593 of record OX235276.1, read on the forward strand.
ACTATGCACGAGTACTTTTATCCTCATTTTCAGAAATATAACTTGTTATAAATGTATGAGAGGTTCATTTTCACCATCATCCAGCGTACAGATGAAGTGAGTAGGTCTGCATAACTGCTTACGTTAAATATACTCAGGCCTGGAAAGTAGATAAAGAAAAAGATCGCTGTTTATGATATGAAAGACAAGAAACCTGACAAAAAATATGTTGGCGCACCTGTGACGTTTCTGTTTGTTTAGAGCTCATTTTACACATCTGATTGACAAATATCAGTCAGAAGTAACACTTAAGTATAAATAAGTAAGTCATTTACAGCAAAGTGCTGATCGCCATAGTTACTTCAACCTTTAATAAAGCCCTTGATATATGCCCATTCTATCGCCTCTTAACTCTTTGTTATCTTCCCATAAGTTCTTAAAATATGTACATATATAATCATACTGTTCGAAATGTGCTGTGCAAATATATCACACACTTCAGATAAATTACATTTTCTAACAGATTTATCGAAAATAGCATCACTGACAATCGATGTTTTATGAGGCACATAAGAAAATATGGGGGAGGAGCATTTTATGCTCCTTGGGGAATCCAAGTACATCTAGATGACGATACAGTCATAAATACAACGAAATGCGTGTTATCCTGCATTCTGCTGCTGGTCACCATCCACCAGATTACTTCGGGTTAAATCCTCAGACAATACCGAAGCATCCTCACAAGAAGCCGACTTCGGTCGAATCAAAAGTCAAGGACGTCAAAATTCAATTAACTTAACTCATACTACTTTTATTTGATAGTTAGTAGCATAAGTCTTTATTCGTAATTAGTTATATGGGTAATTACAATATTAAGTCGAACTGCAGTATCGAATATTCAACACCACCCTATAAAAGGCAGCTTGAATTCTTCACCCAGAAGATAGGCACATTGCGTTAGATCGTCATCTATTCCTATAGAGATATAGGAGTATTTGCTGCTATAATATTGCTTGGGATATATAAAGTTTCAAGTTTTATTACGGATTGATGTCAGTCAGAGAAACTTTGGAAACCAGGAATCACTGAACCCAGATGTTCAGTGTGAGGTTGGGACCCATCAGATGTACACACTACCATATGGGTTCGAACCCAGAATCTTCTAGTTATATGGTAAGCTCGTAGACAATTCAGTCATTGGGAACAGATTCAATAGCAAGCCCATCAATTCTAACTTCTACCAATTCGTGATACTAGTGTAAATGGCACCAGCCAGTGTGATCGCCGACAAGTATTTGTCCTCACTCATGATCGGATGGACCCTACTGGTCATGAATTCTGATCAGAACTCTAGGCGTATTCGTCCTGTGGCCAGTAGTCACTACTGAGCTTCAGATTAATTTTAAAGAGTTTGTGAGAGGTAAAATGCCAAACGTTTTACAAACATCTTGAAACAAACGAAGTTTATAAATACCTTCAGTGATGGTATTTCTAAAGATTTAGATAAAAGCGGCTGGCGAGCATTTCATATTTTTTTACTACAAAGTATGAACTCAGTCACCAGGTCTACTTTGGCATCTATCAAATTGATTGGTGAGACGATTTCGGGAATAAGAATCACCGAATATGTTTTTATGGATGCATCACAGAATGTTAAGAATTTTGTGGAACAGAATATGGCACTTTATCCGAGTCGGTAGTATGCGATAGTTTCGATCGTTAGAAGCACTCATTGACACATGATCTTTTAAATCCATGGAAACCGTAACGTTCTCATTTCAAAAGATTAGGTAAGATGATATTAGTGACCTGGCATTCAAAGGCTTCAAAGGCTTCCTCGGTGAGTTTTCCCTTGTGGAAGACCTGACATACGCCACTTAGACTCGTCAAGTACTAGTGGTTATTGTGGAAATTATCTTTACCACTTTCCTACTTCTTTTATGAGAAAACAATCTTAATAATAAATTTTCAAATATCTTTAGAATATCAAACTGACAGTTATGTATCCTTTATGGACGATTTTCTTGAAATGTTAAGACGATAATACAACAATAAACATCAGAATTATAAAAAGTTATGTATATGGTCCAGTTTTGGTTCACAGTGAATTCAATTTTCAGCTGAGTACCTGGGTAAACTTATTTTCGGTGTATTTTTGTCCATTTAGACGTCATTACTCTTCATCGGAGGGGGTTTCTTCTCTATTTTACTATACGTAAACTGAATGTTAAATTTAGAAGAGAAAATCTGGTTGTTTTGTCAGGCTTTAACATGGCTCAATGTTCAATTCATTATTCATGATGCCGAATACGAAATCTAATGCGATATTTGATAAGCAGTGAACATTTCAGTCATTTGCATTCAATGAATTACAAGCGAGTTACAGTCCACCTACCGGTCACTGATATGTACATCACTAGAGATTTAGACAGAATCCTACTACATCCACTAAGTAAAGCTATGAAGGTCAATTGTTCCTGGATCCAGAAAGACCAAAAAGAATCAGCTGCATACAGCGATCATAGTTCTGTATATAAATGTTTTTATGTATAGATTAAACTGAAATGGCAGTAAATGCATAGTGTGTTTTACAGTTCATTCCTCTGACTCATTTACCTATAGTAAGGTGATATTGTCTGCTCCTCTATTGCCAATCTAATATTTGCATCATATTATATACTACTTGTTGGTTGATATAAGTAGTTGATAACTATTCACAGCAGAATTCAGGTGGTTTGAACTGATTCATATCTCTGCATTCAATCGAACTGTATACATTGTTGACCACTGATTTTCTAAAACTACACCAATTCTGGTCAAACACTTGGGTGAATTTTCACCATGGATTGGCGTGGATAACATCTATTCCTGTTAGACGAAAAGTGAATTATCAACTGCTGCTGGCATGGCAGTGGTGCCATACCGCAAACGGACATTAGTTAGAATCCGAATCCCTCGTTTTAACTTAAATATTTGTAATTTTTCAGGTGAACTTTTAAGATACGTTGGTAAAATGACCGACACCAAATAGGGTTGATTTGCGCTTTTGTATTATTGATCGTGGACATCCGTTGTTCACTTCTGAAACACCACACAAGTGTTGTGGGGTTCATTCCATCATTGGCGCACTCTTATACTTAGCTTAGCCATTAGTAAACCCGGTGAAGAGAGAGAGGGTTGGATGTGAGGCTAACAACACCATCCTGTTAAACAATGGCAGTGCTACTGCAACTTAGAAACTCTAGCTTGAAGCTCTATGTTTCACTAGGAAAGCGGATGAATTAGGAAATAATGACTTTGCTGTAAATGACGTGCCTGTCTATTCCCAAGTGCTACTTCTGACTGATATTTATCAATCAGCTGTGTGAAATGAGCTGTAAACAAAAAGAAACGTTACAGGTGCGGCAACATTTTTTGTCAGGTTTCTTGTCTTTCATATCATAAACAGCGATCTCTTTTTTTATCTACTTTCCAGGCCTGAACATATTTTGTGGTGAGGGCTGGCTTTTATCCAAATTGGTAGACAGTAATTTACGTCAATGTGTGCGTCCCCAATATTGGTCATGAGAAGAATATGAACAAAGACTGATTCAACAACCAACCACAGCAGACTTTGTGTAGGTGGATACAATTTGCAGATAGATAATCTGAACTTCAAGAAACGGCCATACAGAGATGTAAGATTAACGTTCAGCGAGAAACCATCAATCAGAAGTCTGTGTTTGTTTGCTTACATTAATCTATAATAATATGCATGAAAATCTATAAATATCTGTTGATTTCTTAAATAAACTATCTGTTGCCTGGCTCTTGTCTTCTGTTGTTACAATTTAACGAAAGCATTATACGGATCAGTGTATGACCTGCCCACTTTCCCTGTACGCTGACTGATGGAGGAAATGAACCTCCGGTACATTTTGTTAAAAAGTTATATTTTTGGAAATGAGGATAAAAGTACTCGCGCATAGTATGGCAAACAGTGTTGCAAATAATCCAGCCATGCATAAAGTCGAATAAAAACATACGAAAAACAGCGTAATATAACAATTAAAATGATTATAACTTTCTTTTTGTCAAACTAGCAAAAAAGGGAGACTCAAGCAAGAACTGCCGTAAAAAAGTAAGTAACTCTTGTCAACGCCAAGTAAAATATTAAGTCGTGTCATCCTGCACAGAATATAAAATGCACTGCATGAAGAACTCCACCCAGTGAAACAAACTGGATTCAGGAGAGGCAAATCATGTGCTGATTGAATTGCAACTCTACGTCAAACCCCTGCTTCAATTTCATTGACTATGGAAATGTCTTCAACAGCGTTGATCGCGAAGTAATTCGGAAACCACTTGAACACTGTGTAGTGCAGTGCTCTTATCTTAACAGTCTCATTCAACATCCATATGACAATGAAATTTGTGAGGTGCTCCACAACGGAAAACTCAATGAGGAAGCCTTTGAAGTGAATACAAGAGTAAGACAGAGTTGACTGCCCGCTATCACCCACGACGACACTCCTAATCGCAGTGAACTGGATTATGCAGAAGACCACGTGTGAGAAGCGACAAGACAGGAATACGTTGGACAGATGATAAGACTATAGAAGATCTGGATTTCGTGAGTGGACGATTTATGTTCAATGTCACAGAGACTCGAAGATCTACAGGCGAAAACCAACAAAAATGACTTCAACTGAACACCGAGAAAATGTGGGTGATGAAAATGACGAGCTAACAACAACTGCCAGCACCAATCATTATCAACGGAAAAAGCCTGAAAGTGGTTTCTGCCTTCACTTATCTAGCTAGGTAGCATCATTTCGGCTACAGGGAATAGCCTGGATGACGGTAATGAATTGTAAAGTCAGTCTGTGAATCTTGTGCATTGAGCCAGCGTAGAGAACAATATTCAGATTTTCCACAGCACAGGTAAATCAGTCATTTAGTTGTTCTATATTGGGTTGGATGCTCGGAGTTGGCGTACATCACGAGAAGCATTTGCAACAGGCCAGTGCAGACTTTGATCAACAGGTGGCTTAGCTGACTGCATACTGACGATAAAATTGCTGGCGAGAAATAATCATCGACAAGGAACTGTGGGGACGAGCAAAGAGGCGATAATCTACCGTTCAGCAAATGTGTAAAAGAAAATGGAGATGGATTGTGCACCTGGTGGGGAGACCGTTGGGTGTCATCGCACGCGACGATTGCCGTAGAGTTGTGCGCGAATGAAGAATGATTAGTTGTGTGTGTGTGAGTGCATAGGTGACATGGAGGAGATCTCTTGTGGAGGAGGAGTTGATGAGAGGCAATGGTCGATCGTGAGGCCAGCTATGAGCGACCGCAGAAAATAATTCGATGTGGAGAAGTTCTTCTGAAATGCTATGTTACACTCATAATTTAATGTTATAACATCAATATTCGTAAGAAATACTTTTATGCCATCTGAAATATTGTTTGCTCGAGGATTCGTCAAAATTAACTTCAAAGCACTTCATTCAATAATTTAGACACGTCAATAATAATAATAATAAATGCAGTGGGATGAACATTATGAGTCCATTTTCAATTTCGCGGATTCCTACGAACTGCTTACATCCCAAACAATACGAAAATATATTAATAACAAAAAGTGATTTCAATTAAAGACTTTTTGTATCAGTGAGAACAAGTTTTCGATAAGATATAGTACGTATGTCTGGAATAATATTAGTCGGAAAATCACTCAAGAGGCTATGAAGTTACATAGATTGAGATGGTTAGGTCACGTGCTGCGCATGCCTAACCATCGCCTCCCCCGACGGACGGGCATCACTAGCTGATATAGGTGCAGGTTGGAAAAGAGTAAGTGGTGGCCAAACAAAAACATGGCCTCATCAATCCATGAAATCCCTGGCAGTTAAACTGAGTCAGGTAGGAAGATGCAGACTTCCGGGTTGGGGCCCGCCCTCGGGATTCTAAGAATCAATGGCTGGAGACAATAGGTGACATGGCTCAAAATTGTTGTCAATGGCTTACGCAGATGTATTCAGTCTCTGTAATCTTTCATATTCCTTTCTACCATTACTCATTCTGTTTCATACTTATACTTGTCAAAACTCTATTGATTCTCTTCTCTCATTTTCCTGTCTACCTTTGTGTGCTATTTGGAAGGTGGCAACTCGAACTGCTGCACTTCGGTGCCAAGTTCTATGTTGAATCCAGCAGCAGCAGCAGCAATAATATTAGTAGTTAATTTGTTAAATATTTTCCACTCGAAATCCAAAGGAACCCATAGTCGTAATTATAAAGTCTCATTTTGTAGACGAATCTCACTTGCATTCATTCGTCTTATAATTCAAAAATTCTGTGGTAAACGTAAGTACCACACGAAAAAAAAGTAAAGTGAAATCACTTAAGAGTTAAAAAAAATAACCATGTTCAATGTTGTTTGTATTTTCTTATTATGTTGTTGAACAACATGAGGCAATGAATGAATGCAGGAATGATTGATAAACTTATATTGGATGTATAGAATTTGTTTAGCATGAGAGCGAAATAAAACATTATATATATTTCTATTGTTAGAATTTCATCCATTAATCCAGATTAAAGATATTTACTTTAGTTAATTAATTATTTTTTCATCATTATTATTAATTGCTTGTGTTCTGATTTGAATATCTGTATTGGATTAGGTTCCCTTGGCAACGCGATTGTTCAAAGGCTTTCATTTCCTCTTCACAGGGTTATCTCAGCCTTAGCTAGTTGCTATTCGTTTAGGTTACACTCGGGAACCTGGTGTTTGGTGTCACTTGAGAGAATGCTCACTCCATTTCATTTTTGTTTCTCTAAATTTGTTATGCAACAGATTCTTAAGTATTTAATTGGTGGATGGTGACTAGCAGTGGAATCCAGGATAACGCGCATTTCGTCCTATTTGGGACTCTTCACTGAATGTACCTGCATACCCAGTCAGTGAGTGATGATGTTCCCACCGAGGCTCGAACCTAGTGCCCATAGTTTCAAACGCCAAAGTGTTATCCACTAGACCACTTGGTCGACGAAAGCCACCTCTTGTGCAACGGGTCATATTAATTATTTAATTCAATTTTAGATTTTCCCGTCGATTGATTGGACCGAAGTGCTTGGTCTCAGGCTGACATGTCGGCTTCTTATGCAGATGCTTCGACGATGTCTGGGCATTTAATTAGAATTTAATTAGTGGATGGTGACTAGCAGTTCTTAAGTAGTTAGCTGTCAGAGTTCCTGTTTGTTAAACCTTTCTAACTAGGCATGGAATCTTCAGCATCGAATGAATGAATGAATTTGTTGATGAGAGAGTATGAAGCAAACAGCTGGAAATACTTCTGGTGCTGTGTCATTCCACTGCGCCGTATAGAAGCGTTGACCTGACATTAATGCTTGCAATTTTAATTTTATTCTTTATGATTGCTACTGCAAATCTCCAATAATTTTATAGCAATGAACTTCTGTCTTGAAACAACGCTGTACAGACAAATAAATCGAAGACACGACTTCCTTTATACATCTCCTGTTGATAGTGATTGATTACAGGATTTCATCATGAGCTGACATTAGTTAGAGAACCATTGGAAAACTTGGGAGTACTGGACAGCTGTTTCGTCCCAGTTTGGGACTCTTCACAGTACGCACCCACCGGTATTCGAACCCAGGACCTTCTAGTTACAAGGCGAGCTCGTAGACCATTAAGCCACTGGGACCCGATCCAATGACCAGTCCATGAATTCTAACTTCTGCCAATTCACGACATAGCGCGACCCCTGGCCAATGTCTTCGGCGAGTATTTGTCCTCACGCCCGACCTGCTGCACCCTACTGGTCACGACTTCTCACTAGAACCCCAAGCAACTACCTACCTGAATAGGGCAAGTCGCTAGTGAGCACCTCATTGATATTCAAGTGTTGGTTTGTAGGGATTTGATTTGGTTACAGTGGCTTAATGGTCTACGAGCTCGCCTTGTAACCAGAAGGTCCTGGGTTCGAACCCCGGTGGGTGCGTACTGCAGATGATTCCCAAACTAGGACGAAACAGCTGTCCAGTACTGCCAGGTTTTCCAATGGTTCTCTAACTGATTTCAGCTGATGATGAAATCCTGTAACCAAATCAAATCCCTACTAACCAACACTTGAAGATAGTGATTGATGTTTGTTGTTGTTGTTGAGTGGGTTTCTTCATCACCACTGTCTTGTCTCTTTTCCCCTTACATCTGTCTCTTCCCATACCTTTTCTGTTGGTTTTTCGCTTGTATACTATCAAGTTTAAGTGAAATGTGACATAAGTCACGTTTGAGATTAAATTAACTCATATAAATTGGTGCTAAAAGTTGCCGTTATAGTTGCTTTTTGTCGTAGGCCCTCATTTCAGCTGTATTTACCTCCTTGCTAGATTGTCATGCGATCTGGTGTTTGAAGAATACAGTTCACTTGTAACAACAGAAGACAAGGGCCAGGCAACAGATCGTTTATTAAGGAAATCAAAGCATATTTATATATTTTCATGTACATTATTATAGATTAGTTAAGCAAACAAACACAGTCTTCTGATTGGTTGTTCCTTCACTGAAAGTTAATCTTTCATCTATTTGTGACTGTTTCTTGAATGTCACATCATCTATATGTTAACTGTATCCGCCTACGCAAAGTCTGCTGTGGTTGGTTTTTGAATCAGTCTTTGTTCATATTTTCTCACGACCAATATTGAGAACGTAAACATTGACGTCAATTACTGTCTACCAATTTGGCTAGTAGACAGCTCTCACCACACACTAACTAAAGTACATCCGTATATTTTGCAGTTGTCTGATACAAACAGTTTTACACCAAAATGAATATTAGTCCAGAACATCAATTAACTTTTTGGATTTTATTTATTTTGATAAAGTTTCACAACGTGTTATGCAGGAATATTTACTGATGACCACGTTTCCAGCACAATTTATTACTGTTCATAATCATATCAAGGCACGACTAACACAAATTTCTAACTGCGTTTATGTATTTCCAATATTTCTCATCTCTTGATCTGACTGGTACTAATATTTTGCATATTTCTGGTATGAGTGGTGAATTATTCCTATTGCATGTGTTGTGTTAGGTGTAGATTCTATGAACAAGGATTCAGTAGTCAATCTCTCTCGCTCTCCACCTACCTATATTGCTTTTGAGAATTGTAACTCTGCCTCACCCTATTCTTGTGGTTTTGTGTTGATGCATGTAATGCTATTGCTGAGTTATTTTTTCTAAATTACGTATATTTGTGGAGTTAATCACACTAACCTTAGCTAAATTCTTATGTTCTGATAATCTCAATACTCTGGATCTACTGGTTTGACCTATGTAGTAGACCTCACTCAAAGTCATTGCAAGGTATTTTGTAAATTGTATTATTTTGTCTAATTCGGTCAACTGGAATCACCAATATTCCCAATCTTAGCAGATATCTTTATGAATAGCTGGGAAAATATTGCTCTTAATGCATTTAATCCTACTCCAAAGATATGGTGGAGATATGTGGATGACGCTTCCACTCTTAGTGTTAGAAACAGAACACAACTCTAGCTTCTTCAAACACACACACACACACACAAACTCACCATTGAAGGGAATAAAATTCACATTTGAATCGGAAAATGAACAAGGAGAATTAGCTATGTTAGATTGTAAAATAAAACGAATAGAAGAAGGCAAACTGCACACACTAGCGTTTATAAAAAGCCAACGCACTTTGCTAACAGATATTTAGACTTTAATTCATCTCACCTGTTATCTGGAAAGACAGGCGGCTTAGTTAAACGTCTAACAGACCAAGAAACGGCACCAAGTAGTAGAGCAAAAAACCTAAATGATGAAATGAAACAGATAGGAGAGGAAGTGTTGATGTTAAATAACTGACTATCCTATAAAATTCAATAGGAATATGAAAAAAGGTCAAAAGCAAAATAAAAATAATTGTGAAACTAGTAATGATAACATGAAAACGAGAGAATATAAGGCATCTACAGTTTTACCGCATAAGGAGGAGACATCTGAGACCTCAATAAAACAGGAATTACGGTTTCATTTAAATAATAATAAATTTCATGAACTGCAAAAACATTACATCGATCAAAGTGAGCGTCCCTTCAAATCAGAATCCAAGAACACAAATTAGCTGTAAAGTGACATAATATATATTCTTTCATATCAATGCATGTGGATAATTATGGACACCAATTTGATTGGGATAATGTAGAAATTTTAAATAGAAGAAACACCAAAAATGCCAGGGAATTACTAGAAGCCTGCTATTCAAATGAATCATCAGTCAATAGACACACTGAGATAGATAAAATTTACCAACCGATAAGAAGGAAATCTCACACACATACACACAGAAAGGGACAAAGTTCAAGTCAAGGAAACAATCAGTTCCAATACAAGTAGACTAGAGGGTGTGAAACACACACAAAGACAACCAATCACGTTCAAGGTGACCAGGAGAGATGACTAATGAATTCGTGGAGAAATCTGAAAGCTCGCTTCAACAAACTGAAGTATGCGCTGAGGATGTTGCCTAGTAGGGGGATGAAAGCTTCGCAAATAAACTATCTAGCTCAGAGAACACAACCACATCAAAAACAATTAACTCAATATCATCTACCTGAGCTACAAATCTTCTCCATTATTTTCAAGAAAACAGTATGATGGCATATTTTACTTTATGAGTATTTCAGATCCACTCACATGAACCGATAGTGATTAGCAGCCAGATACCAAATTGATCTAAGCACCAGATGGTCATTTCGCTTATTTCAAGTTGAGCTCAGCGGCATTTTATCAGATTAGACTTAGTTCAGATAGCCTCATTAGATCAAGTCATCAAAATTCTCGACAGTGGCTGGTAATAAATGGAATAAATTTTATCATTTGAAAGTTTCACAGGTAAAGATGAGAATTCATTATTGTTTCTCATAGGGTTCTTTTATTTTAAAATTTCACGTTCATTATCAATTTCATTGCTAATTAGTTTTTAATTTAGAAGTTCTATAAGGACTTTTGTAATTTACAACTCGGTACTTACAGTGTTCTTTAGATGTGCGTCAAAAAAGGGTCAGAGGACCCCTTGTCTGATCACCAGTAGCTATTTTACAACATGATCCACCTTGTGTTAGTTAGCCAACATTGGCCGTCGAGGATGGCGACGGCTGGGCTAAACATGCGGAACACATGTCCTAACCATCTCTCTCAATCCACGTAACTTCGCAACCTCGTCGATTTATTTTCCCTCAAACTCACCTAGCACTTGACCGAAGCCTATCCTCAATATTATTCGCTCTGTTATGCCATAAATCTAATACAGATGGGAGATAAAACACAGACACCTATGATGAAAGACAGCTAACCAGGCTTTTCATGTCTTCCACTTTCAATGGGTGTGTCTCACTCACGGCCAGTCATAAAGGGGGACGCAGCGAAGTGACTGTTGAGCAGTTTACACGTCCTCTGGTTGACAACCAACTAGCAGGATATTACGTCCACAGGTCACAGATGGAGTTAGTAGGCAGACAAATGCCAAAGTGAACGTCTGTATCCACACTGAGACTTCGTCAGCGATCAACCCGCTGATAGGACTGGCTGATGCAATTTCCCAGTTAAGTCAACACGCTCCGCCAGCCATTTCACTCCTGTCTATCTTCAGGCTAGGAATGAGTCGACGTAGTACAGTACAGTACAGTCCTGTAGCATCATCTCACAGTTGACAGCTGGAGAGAATCGCATGCCAAACAATCGAAGACTGTTGTTCATAGTTTTCAGAAGACCCTGCTCTATTTTGTTAGCATCTTCACCTAGAAGAGAAAACTATATTATAAGAATATTCCAAGTTAACAAGACTATTCCCTGGTGATAAGTCAGTCCCTGAGTTGCTGCAGTCAGTTAGGGTTAAGTACATCAGTACATTTATAATGAAATTGAACAGAAATGGGGACAGTGGGTATCCCTCATGGACACCACTGTTTGCCATCACTTCAAATGACAACTCTCTCTCTGGCGTACTCCATGAGTTCGAATAGAGTGCCTTGATCAGTACGATGTATTTCCTCAGCATTCCCTTCACTGCCAAACATTGCCATAGTACGCACCCCTCGGTCGACAGAATCGAATGTCGATTTTAGGTCAAGAAACAACAGATATCATCTGTCTACAAACATAAAATATTCCATCCTCTCAGAAGTATTTCCAAAGATATCCAACTCAAAATGAAGCCATCTGACCCTTTTTTTAAAACTTGCTGAGGAGGGCTTAATTCGTTGTTTCCTAAGCTACAAATGATTTCACTAATTTTCAGAAAATTCACTGGAAATAGTGATATTATCTAAATCACTAACTAGTTCGCGTGAACTTGTTCCAGAGATGTCAATCACTTCAGTACTCCAAAATGATATCACAATGTTTACTGTTAGTAGTTATATTTACATTTAATACTATGACCTATCATGGAATAGGTAGGTATTTGCATGGTACAGCCTAAATGTTACATACTACTGATTATATGAAGGATTATGAATAAATCAGCTGAGTATTAATTCTTATTTATTATATATCATTTATTCTCCTCACAATATGTCAGTTTCACTGACTGACATGTTTAATAGGATAGAGTGAAGCCGAAAAATATTTTAATCAGTTTTATAACTGATTGAATAATTCTTGAATCTAACTAAAATCAGTGAACAAAATGTTCATGCAAATTTTAGGTCATTTTAATTAAGTTCAGCATAGATAAGAGAGTCATTGAAGACCATAGAGCAGCGTTTCGTCCCATTTCAGAACTCTTCACAGTACTCACCTACAACCCATAACGTTCAGGTTATAAGTGCAAACTCGCTGACCAGTCATCCATTTGAGCTGGAATCCAGTGATCCCTGAATTCTAACTTTGTCAACTCACCATCAACTTCGATGAGAACCCACTTCACTTTGACATGATGGACTCCAGTGGTCACGAATTTCCACTTCAGCTCCAAGGAATCCATCCAGTAGACATCATCAGTGAGCCGGCCACTGATATTCAGTTTACAGGGTTTTGGATTAATTTCAGATTCAGACAACTGTCCAGTGCCTCGTTGATTTCCAATGATCTCTCTAAATGATGTTGGTTCATGATGTATGTCTGAAAGATGTAATCTGTCAATTAGATGTACTTCAAATACAGGGGGTTGTGTTAACTGCAGTAAGAATTGAAACAAGAACGCATACATATATGAAGACCAGAATGCCGCCACTCTAGATTGTTGAATTACGCATAGTTCTTTTAATCATTGATATAAGAATAGAAATTGTGCACTGTATACTTATTATTTTTTCCTTTAATTTCTAGAGGAACATAGGGATTCGGCCGCACGTCTCCATTGTGTTCCGTTCTCCGCTAACGTTTTCACTTGACTCCACGTCTGCACATATACTTGCATCTCCTCTTCACATGATCTCCTCCATGTCACGATCAACTGATAGCTTCCCGTTCGGATTCCACTCGATAGCCTGTCGTGTGATGTCACTTGATGATGGTTTGTTCTCTCAGAGTATGGCCAATCCACCTCCATTTCTTTCTGTATATTTGTTACACAATTGGTTTCTGGTTGGCTCGTTCCCAGAGATACATTTTGCTGATCAACTCTGGCCATCTTGATCTTGTGCATTGTGGAGAAAATTTATTTTGATAAAGTCACACAGAGTGTTATGCAGTAATATTTACTGATGACCACGTTTCAAGCACAATCCATTGCTGCTCATAATCAGATCAAAACACGACTCACAAAACTTTCGGACTTCCTTTATATAATTCCATCATTTTTCATCGCTTGACTTGATTGGTAGTAGTAATTTCCTTCCATACGTGTGGTACTGGTGGTGAGTCACTCCTATCGCATGTGTTTGGTATAGATTCTATTAACAAGGATTCAGTAATCAATCTCTCTCGCTCTTTACCTACATATATTGCTTTTGGGAATTATAACTCTGTCCTACCCTATTGTGTGGTTGTGTGTTAATGCATGCATTGCGATTTCGCAGGGTCAATCATTCTAAACTTACCAAAGTTAAGCAATTTACTCGTATTGGTTTCCACGGATTTGCCTGGTTTCAGGATTTCATCATGAACTGAAATTGGTTAGACGACCATTGGAAATCTTTGGAGTACTGGACAGCTGTTTCGTCCCTTTAGTTTTGGACTCTACATCAGTACGCACCCCCGGGGTTCGAATCTAGGTCCTACTGGTTCCAAGGTGAGTTCGTACACCATTATAGCACTGGGCACCGATCTACGGTCCATGAATTTCAAGTTCTGCCAATTAGTAATATGGCGCGGCCACTAGCGAGTTTCATCGGCCAGTATTTGTCCCCACACCCGATCTGCTTTACGCCACTGTTTACAAATTCTTATTGGGACCCATGTAACTACCGGCCTTAATACGGCCAGTTACTAGTGGGCATCAGATTGACATTCCAGTGTTGGTTAGCAGGGACTTGATTGGTTTCAACATCGTGTAATTTAGAAAAAGCTCAGCAATCGCAATGCATGCATTAACACACAACCACTTAATAGGGCGGGTGGGACAGAGTCACAATTCCCAAAAGTAATATAGGTAGGTGGAGAGCGAGAGAGATTGATTACTGAATCCTTGTTCATCGAATAATCTACACCCAACACATGCAACAGGAGTGACTCACCACCAATACCACGCGTATGGAAGGAAAATACTACTGCCAATCAAGTTAAGCGATGAAAAATAATGGAATTATATAAAGGAAGTCCAAAAGTTTTGTGAGTCGTGTTTTGATCTGATTATGAGCAGCACTGGATTGTCTTTGAAACGTGGTCATCAGTAAATATTACTGTATAACACGCTGTGAAACTTTATCAAAATAAATTTTCTCCACAGTAGAATTCTTTGATCGTGTTGGTGAGTAGAATTTCGAAAGTGGTCTTTCAAAATACACGTACATGAAGGCTTCAAGCAAAGCAAATAGATATTAAGTATTGTCAAACGGAATTCTTAAGGAAGCTCAACAAGAAGCATCTGGTAATTAAATGTATTTCATGCATACTCTTGGTTAAAAATGAATGAGCTCAACAGCTGGTTTAATTTACTGATTTATTATAATGACACAAAAGCGAAGAAAACAAGACACCTGAATGCTCAATGTAATAGCAGTAACAGACAAAATGATACATAATCTTCTGTGAAATTCCACTTCTCATTGGGACAAGGAAACAAAGATTTCAACAGTGAGAATTCTTTCACTGAAAATTCCATTTTTATATCTGTACAACCTTATTTATATATTGGATTAGAATAGATAGTAACAGGTATGATTGTATATATATATATATATATATATATATATATATATATATATATCCGTTAAAATTGAACAGTCAGTAGAAATTTTGAAGCGTCATACTATTGAATTATTAGTGTCTACAACCTCGCCTAGTTAACTAGCTTGCTAGATTTCTAGCCGGTCCCAAGGCCGGGTTGGACGTGGGGCTAGCGACCCTACTAAATCTTTCAAACCACTAGAGAAACTTCAACACACAGAAAATACTTTAAAATTACAAAAGCTTCAATTAAAAACCTTATTCTTCGCTCTAATCCGAGAGGCAAAATAACACAGTGGGCTGGTGAAAGCCAGCTTTTGGGATGCAAGACAGCCGATATATCTTCTCCCGATTAAAACAATAGTAAGAATGGGTACGTGGAACGTCCGTACAATGTACGAGACTGGGAAGGTTGCCCTGGCAGCCAAAGAGATGCGAAGATATGCCTTAGAAGTATTGGGTATCTACGAAAGCAGATGGAGTAGATGTGGAGTGACAACATTGTCAACTGGAGACTCAATGATCTTCTCCGGTCACCCAGACGACAACCACCAGCACACTGAGGGAGTGAGTGGCTATCACTATGTCAGCAGTGGCAGCCAAAACCCTAATGCAATGGGAACCAATTTCATCCAGGATCATGACAGCACGATTCAACTCCAAAGGAAGGAAGGTAACAATTATCCAATGCTACACACCTAAAAACAACGCGGAACAAGAAAAGAAGGAGGATTTTTACAGACAATTACAAACAGTGATGGACAACATCCCGAATGGAGACAACAAAATCCTCATGGGACATATGAATGCCAACCAAGCTAGGAGTAGACAATACAGGAAGAGAACTCATCATGGTTCGATAGGCTCTCACCCTGAGAAATGAATGAAAACGGAGAATTATTCTCAGACATCTGCTCTTTCAACGATTGGGTTATCGGAAACTAAAGGACAAAACTACGAGGGATTCCTATTTCCACTACAGATCAGATCAGAGTAAAACGTTGGCACTACTTGTTATTACTGAGAAAACCTGTGTGGAAGAACATTGGAACTCTGACAAAGAGAAACTTAAGGAAACGTGTACAACTCTTCTAGGAAGAAGGAGGGGACAAGACAAGGAATAGCTGTCAACGGATACCTGGAAGCTAATCGAGGAGAGGAAGATGGACAACAGAAGGAGAAGCTGAGTTCAATGTACACTTCACTGAATAAAGAAGTGAAGAAGAGTGCTAGGAAAGACAATTCTTCGACATACTGGCAACTGAAGCAGAACAGGGCGCAAGTAAAAGAGACCTAAGGACATTATATCACATAACCAGATCTCTCTCCGGGAAGAGATCAACTCAGATGATGAAACCGAAAAGGAACCTCATTATGAAGGAGGAGAAACAAACAAAACAATGGATTGATCACTTTAAAGGACTCTTGAATTGACCATCACCTGCAACTCGCCCAGAAATACAGTATGACCAAGAGCACTCACGGAAGTGCTAGTGGACACCAATCTTCCAACGGAAGCAGAAATGTTGAAAGTGATTAAGCTACTGAAGTGAGGGAAGACAGCACGACCAGAGGGAATTCCTCTGAAGAGGATAGCAGAAGACTGGACGAAGTGGAGATGTGTTGTTGAAACGCTATGTTGCACTTTGAACGCAAGCGAACAATAGTAATAGTGTCTATGATTTTGTATCGATATATTGGACCGCAGTAGTCATCCTCATTTTCAGAATATAGGCTTCATGAACGTACGCCTCTGTATATTGCCGGAATCAATAACTCAATCAAGGTTTAGTTAAATTACCATGTAAAAGAAATAGGCGTTCAGCGAAGAGTTACTCTATTCGGCGATATTATTTTTAAGTTGTAAGATTGATTACATTGGTTAGTCATCTATATTATTGAGTGATTTGAGCTCAATGAGTAAGTTTTCAGTTTTATGAACTAATAACCTTATTGGGTTGCTATGTAAACCTACAAGCTGACACTGTTTATTCGATTTTTCTGTCTTCTCCTCTCTCTCCCGCCTTCCTTTTCTATTTTGAAAGCATATAAATTGATGGTAACTTAAACTGTAAATTGTAATGCTTATTTTACGGATGCGTCAATTTTATAATGTTTTCTCTACTACCTCAATTCAAACATTGAAGTATGTCATTGTCATTATTAATAACCATTGTAATTTCAGGCAGTTT
>OX235276.1:9934636-9960781 GCA_944472155.2 Trichobilharzia szidati
TAGCTAAGTTTTACTTACAATATTTTAGATTATTACGTTAAAATGATCCTCAAATAGAAATGTAAGTGTAAATTTATCATTTAATTTCGTGCATACTTAGTTGTAATGAACTGATAAAGCTTTATTTATTGCCTAAAATACCTGTGATAGTCTTGAATGCGCAGACGTGTACTGTTATAATGCGGAATTACTGAAAGGTGAAGAGGTCACTTAGTTAGCCTACGAAATTCAATTAATATCTTCTGAGTAGCTAGTCTGAAACACTGATAACTGTGACATTAGACAGAACTGTTAACCTGCGCTTAAATTTACTGAAATCATGAAATGCTTGTTCGGATGTTAAATGATGAGTGAATATATAGTCTAGGATCATTCCATCCATCACCCACATAAATTTTGCTGTTTCTTTGAAGCGAATTTCGATTCAGTTGTTGATTTTAAGTAATAAATTGTGCCAGTAACGTCCTCATTAAGCCATCAGCCACCTCATAGCTAAAGCCTCAGCCTGTACAGTCATCTACAAAGCGAAAAATAATTTGCCCACATCATCAGCTGTCTATCTTACTTGTAATGCTGAAGATTTTTCCACAGAAACAGAAAAGCCAGATCTCTGTATGCAGAAAAAGCTTGTTCGGTCGCCACTCTCCCAACTCCCATCATCCTAATTCCTTTATGTCAAAATATGGTAGTCCCCATTTATATTTTGGCTCTACTTATTTTTCTTTTTAATTATTCAGTTTGTCTAACCTTCCCTTAATACGTCAATTGTTACTATCACTATTCTCATTTTGAATTGTCTCCGATATTATTTCACTTCACCCACATGTCATTCTAAATACAAAAATTCGCTTAACAGTGCTGAATTACACCTTATCAAATCTTATACCATGTTATATAACGTTTTTATTTGCCTAACCCACTTCCAGCATCTATACATTCGATGATTATTCTATGTTTGACATTGTTTGTTTTGCCACTTGATACTTAGCTATGATTATAATCGCAGACATTTTAACTGGATCTCACACTGCTATTATTATTTTCTGTATTCACACCTTTGATTAAATTTCCTGACGGGATATAATTTATTGATACAAAAGAACCGTATATATATATATATATATATATATATATATATATATATATAGGATTGTACAGCTTGATAATAATTTCTTTGGAAAGAGTCTCTTCTCTGAACCCCTTATTTTGATTTTCTATATTTCCTAATGTAGATTTCTATGAAATAAACGTATTCTGCGATGAAATCACACTCTGTCGCAGTACCGAAATTCTATCTTCAAATAAATGGAGAAGATTGGAAGCTGATTTGAATACTTTTGGTTTTGTCAAGTTCACGGAGCTGGTTGGTTTTATTGCACAGCTTTCATTGTCCTTCCGGACGAAATCAGAAGCTTTTACTTCAATATAATGTGACTTCTTCGAAGTTCTCCTTAGTACCATGGTATAACCATTTGTTCTGATGACCTTGACTGCAACTGCTTATCTTCAGAGGCTTTCTTAATGTGTTCACTTGTATTGGTCGTCATTTTGACTCGGGAGTAGACTTTCTTGGCAAAAAGAAAGAGAAATATAACTTGACCGCCTTCCAGACAAATGAATGTCCACACACATAAAAATACTTACGCATCATTGCGACTGTGCATGTAAGACAAGATCAACTTTGTCTACAAGATAAGTTGTGTCGAATGTGACGAACACCCTATTCGCGAAAATGAATGTCTACTTCGGTTTTGCATAGAATGATATAAACTATGTTAAAGAAATGACACGCATTTATTCGAATCATAATCGTTGGGCAAATACCCACACCGATTCGACTGAAAAATTGTAGTAATTTTTAACCGCTGAAATACCACAAATGCCAGGGAATTCCTGGTAGCCTGGTAACCAGGTCAGTCTTTGTTCAAACCCCAGACATGTTTGCATGGATTGAATTCATCAATCAAAAAACAGCAAGTCACATAGAAAAAGGACAACCACCGGATCTCCTACACTCCGTATAAAGAAAAATATTCGGATTTTCAACACAAATGTTAAGTTGGCACTCCTATATGAGTCTGAGACGAAAGGATTTCCAATAACCTGCTACAGACTTATATGAACAGATGATTTCAATGGCTCCGTTATTATTATTCCCCTAGTGGAAAATAGGGCTTCAGCTGCACGTTTCCACTTGCTTCTGTCTTCTGCCGTACTTTTCATATGCATCCATGTTATTCCATACTGTTTCAACTCAATTCAACTGTTTCAATGGCTCCATACTGAAGATCAAATGACTGGTCAGAAAGAAACACAGACAAGAAACTGTTTGAACGAACCAATCAAGAAATTATAGATCAACAAATATCCCGATAAAAATGGGGATTGACTGGATAAACTCTGAAGTCACTGCCGAATGGTATCGCTCGCCAAGCTAGTCATTGAGTGGAGCTCGAATGGGAAACGGAGAGTTGGGTGCCGCTTTCAGTGCTTTATGGAGGAGATCTTTATGGTGTGAG
Organism: Trichobilharzia szidati; assembly: GCA_944472155.2. Classification (NCBI taxonomy): domain Eukaryota; kingdom Metazoa; phylum Platyhelminthes; class Trematoda; order Strigeidida; family Schistosomatidae; genus Trichobilharzia; species Trichobilharzia szidati. Next base: position 9,937,156 of record OX235276.1, read on the forward strand.
GAGATGAGAGATTAAAGGAAATCGTGGGATCAGCTGAAGAAGACCACAGAGAATAGGACAAGGTGAAGATGTGCTGTTGAAGCCCTGTGTTCCACTCGGAAACAAAAGGAATAATAATTATAATACCAGGTCAACGTTATGAACAATAGTGACTCAATTCGTTATAATAAAGGTTTTTGTATTTCCCAATGAATGAAAAACAAAACGATATTGTTCTGTTTACTGACGTTTCGCTATTTAATGCTGCTGATAGCTGCTTTATCAACGTATGATTAAACCGGAATTTAAAAAATCTCAGCATACATATTACAAAGAGTTGAGAGTTGTTATATATATGCTGAGGTTTTGTAAATTCCGGTTTAATCATACGTTGATAAAGCAGCTATCAGCAGCATTAAATAGCGAAACGTCAGTAAACAGAACAATATCGTTTTGTTTTTCATTCATTGGGAAATACAAAAACCTTTATTATAATGAATATCATATAACCAATGCCCAAACTTTTTCAAACTGTTAAAAGTGAACTTGGTTTGGACATATATAATAGTGACTCAAATTAATGCAAGTATAAGAAAACCTCTGAAGGTAGGCATTCACAGTCAAGACCAACAGAAGAGACAGTTGCACAATTCCCTGAGAATTCTGAACAACTCATTTCAGGTATGGATTGTTTTCACTTAGTTAATTGAGTATATTTCGCGTTATTTCGTCTTTCTTTCACTATGACATGTGGCAGTTTATGATAAACTTTAAAAACACGTATGAACTCTCAAAGTTAGTGATCTTGAACAGCAAACCTGAGTTGGTTGTAAACATTAAGGACAAACAACTGCTTCATTCAGGATTTTACTGTTATAAATGCTATTCAGTTGTATTCATATCAGAAAAAACCTAACCAGCATTGTACATTTAATTGCTTTGAATTAGAGAATGTGCCAAAGTTGAATAAGCTTTTTAAACCAAATCCTATAATTTACTTCACATACTTCTGAAAACTATATTTTGCCATGATGGTCTACATATCGCGTTTTGAAGTAACTTTTTTAAATTCAAACAGGCAACTCGAGAATTCAGTTGTTGGTCTTCAGGGATTTTATTTTATTGGTTGCAGGATTTCATTATGAGCTGACATCAGTTAGAGAACCAATGGGAAACTTTGGAGTACTGGAGATCTGTTTCGTGAGCCTCATTTCGGACTCTTTAGCGGTACGCACTCGCCACCAGGGTTCGAAAGCAGTAATCTCCCTGGAAACCAACACTTGAACATCAGTCGAATGCTTACTAGTAACTGGTCATATTCAGGTAGGTTGTAGTGGGAATTCGTTACCAGTGGGGTACAGCAGGTCGATTTCATACCATTATTTTTTATGTTTTCATACCATTGATTAAATTTCCTCAAGGGATATAATTTCTTAATATAAAAAACCATAGATACACGATGGTACAGCTTGATAATTAATTCATTGGAAAGAGTCTTTTCACTGAATAGTGTATTCCTAATTTTTCAGTGCGAATTATTTAATCATAACGTTGTTTAAGATAAATTCTTTTACAGTTTATTTCAAGGACTGTCCAAGTTCAACTAAATTTTGCTTTTTTTCAATACTGTCATACAACCCTAACTGAATACAATGAAGACGGAGCAAGACATGAGTCACTGAGTGTCTGTAAATATTCTACAACCCAACAGATATTCCGCGAATAATTAATCAATCAGTCTATTCAAGGGCCAGAACTTAGACGCTCTCAATTATCCAGATCCCAGAGATCTGGACCTATCTTTGCTTTTATAAGACTAAGCTTAAAACATGGAACATGGACTGTAACCGATGCAGAACAATAGGAAACAGTTGGGCAACGCGATTGTGTTTATTCTTCAAGCGACAACGAAACGGATTAACAGTGATTAATCAATGCTAAAGTCTGTAAATAAACGTTAATAGTAATATACAGCAATACTTCTGATCACATTTCTCCAATCTTCTACCAATCAGTACACAATTAAGCCTTCTCGTTTCCCGCCAAATGAAGACCACTTCGAATAAACAAACTATTCAATATTCACCAACGTTGTCAGATACATTTCTCTCTATCAAAACAGAGAAATTTGATGCATACTTTGTGGACAATGATCATTCCATTCCAATAACCTCCTCTTGCAAAGTAATCTACAAAGTGAAACCTGTCTATAAAACGTGTTTGGGGTGTGTATCATTGAAGTTTTTTCGAAGCCCTCGGAATTAGGCAGTTTTGAACCACCTTTATGTGTTCAGAAAACAGTTTAGTATCACATTAAACTTTCCGCGATAAATTTTATTTTGATAACAGCACAGATGTATTTTTATCTCCCTTTTTGATGTATTAATCCCAATTGTTATTTTAACCCTTCATAAAGCCCTTGATTTTTGCCTATTCGTTCACCTCTTAACTCTTCGTTATCTTCATATAAGTTCGTTAAATATGTACATATATAATCATATTGTTCGAAATGTCCTGTGCAAATACAACACACTGTTCAGATAACTTGCATTTTCTAACAATTTTGTCGAAAATAGCATCACTGACAATCGATGTTTTATGAGGCACATAAGAAAATAAGGTGGAGGAGAATTTTATGCTCCATGGGAAATCCAAGTACATCTAGATGACGATTCAGTCATAAATAGGACGAAATGCGTGTTATCCTGGATTCTACTGCTATTCACCATCCACCAGATTACTTCGGGTTAAATCCTCAGACAATGCCAAAGCATACTCACAAGAAGCCCAGATGTCAACACAGACTGAGCACTTCGGTCGAATCATTTGTCATTGACGTCAAAATTCTATTAAATTCACTTATACTACTTTTATTTGATAGTTAGTAGCATAAGCTTTATTCGTAATTAGTTAAATGGGTAACTACAATATTATATAAGTCGAACTGCAGTATCGAATATTCAACACCACCCTATAAAAGGCAGCTTGAATTCTTCACCCAGAAGATATGCAAATTACGTTAGAGCGTCATCTCTTCATATATAGGGAGAGAAGTATTCCCTGCGACAATACTGCTTGGTATATATAAAGTTTCAAGTTTGATCCCGGATTGATATCAGTCAGAGAAACTTTGGAAACCAGGAAGTACTGAACTCAGATTTTTAGTCCGAGGTTGGGACCCATCAGATTTACACACTACCACATGGGTTCGAGGCCAGAATCTTCCAGTTATAAGGTAAGCTCGTAGACCATTCAACAACAGCGACAAGACAGAATGGCAAGCCCATCACTTCTAAATTCTGACAATTCGTGACATTAACGTAACTGGAACCAGCCAGTGTGATCGCCGACAAGTATTTGTCTTCACTCCTGATCGGATGGACCCCACTGGTCATGACTTCTCATCAGAACTCTAGGCGTATTCGTCCTGTGGCCAGTAGTTACCACTGAGCTTCAGATTGATTTTAAAGAGTTTGTAAAAAGCGAAATGCCAACAATTTCTAAACATCTTGAAACAAACAAATTTGATAATTACTTTTAATGATGACAATTCTACAGATTTAGATAAAAGCTGCTGGTGGGCATTTCATATTTTTTCTCCACAAAGTATGCACTTAGTCACCAGGTCTAATTTGACATCTGTGAAAGTGACTGGTGAGACAATTTTGGAAGTAAGATTCACCTAATGTGTTTCTGTATGCAGGCGTCACATAATGTTGGAAGTTTTGTGGAACAGAAGGTGGAACTTTACCCGAGTCAATGGTATGTGATAGCTCCAATCGTTTGAAGCATTCATTGACACATGATCGTTTAAATCCATGGAAACCGTTACGTTCTAGTTTGAAAAGTTTAGGTAAGATGATGTTAGTCACCTGGAATTTTATACCTATATTGGAAGAAACATACATGATACAATGATCTGAGTTTTTTACAAAATGGCTCGATTTCCGCGTATCGTGCACATTGAAGACATTATGCAAAACCAGTGTGTCAAACTGATGTGAAGAAGAGATGAGAATTCGAATGAATGGATTTTTCAAAAGGCCTGCGATTTTATAATTATACAACCAGTATTGTCATGAGAAAGATGAGTGGAACAACCTTTTTTGTTGATGGCGACTATCAGTGGAATCTGAGCTGTGTATTTTATCTCCATTCGGACACATGTCAACAATCTACCTGCATCCCAAGTGAGTGGTGATCTCTTTCCCACTGAAATCCTAAATCGGTACCCATGGAACCTCGAAACTGCCCACTGTCTCACATCAACTCCTCCTCGACCTCAAGAGATCTCCTCCATGTCACCTGTGGGCTCACATACACATTCTCTATTCGGACCCATTAGACGGATATCCTCGCGTTCAACGACACCCAACAGTCTACCCACCAGGTGCTCAATCCACTGCCATTTTCTTCAACACATTCGCTGGGTAGGTTATCGAATCTTCGTTCCTTCCCATAGTTCCTTGTCAATAATTCTCTCTGGCCAGCAGTTCAATCGCCAGAATGTAGTCAGCTAAGCCACCTGTTGAGAAAAAACTGTGATGGCCTGTTCCAAATGCTTCTCATGATATATGTACACTGCAAGCATCCGACCCAATATACAACAACTGAGTGACTGATTTAACTGTGCTGTGGAAAATCTCAATATTATTCTTGACGTTGGTTCAGTGCACAAGATTCACAGACTGATTTCAGAGAGATGAAAATCGGTCTCACAATTCCGATTCTCGTTTCAACATCGTCGTTTCAACATCCGGGCTTTCCCCTGTAGCCGAAATGATGCTACCTAGCTAGATTAGTGGAGGAAGTAACCTCTTTCAGGCTTTTTCGTTGATAGCGATTAGTGCTGGTTGTTGTTGTTGTTAGTTCGTCATTTTCATCACCCACATTTTCTCCGTATTCAGTTGAAGTCGTGTTTGTTTGTTTTTGTCTGTAGATATTCGAGTCTCTGTGACATTAGACATAAATCGTCCACTCGCGAAATCCACATATTCCAGAGTCTTCGCGTCTGTCCAACGTATTCCTGTCTCCTCGCTCCTCACAAGTGGTATTCTGCATAATCTAGTTCACCGCAATTAGGAATGTCATCGTTGGTGATAGCGGGCAGTCAACTCTGTTTTACTCCTGTCTTCACTTCAAAGGCTTCCTCGGTGAGTTTTCTGTTGTGGAGCACCTCACAAATTTCATTATCACATGGATGTTGATTGAGATTGATAAAGATTAGAGCACTGCACTCCACAGTGTTTAAGTGGTTTCCGAATTACTTCGCGATCAACGCTGTTGAAGGCATTTTCAGAGTCGATGAAATTGAGGCAGGGGTTTGACTGCCATTTTATGCTTTGTTCGATGATTATGATGGTGATGCACAGAATTGCAATTCAATCAGCACATTATTCGCCCTTCCTGAATCCAGTTTTTTCTGTTGGGTGGAGTTCTGCATCCAGTGCATTTTGAATTCTCTACAGGATGACATGACTTAGCATTTTACTTGGCGTTGACAAGAGTTACTTACTATTCGACGGCAGTTCTTGCTTAAGTCTTCCTTTTTTGCTAGTTTGACAGAAGGAATACTATAATCATTTTAAATGTTATATATTTCGCTGTTTTACGTACGTTTTTGTTCGACTTTATGCATTACTGGATTATGTGCAACACTGTTTGCCATACCATGTGCGAGTACTTTTATCCTCATTTCCAGAAATATAACTTTTTATAAATGTACGAGAATTCATTTTCACCATCAGTCAGCGTACAGGGAAAGTGAGTAGGTCATACACCGATCAGTATAAATACTTACATTAAATGTGCTCAGGCCTGGAAAGTAGATAAAGAAAGAGATCGCTGTTTATGATATGAAAGACAAGAAACCTGACAAAAATTATGTTGACGTACATGTGACGTTTCTGTTTGTTTAGAGCTCATTTTACACGTCTTATTGGTAAACATCAGGCAGAAGTTAGCCTCACGCTCAACCCTCCATCTTTACCGGGCTTGCTAATGTATAAGCTAAGTTTAAGAGTGCGCCAATGAGAGAATGAACCCCGCAACTCTTGCGTAATGTGGCAATGTTCTACAAGTGAACCACCGATGTCCACGATCAATAATACACAAGCATAAATCAGTCTTACGTGGTGTTGGTCGTGTTACCAACGTATCTTAAAAATCCACCGGGAAAATTACAAATATTTATGTCAATAAGAGGGATTTGGATTGTAACTTATGTCCAATTGTGGTATAGCGCCACTGCCATGTCACCAGTTGGTAATTCACTTTTCGTCTAACAGCAATGGATGTTATCCACACCAATCCATGATGAAAATTCACCCAAGTGTTTGACGAGAATTGGGGTAGTTTTAAAAATCAGTGGTCGATTAAACGCAGAGATGTGAATCAGTTCAAACCACCTGAATTCTGCTGTGGATAGCTATCAACTACTTATATCAATAATCAGTAGTATACAGTGTTATGTAAATATTAAATTAACAATAGATAGTTAAATGAGTCAGAGGAATGAATTTTAAAACACACTATGCATTTACTGCCATTTCAGTTAAATCTATATATAAAAACGTTTATTTACACAACCATGATCGCTGAATGCATCAACAACAAAATTCGGATTTTCAATACAAACGTGAAGTCAATTTTACTTTACGGATCAGAAACTTGGCGGGTCACCAAGAATATTTTCAACAGCCTGTTGCAGACCTTTATCAACAACTGTCTTCGCTCCATACTGAAGATTAGATGGCCGGAAAGAATCACAAACAAGAAGTTATGGGAACAAACGAAACAGGAACCAATCGCCCAACAAATATGCAGGAGGAAGTGGAGATGGATTGGACACTCTCTGAGGAGGCCGTTGAGTGACATCGCGCGTCAGGCCAACGCTCGAGTGGAACCCGAAAGGGAAGCGGCGAGTGGGACGTCCAAGGGTGACATGGAGGAGATCGTGTGAGGAGGAGATGAAACAGTATGGAATAACATGGACGCAAGTGAAAAGTACAGCAGAAGACAGAAGCAAGTGGAGACGTGTAGTTGAAGCCCTATGTTCCACTAGGAACCCAAGGGAACAATAATAATAATATAATGATCGCTGAATGCAGTTGAGTTTCATTGGTGTCAGTGGATCCAGAAACAAATGACCTTAATTTGTTTACTCGGTGGATGTGGTAGGATTCTGTCGAAATCCCTAACCACGTTCATATCAGTGACCGGTAGGTGAATTGTAACTCGCTTGTAATTCATTGAATGCAAATAACTGAAATGTCCACTGTTTATCAAGTATCACATTAGATTTTGTATTCGACATAATGAATAATGAATTGAACATTCAGTCTTGTTAAAGCCTGTCTAAACAATAACATTCAGTTTACGTATAGTAAAATAGAGAAGAAGCACCCTCCGATAAAGAGCAGTGCAGTCTAAATGGTCAAAAATACAACAGATAAGTTTACGCAAGCACTCAGCTGAAAACTGAATTCACTGTGAACAAAAACTGGACCATATGCATAACTTTTTATAATTCCGATGTTTATTGTTGAATTATTGTCTTAACATTTCAAGAAAATCGGCCATGAAGGATACATAACTGTCAGTTTGATCTCCTTCTTATTAAGATTGTATTCTTATAAAAGAAGTTTGAAGCTGGTAAAGATAATTTCTATAATAACTAGAAGTACTTGACGAGGCATGTGTCATATGATGATGGCATGTGTCCGGTGGTTCACAACGGAAAACTCAACGAGGAAGCCTTTGAAGTGAAGACAGGAGTAAGACAGAGTTGACTGCCTGTTATCACCCACGATGACATTCCTAATTCCGGTGAACTAGATTATGCAGAATACCACATGTGAGAAGCGAGAAAACAGGAATATGTTGAACAGACGAGAAGATTCTAGAAGATATGGATTTCGCGAATGGACGATCTATTTTCAATGTTACAGAAAGTCGAATATCTACAGGCGGAAACCAACAAACACGACTTCAACTGAACACAGAGAAAACACGGGTGATGAAAATGATGAGGTAACACCACCAACAGCAGCAGCAACAACAACAACCAGCACCAATCGCTATCAACGGAAAAAGCCCGAAAGACGCTACTTCCTTCACTTATCTAACTAGGTAGGATCATTCCGGTTACAGAGGATAGCCCCTATGAGGATGTTGAAAGGAGAATCGGAATTGTGAGACCGACTTTCATCACTCTGAAATCAGTCTGTAATTCTTGTGCACTGAGCCAGTGTAAAGAACAATATTGAGATTTTCCACAGCACAGTTAAATCAGTCATTCAGTAGTTCTATATTGGGTTGGATGATCGGAGTTTGCGTACATGATGAGAAGCATTTGCAACAGGCCAGTGTAGTTTTTTCTCAACAGGTGGCTTAGCTGACCGCATACTGGCGATTGAATTGCTGGCCAGAGGGAATTACCGACGAGGAACTGTGGGAACGATCAAAGAGTCGATAACCTGCCGCTCAACAAATATATAGAAGAGGATGGAGATTGATTGGGCACCTGGTGAGGAGATCGTTGGTTGTCGTTGAACGCGAGGATAGCCGTCAAGTTGTGAGCGGATGAGAAATGATGAGTTGTGTGTGTGAGTCGATAGGTGACATGGATGAGATCTCTTGAGGAGGAGATGAGAGACAATGGTCAATCTTTGGGCCAGCTACGGCTAGCCGTAGAAAATAGTTCGATGTGGAGATGTGCAGCTGAAATTCTATGTTACACTCGTAATTTAATGTTATAACATCAATATTTGTAAGAAATTCTTGCAATCTGCTCACATCCTAAACAATACGAATATATATAAATAACAAAATAACAATAAATTTTTTTGTGTCAGTGAGAACAAGTTTTCGATAAGATCTAGAACGTATGTCTGGAATAATGTTAGTAGTTAATTTATTAAACATTTTCCACTCGAAATCCAAAGGAACCCATAGTCGTAATTATAAAGTCTCATTTTGTAGACGAATCTCACTTACATTCATTCGCCTTATAATTCAAATATTCTGTGGTAAACGTAAGTACCACAAGAAAAAAAAGTAAAGTGAAATCACTTAAGAGTTTAAAAAAATAATAACCAAATTCAACATGTTCAATGTTGTTTGTATTTTCTTATTTGTTGTTGAGCAGCATGAGACAATGAATAAATGCATGAATGATTGATACACTTATATTGGATGTATAGAATTTGTTTAGCGTGAGAGCGAAATAAAACATTATATATTTCTATTGTTAGAATTTCATCCATTAATCCAGATTAAAGATATTTGCTTTAGTTAATTAATTATATTATTATTATTATTATTAATTGCTTGTGTTCTGATTTGAATATCTGTGTTGGATTAGGTTCCCTTGGCTACACGATTGTTGACAGGTTTTCATTTCGTCTTCACAGGGTCATCTCAGTCTCACAGTGTTATACAGTAATATTTACTGATGACGTTTCGAGCACAATTTATTGCTCATAATCATATCAAGGTAATCACACGACTTCCTAAATTCATTTATATAGTTCCATTGTTTTTCACTTGATTTGATTGGTAGTAGTATTTTCCGTATTTCGGGTATGAGTGATGAATCATTCCTATTGCATGTGTTGGGTGTAGATTCGATGAACAAAGATTCAGTAATCAACCTCTCTCTCCACCTACCTAGATTACTTTTTAGAATTTTAACCCTCTCCCACCCATCCTATTGTATGGTTGTGTTAATGCATGCATTGCAATGCAATTGCTGAGCTTTTTTCTAAATTACCTATCTTCTCTGGTTTAACCATTCTTACCTTAGCTAAGTTCTTATGTTCTGAGAATCTGACTACTCCTGACCTACTAGTTTGACCTATGTAGCTGACCTCACAGTCATTGCAGGGTATTTTGTAAATTATATTACTTTGTCTAACTGGGTCCACTGGGTCCTTTAACCTACAGAGCTTGTCCCTGAGTGAGTGTTTAGGTTTAAATGCCACCCTAATTCCTGCTTTATTTAGAATCCTACGTAGGGTCGCAGATATATCTGGTTTAATGGTTGACCCAGAGAAGATAGGTAATTTAGAAAAAAGCTCAGCAATTGCATTGCAATGCATGCATTAACACAACCATACAATAGGATGGGTGGGAGAGGGTTAAAATTCTAAAAAGTAATCTAGGTAGGTGGAGAGAGAGGTTGATTACTGAATCTTTGTTCATCGAATCTACACCCAACACATGCAATAGGAATGATTCATCACTCATACCCGAAATACGGAAAATACTACTACCAATCAAATCAAGTGAAAAACAATGGAACTATATAAATGAATTTAGGAAGTCGTGTGATTACCTTGATATGATTATGAGCAATAAATTGTGCTTGAAACATGGTCATCAGTAAACATTACTGTATAACCCTGTGAGACTTTATCAAAATAAAATTTACCCATAATGGAATTACACTCTACCACAGTGCCCAAGTTTTATTCTTATATCAAGGGTCATCTCAGCTTTAGCTAGTCGCTATCCGCTTAAGTGACACTCGAGGACCTGATGTTCGGTGTCACTTGAGAGTATGCTCAATCCATCAAATTTTTGTTTCTCTAAATTTGTTATGCAACAGGTTCTTAAGTATTTAATTGGTGGATGGTGACTAGCAGTGGAATCAAGGATAACGCGCATTTCGCCCTATTTGGGACTCGTCAGCTGGATATACCTGCATATCACCGTGAATGATGATGTTCCCACTGAGGCTCGAACCCATTGCCCTTAGTTTCAAACGCCAACGTGTTATCCACTAGACCACTTGGGCCACGAGAGCCACCTCTTGTGCAACGGGTCATATTAATTTAATTTAATTTTAGATTTTCCCGTCGATTGATTGGACCGAAGTGCTCGGTCTGAGGCTGACATGTCGGCTTCTTATGTAGATGCTTCGACGATGTGTGGCCATGTAATTAGAATTTAATTGGTGGATGGTGACTAGCAGTTCTGAAGTAGTTAGCTGTCAGAATTCCTGTTTGTTAAACCTTTCTCATCAGCCATGGAATCTTCAGCATCGAATGAATGAATGAATTTGTTGATGAGAGAGAGTATGAAGCAGACAGCTGGAAAAACTTTTGATGCTGTTTCATTCCACTGGGACATATAGAAACGTTGACCTGACATTAATGCTGACAATTTTAATTTTGTTCTTTATGCTTGTTAATGAAAATCTTCAGTGATTTCGTAGTAATGAACTCCTGTCTTGAAACAACGCTGCACAGACAGATATATCGAAGACACGACTTCCTTTATACATCTCCTGTTGATAGTGATTGATTAGAGGATTTCATCATGAGCTGATATTAGTTAGAGAACCATTGGAAAACTTGGGAGTACTGGACAGCTGTTTCGTCCTAGTTTGGGACTCTTCACGGTACGCACCCACCGGTATTCGAACCCAGGACCTTCTAGTTACAAGGCGAGCTCGTAGACCATTAAGCCACTGGGACCCGATCCAATGACCAGTCCATGAATTCTAACTTCTGCCAATTCACGACATAGCGCGACCCCTGGCCAATGTCTTCGGCGAGTATTTGTCCTCACGCCCGACCTGCTGCACCCTACTGGTCACGACTTCTCACTAGAACCCCAAGCAACTACCTACCTGAATAGGGCAAGTCGCTAGTGAGCACCTCATTGATATTCAAGTGTTGGTTTGTAGGGACTTGATTTGGTTACAGTGGCTTAATGGTCTACGAGCTCGCCTTGTAACCAGAAGGTCCTGGGTTCGAACCTCGGTGGGTGCGTACTGCAGATGATTCCCAAACTAGGACGAAACAGCTGTCCAGTACTGCCAGGTTTTCCAATGGTTCTCTAACTGATGTCAGCTGATGATGAAATCCTGTAACCAAATCAAATCCCTACAAACCAACACTTGAAGATAGTGATTGATGTTTGTTGTTGTTGTTCAGTGGGTTTCTTCATCACCACTGTCTTGTCTCTTTTCCCCTTACGTCTGCCTCTTCCCGTACCTTTTCTGTTGGTTTTTCACTTGTATACTATCAAGATTAAGTGAAATATGATATAAGTCACGTTTGACATTAAATTAACTCATATAAAGTGGTTCTAAAAGCTGCCTTTATAGTTTTGTTTTTATTCAGCAGGCCATGATTTCAGCTGTATTTACTTCCTTGCTGGATTACCATGCGATTTGGTGTTTGAAGAATACAGTCCACTTGTAACAACAGAAGACAAGGGCCAGGCAACAGATCGTTTATTAAGGAAATCAACGCATATTTATATATTTTCATGTACATTATTATAGATTATGTTAAGCAAACAAACACAGTCTTCTGATTGGTTGTTTCTCACGTAAAGTTAATCTTTCATCTCTTTGTGACCGTTTCTTGAATGTCAGATCATCTATATGTTAACTGTATCCGCCTACGCAAAGTCTGCTGTGATCGGTTTTGAATCAATCTTTGTTCATATTTTCTCACGACAAATCTTGAGAACGTAAACATTGACGTCAATTACTGTCTACCAATTTGGCTAGTAGACAGCTCTCACCACACACTAACTAAAGTACATCCGTATATTTCGGAGTTGTCTGATAAAAACAGTTTTACACCAAAATGAATATTAGTCCAGAACATCAATTAACTTTTTGGATTTTATTTATTTTGATAAAGTTTCACAACGTGTTATGCAGGAATATTTACTGATGACCACGTTTCCAGTACAATTTATTACTGCAGCTCATAATCATATCAAGGCACGACTCACAAAAATTTCTAACTGCGTTTATGTGGTTCCAATATTTCTCATCTCTTGGTCTGACTGGTAGTAATATTTTGCATATTTTTGGTATGAGTGATGAGTCATTCCTATTGCATGTGTTAGATGTAGATTCTATGAACAAGGATTCAGTAGTCAACCTCTCTCGCTCTCCACCTACCTATATTGCTTTTGAGAATTGTAACTCTGCCTCACCCTATAGTGTGATTATGTGTTAATGCATGTAATGCTATTGCTGAGTTATTTTTTCTAAATTACTTAGCTTCGTGGAGTTAATCATTCCTACCTTAGATAAATTCTTATGTTCTGATAATCTCACTACTCCTGATCTACCAGTTTGACCTATGTAGTTGACCTCAGTCACAGTCATTGCAAGGTATTTTTTTAAAATTATATTATTTTGTCTAATTGGGTCAACTGGAATCACTAATATTCCCAATCGTAGCAGATATCTTTATGGACAGCTGGGAAAATATTGCTCTTAATATATTTAATCCTACTCCAAAGATATGGTGGAGATATGTGGATGACGCTTTCACAGTGTTAGAAACAGAGCGTATCTCCAGTTTCTTCGCACTCACTAGTAAAGGGAATAAAATTCACATTTGAATCGGAAAATGAACAAGGAGAATTAGCTATGTTAGATTGTAAAATAAAGGTGGACTGCACACTAGTGTTTATAAAATGCCAACGCATTTTCCTAAAAGATATTTGGACTTTAATTCATCTCATCTGTTATATGTAAAGCCAGGTGGCTTAGTTAAACGTCTAACAGACCAAGAAACGGCACTAAGTAGTAGAGCAAAAAACCTAAATGATGAAATGAAACAGTTAGAAGAAGAAGCGTTGATGTTAAATAACTAACTATCCTATAAAATTCATTAGGAATATGAAAAAAGGTCAAAAGCAAAATAAAAAATAATTGTGAAACTAGTAATGATAACATAAATACGAGAGAATATAAGGCATCTACAGTTTTACCACATAAGGAGGGGACATCTGAGACCTCAATAAAACAGGAATTACGGTGTCATTTAAATAATAATGAATTTAATGAACTGCAAAAACATTACATCGGTCACAGTGGTCGTCTCCTACCAATCCAAATCCAAGAACACAAATTAGCTGTAAAGTAACATGATATATATTCTTTCATATCAATGCATGTAGATAATTATGGACACCAATTTGATTGGAATAATGTAGAAATTTTAAATAGAAGAAACGCCAGAAATGCCAGGGAATTCCTACAAGCCTGGTACTCAAGTAAATTAGCAATTAACAGACATGTTAACATAGACCAAACTTACCAGCTAATAAAAACTAAATCACATAAAAAGAAAGTTCGAATTCCAAGTCAATAAAATGATCAATAGAAACGTAGATTAATAACCAGTCACTGCAGTGGTCACCAGGAGATACAGTTATATCATTCATGGACAATTTAAATGAGTTCATTTTATACTAAAACTTGCTCTGAAGATGTTGTCTAGAAAGACGATGAAAGCTTCGCAATTAAGTCAACCAGCTCAGAAAACACAATTAACTCCATGAATATAAACTAGCCGTTAAAAGACATGACAGCCACTCCCTCATATCACTACATACAGACAACCAAGGACATCAGTTCAACTGGGACAGCCAGCGTTCAATTATTAGACAGAGGAAACACCAAGAATGTTAGAGAAATTTTAGAAGCCTACCTGGTATTCCAGTGAATCGTCAATCAATAGACACACTGAGATAGACAAAATTCGCCAACCGATAAGAAGGAAATCTCACATACACAAAAGGTCAAAGTTCAAGTCAAAGAAACAATAAATTGCAATACAAGTAGACTAGAGGGTGTGAAACACATACAAAGACAACCAATCACGTTCAAGGTGACCAGGAGAGATAACTAATGAATTCGTGGAGAAATCTAAAAGCTTACTTCAACAAATTGAAATATGCGCTGAAGATGTTGCCTAGTAGGGCAATGAAAACTTCGCAAATAAACTATCTAGCTCAGAGAGCACAACCACATCAAAAACCATTAACTCATTATCATCTATCTGAGCTAAAAATCTCCTCCGTTATTTTAAAGAAAACAGTATGATTGCAAGTGTTACTTCATGAGTATTCGAGAACCACTCACATGAACCGATAGTGATTAATAACCAGATACCGAATTGATCTAAACATCGGATGGTCATTCCGCTCATTTCAAGTGGAGCTCAGGGGAGTTGTACTCGGATAGACTTAGTTCAGATAGCCTCATTAGATCAAATCATCAAAATCCTCGACAGTGGCTTGATCTAGCTGGTAATAAATGGAATAAATTTTATCATTTGAAAGTTTCGTAGATAAAGATGAGAATTTATCATTGTTTCTTCTAGAGTACTATTACTTTAAAATTTCATATTCATGGTAAATTCCATTACTAACTAGTTCCTAATTTGGGAGTTCTATAAGGACTTTTGTAATTTACAACTGAATACTCACAGTATTCTTTAGACGTGAGTCAAAAGCGCCTCAGAGGATCCCATGGAAAGTAGGTAACTCAAACATAAAATTATGATGGATTTATATCGAAAAGATTTTGCCTACTACTTCAGTATGAATGGTTAATATATCAAGATTAGAGTGATAATGTGACCTGTTTGCTTTGCAGTCAACTCACCACGTCATGAGACTTCTGAATAGTAAGCTGAAAAAGTTACAAGAGGAATTTTGAAAACAGAATATGAAAGATTTCAGTGATCTGTTTAGAAAACCTAGTACATTAATGAATTTATGATGTCATACAGCACAGCATCTTTATTTTCCCTGCATATCTTTAATTCAAAACAATGACAGACTGGTTTAAAACTAGCACTTCGCATAGATGTGTAGTAGTTCGAGTTGCTACTACATGGCTGTCTTAAATTAACTCTTATTGGCTTCACTGATTGATGCCGTGTTTTGGTCTAATCACCACTAGCTATTTTATAATCTGATCCATCCTATGTCAGTCAGTCAACAATGGTCATCGAAGATGGGGATGGCTAGACTGGACATATTTAACATATGTCCTAACCATCTCTCTCAATCCATGTAACTCTACAACCTCGTCGATTGATTTTCCATCAAACTCACCTAGCACTCGACCGAAGGCTAACCTCAATATTATTCACTCTTTTATACCATAAACCTAATAAAGACGGGAGATAGAACACAGACATCTATGATGAAAGTTAGCTAGCTAACCAGGCTTTTCATGTCTTCCACTTTCAATGGCTGTGTCTCACTCACGGCCAGTCACAAAGGGGGATGCAGCAAAGTGACTGTTGAGCAGTTTACGCTTCCTCTTGTCGACAACCAACTAGTAGGATATTACGTCTTCATGTCAGAGATGGAGTAAGTAGGTAGATAAATGCCAAACTGAACGTCTGTATCCGCACTGAGACTTCGTCAGCGATCAACCTGCTGATAGGACTGGCTGAAGCATTTTCCCAGATAGGCCAACACGCAACCATTTCACTCCTGTCTATCTTCAGGCTAGGAATGAGTCGACGTAGTACAGCACAGCCCAGTCCTGTAGCATCATCTCACATTAGACAGCCGGAGCGAATTGCATGCCAAACAATCGAAGACTGTTGTTCATAGTGTTCAGAAGACCCTGCTCTATTTTGTCAGCCTCTTCACCTAGAAGAGACGACTACATGATAAGAATATTCCAAGTTAGCAAGACTATTCCCTGGTGACAAGCCAATCCCTGAGTCGCTGAAGTCAGTTAGGGTTAAGTACATCAGTACATTTATGATGAAAGTAAACAGAAATGAGGACAGTGGTCATCCCTGACGGACACCATTGGTTGTCCTCACTTCAGATGACAAATATCCATAGACTCTTACCTGGCTGACTGCATGAATTCGAGTAGAGTGCCTTGATCAGCGCGATGTATTTTCTCAAGCATTCCCTTCACTGCCAAACATTGCCATAGTACGCACCTCTCGGTCGACAGAATCGAATGCCGTTTTCAGGTCAAGAAACAACCAATATCATCCGCCTATAAACATAAGATATTCAATCCTCTCAGAAGTATTTCCAAAGATATCCAACACAAAATGAAGCCATCTGGCCTTTTTTTAAAAACTTGCTGAGGAGGGCTTAATTCGTTGTTTCCTAAGCTACAAATGATTTCACTAATTTTTAGAAAATTCACTGGAAATAATGATATTATCTAAATCCCTAACTAGTTCGCGTGAACATGTTCCAGAGATGTCAATCACTTCCTTACTCCAAAATGATATCACAATGTTTACTAATAGCAGATATATTTATGTTTAATACTGTGACATATTACAGAATAGATATTTGTATGGTACAGCCTAATTATAATATACTACTGATTATATGAAGAATTATGAATAAATCAGCTAAGCATTAATTCTTATCATATATCATTTATTTGCCTCATAATATGTCAGTTTTACTGACTGACATGTTTCATAGGATAGATAGAAGCCGAAAAATATATTTTAATCAGTTTTATAACTGATTGAATAATTCTTGAATCTAACTAAAATCAGTGAACAAAATATTCATGCAAATTTCAGATTTGTAGGCATTTTTAATTCATTTCAGCATAGATTGCGTCATTAAATGATATCGATAAGAGAGTCATTGAAGACCATACAGCAGTGTTTCGTCCCATTCCAGAACTCTTCATAGTACTCACCTACAACCTAGGACCTCGGGGTTATGAGACCAAACTCGTTGGCCAATCATCCATTTGGGCTAGAATCCAGTGACCTCTGAATTCTAACTTTGTCACCTCGTGATGTAACGCTATCTTCGCCATCGACTTCAATGAGAACCCACTTCACCTTGAAATGGTGGAGTCCAATGGTCACGAATTTCCACTTCAGCTTCAAGGAATCCATCCAGTAGGCATCATCAGTGAGCCGGCGACTGATATTCAGTTTACAGGGTTTTGGATTAATTTCAGATTCAGACAACTGTCCAGTGCCTCGTTGATTTCCAATAATCTCTCTAAATGATGTTGGTTCATGATGTATGTCTGAAGGATGTAATCTGTAAATTAGATGTACTTCAAATACAGGGGGTTGTGTTAACTGCAGTAAGAGTTGAAACAGGAACGCATACATATATGAAGACCAGAACACAGTCACTTTGGATTGTTGAATTAAGCATAGTCCTTTTAATCATTGATATAAGAATAGAAATTATGCACTGTGGTAGAGTGTAATTCCATTGTGGAGAAAATTAATTTTGATAAAGTTTCACAAAGTGTTATACAGTAATATATAAGGATAACCACGTTTCTAGTACAATTCATTGCTGCTCATGATCATATCAAGGCACGACTCACACAACTTTCGGACTTCATTTATATAATTCCAACATTTTTCATCTCTTCATTTGACTGCTGATGATGTTTTCCATATCTCTGGAATTAGTGATGAGTCATTCCTATTGCATGTGTTGGGTGTAGATTATTCGATGAACAAGGATTCATTAATCAATCTCTCTCGCTCTCCAACTACCTATTTTGCTTTTGAGAATTGTGACTCTCTCCCACTCTATTGTGTGTTTGTGTGTTAATGCCTGCAGTGCAATCGCTGAGCTTTTTTCTAAATTACTTATCTTCACGGAGTTAATCATTCTAACCCTAGCTAAATTTTTATGTTCTGACAATCTGACTATCCCCGATCTACTAGTTTGACCTATGTAGTTGACCTCACAGTCATCGCAAGGCATTCTGTAAATTATATTATTTTGTCTAATTGGGTCAACTGAGTCCTTTAACCTACAGAGCTTGTCCCTGAAGGAGTTTATACGTTTAAATGCCACTCCAATTCCTGCTTTATTAAGAAACTTACATATTGTCTTAGAAGTCCCCTCCTTATATAGCATAACAGTAGATGCCTTATTTTCTCTCTTAGTTGCGTTATCACTATTAGTTTCCTCATTATTTTTATTTTGCTTTTGACCTTTTCTGGTCTTCCTAATGAATTTTATAGGATAGCTATTTAACTCCAACACTTCTTCTTCTATCTGTTTTATTTCATCGTTTAGGTTTTTTGTTGTACTGCTTAGTGCTACTGCTCGGTTTGTTAGACACTTAACTAAGTCTACTTCTACAGACAACGGATGAGATGAATTAAAGTTTAAACATCTATTGGAATGAGTTGGTTTTTTGTAAACACTAGTGTGTAGTTTACCTTCTTCTATTGTTTTTATTTTACAATCTAACATAGCTAATTCTCCTTGTTCAT
Organism: Trichobilharzia szidati; assembly: GCA_944472155.2. Lineage (NCBI taxonomy): Eukaryota > Metazoa > Platyhelminthes > Trematoda > Strigeidida > Schistosomatidae > Trichobilharzia > Trichobilharzia szidati. Next base: position 9,956,166 of record OX235276.1, read on the forward strand.
TTTCCGATTCAAATGTGAATTTTATTCCCTTCACTAGTGAGTTTATGTGTGTGAGGAAGCTAGAGATGTATTCTGTTTCTAACACTGTGAAAGCGTCATCCACATATCTCCACCATATTTTTGGAGTAGGGTTAAATGCATTAAGGGTCATATTTTCTCAGCTGTCCATAAATATATCTTCTAAGATAGGGGATATTGGTGATCCCATTGCTACACCTTCTGTTTGTATATATATTCTGCTTTGAAATTTAAAGATAGTAGATGTGAGGTATAACTGAATTCCTAAAATAATTACCTCAATGGGCAGCTTCGTTCGATGAGTGAGTTCAGGATCTGCAGCTAGTTCTTTTTCAACTGCTTCTAAGGCCATACTGATTAGTGTATTCGTGTGAAGACTAGTTATTTCAAAACTAACCATTGTTTCATCATTCTCTAGTTGAATGCCATTTAGTTTATTTTTCATCTCATAAAGAAATCGCATAAATCTACACTTGACAGATGCAATAGGAATGATTCATCACCAAAAAAACAGTTGTGGAAAATATTGCTACCAGTCAAGTCAAGCGATGAAAAATAATGGGAATTATATAAACAAAGTTAGAAAGCTGTGTGAGTTGTGCCTTGATATGATGATGAGTGGTAATAGTTTGTGCTCGAATCTTGGTCATCAGTAAATATTACTGTATGACACTGTGCGAATATATCAAAACAAATTTTACCCATAATGGAATTGTACTTTACCACAGTGCACAAGTTCTATTCTTATTTCAACCTTATTTATATACTGGATTAAAATAGACACTATTAGGTATATTTATTGAGTGGATATGTTAAAATTTGACAGTCAGTGGAAGTAATGAAGCGTTGCAATATTGGAATTATTAGTGTCTTTGATTTCGTGTTGATATATTGGACCACAGTGATCAATCTTCATGAACGGATGTCTCTATATATATTGTCGGAATCAATAACTCATTCAAGGTCTAGTTAAATTACCATGTAAAAGAAATAAGCATTCAGTGAAGAGTTACTCTTTTCGGCAATATTATTTTCAGGTTGTAGAATTGATTACATTGGTTAGTCATCTATATTATTGAGTGATTTGAGCTCAATGATTAAGTTTTCAATTTTATGACCTATAGCCTTCTTGAGTTGATATGTAAACCTACAAGCTGACACTGTATATTCTATTTTACTGTCTTCGCCTTCTCTCTCCTTTTCTATTTTGAAAGCATATAAATTGTTGGTAAGTTAAACTGTTGATTGTCATGTTTATTGTTTCTGATGCGTCAATTTTATAGTGTTTTCTCAATTTCTGTCTGTGTGTTTTCGACATAGAACTTTGCACATATGTGCGGTAGAAATTCGAAAGAGGTTATTTCCTTCACTTATATAGCTACGCAGCATTGTTTCAACCACTGTCTGTCTGTCTGTTTTCGACATAGAACTTTGCACATATGTGCAGCAGTTCAAGTCGCCACACTCCCTCCTTGTAGCACACAAAACAAGAGAAGAAAGTAGAAGAAATGCATAATAGAGACCATAAACAGGAATGTGAGACAAGGGGATAGTAAAAAAGAAGAACAATATAGTTTCATTGGAAATCATAAGTCACAAGTAGTGGATGCATCTGCTCCAGCCATTGAGAACGATTTTGAGCCATGTCACCAATTGTTTCCAACCATTGGTTTTTACCGTCCCGAGGACCCCAACCAGCCTGGAAGTCTACACCTTCCTACGTGGCTTAAACTAACTGTTGTGGATTTCATTGGCTGGTGCCATGTTTTCGTTTGACCGCCGCTAGCTCTTTTCCAGTCTGACCCTATGTCAGCTAATATTGCCCATTGTCGAGGAAGGTGATGACTAGGCATACGTAACACATGTCCTAACCATCTCAGTCGATGTAGCTTCACAGCCTCGTCGATTGATTTCCCCTCCCACTTATCTAGCACTCGACAGATGCCTCACCTCAATATTGCTCACCTTGTTATACCACTTCACACGGGAGATAGAACGCAGGCACTTATCATCGAAGACAGCTAATCTTTTCATGTCTTCCACTCTCACTCGTCAGGTCTCACAGCCATAAAGGGGGACGAAGCGGACTGCCGAGCAGTACACCTGCCTTTTGGTTGATAGCTGGATATCACGTCTAATAAGCTAGAGACAGCGTAAATTGGCATATGCGAAACTAGCCCTCTGTATCCGTGCTGAGATGTCGTTAGCGACCAACCCGTTTGGTGTGATGGTACTTCCTTAATAAGTGAAGCGGTCAACGTGCTCTCCCACTTCACTCCCTATTTCTAAACTAGGAGTCAGTGTAGTCTAGTCCTGTAACATTATCTTACATTTGGCGGGAGTGAATCGCATGCCAAACATTCGTAGATTGCAGCTCAAGGTGTTCAGAAGACTGCATTTTTTCAGCGTCCTCGCCTAGAAGGACTATATCGTCTGCATATTCTAAGTCGTCGAGATTACTTCCTGGTAGCAAGCCAATCCCTGAGTCTCTGAAGTGAGTTAGGGTTAAGTCCATTAGTACATCTACGATGAAGTTGAATAGAAATGGGCATCCTTGACGGACACAACTAGTCGTCACCACTTCAGACGACAACTCGCCGTAAGATGCATGAGTTCGGGTAGAGTGCCTTAATTACTGCAATATATTTTCTTGGCATTCCTTTTACAGCCAAGCATCGCCAGAGAATCTCTCGGTTGACAGAATCGAATGCCGCCTTTAGGTCAGGCAATATAATGATAGTTGGACGCTGGTAGGAATGCCTATGTTTTTCTCTATTTCTGCCATTCAAACATTGAAGTATGTCATTGTCATTATTAATAACCATTGTAGTTTCAGGCAGTTTTGCAGCTGACGAGAACCTGTGAAATAGAACGATGATATATCTTTATAATGTAAACCTTTCTCCATCCAAAATCTTTTAAATCATCACTTGATTCGTGCTGTACTAATTAGATTTCTGAGACGTGTATGGTATGTGATGTTAACAGTGTTTCAAGACAATTAGCAGTTAAGTGTACATTAATCTGTTGTAAGTTACTTTTATGACAATTAGATGGATGCTATGGAGGAGTTTTCGCTTCTTTTGTGGACAGTAACTATGCTCTGTCAGCTTCTTACCTTGCTGAATTGAACTCTTCAACTTCAAATTACATGTTTCGAGGTAAAAACCTATCGCAGTTTCCTTTGCAGGCGAAAAATTTTCACATCCAAATTTCTCATCTCCTTGTTGCCATAAATATCCTTCAAGAGTACAAAATGCCGTAATGGTATGTACCGCTGGTTGACGTGAGTACTTTGCAAACATTCAGCCTAATCAATAGTATTTGTAAGCTAGTTCGAAGGGTTTTAGATAACTGTCATCTTTGTTCGCTTGTTTAAAGCTGGACTAATCGACTTTGCACCTGGAGAAACTCAATTCATACAGTTGGATACTTTCACGTGATACGTTCGATTCAAACTAGAATTCAGGTAGTTTCAGTTGATTCCTCTCTCTCTCTCTGTCTGAGCTGAAGCTAACCCATCATGCAGCTGATGAGCTCAGCCTGACATGATCAACGCTGTTAGGAAGTGGTGATTTTATCTTCATAGACGTAGCAATCACTACAATTTGACGTGATGGTTTCACACTACTCATGTCAATCAGTAGTAGGTACTAGCGCTTGCTATACTTCTTATTTGTAAACAAAATGGTACCATTTGTGTTCAGTTGATATTGTGTATACTGTAATTGTCCTTTGTACACTGCCACCTCATTGATTCTGTTCAGAATTCTGACCACATATCACTTGTCTCGACCATAGTTGTTACATCGGTAATACATAAACTATCAATATTATCGCAGGTTACATTACAACGCATAATACTTATATGCATCGTTATTTATAGCACACACAACATTATTATGTTTCAGTTGGTGAACATTGAGTGAGCAACATATGGTTTGTTTATTCGAACTGTTCTCCATTTGGCGGGAAACATTAATGTCGGTCGTCGGCTCATTGTACGCCAGTTAGTAGGAGAAGAATGGAGAGAAACGATCGGAAGTATTGTGGTGAGAGCTGTCTGCCAGCCAAAACTGGTAGAAAGCAATTTACGTCAATTTTTACGTCCAAAATCTTGGTCAGGAGGAAAAAACAAGAACAAAGACTTTGCGTGAGCGGATACGATTCGCAGATACATGTGGTCTGACCTTCAAAGAAACAGCCACAAATAGATGACAGATTAACTTCCAGTGAGAAAACGACCAATCAGAAGACGCTGTTTCCCCGCTAACAATAACGATTATTAATGTACATAAAAATCCATAGATATCTGTTGATTTTCTCAATAATCGATCTGTTGCCTGGCCCTTGTCTTCTGTCATTACAGTATTACTGCAATTCCCAATAAAGTTTATTCATAGATTTTATGCCTTGTAACTCTGTTGTTCTGCTTCATTGTCGGTTAAGAAATAAGTGATCTTCGTAATGCCAATTCGTTTTCTGATATCCTCGTGTTGGTTACAGTACACAGTATTCTGAAGCAATGATTAGTCCAGAATCTTTCGCGATCTGGACAATTCCGTTGTAATTTACTGCTGAATGTAAGATCTAATGGC
>OX235276.1:9961281-9994679 GCA_944472155.2 Trichobilharzia szidati
GGTCTTTATTTGTAGCATTAAAAATTAGAGAAGAGAAAAAAAGTAAATAAATAAATATTATTCATAAAAAACAGCTGTTGTATAACTAAATAATTAGAATTTCACATTACATAAACATTTCCAGGCACTGGGGGCCGGCATCTAGTGACCGATAGGCGTGTGCTTTTCTATTTATTTTATTCTTTTGAGGGGCTCCAAACTTGACCTCTGAAGTTTCCGTACCAGTGGTGTTTGTTTTCACAGGATATGGTTCCCAACCTCACGTCCAAATTTCTCTTTTTACCAGTTTTATTACCGCTTTCACAAGGTTTAGGAGTGAGTCTACTGGGGATCGAACCGCGGACCACATGAATGGTTGGCGAGCAGTCTACCGGTTCGGTCGGTTCGGTTTTCGACATAGAACTTTGCACATATGTGCGGCAGTTCAAGTCGCCACAATCTATGTAGCACGCAAAGCAAGAGAAGAAAGTAGAAGAAATGCATAATATAGACAGTAAACAGAGGTGTGAGACAGAGGAATAGTAATAACGGAGAACAAAAGTTTAATTGGAAATCATAAGTCACAAGGAGTGGATGCATCTGCGCCACTGAGAACGATTTTGAGCCATGTCACCAATTGTTTCCAACCATTGGTTTTTACCATCCCGAGGGCCCCAACCAGGAAGTCTACATCTTCCTACGTGGCTTAGATTAACTGTTGTGGATTTCATTGATTGGTGCCATGTTTTGGTTTGACCGCCGCTAGCTCTTTTCCAGCCTGACCCTATATCAGCTAACATTGCCCGTCGAGGAAGGCGATGACTAGGCATACGTAGCACATGTCCTAACCATCTCAGTCGAAGTAATTTCACAGTCTCGTCGATTGATTTCCCCGCCTTACCTAGCACTCGACGCCTAACCTCAATATTGCTCACCTTATTATACCACTTCACGCGGGAGATAGAACGCAGACACCTATGATCGAAGACAGCTAATCTTTTCATGTCTTCTGCTCTCAATGGCCAGGTCTCACAGCCATAAAGGAGGACGGAGCGGACTGTTGAGCAGTACACACGCCCTTTGGTCGATAGTCGGATATCGCGTCTACGCCAGAGACGGCGAAAACTGGCGAATGCGAACCTAGCCCTCTGTATTCGTGCTGAAATTTCGTCGGAGATCAACCCGTTGGGGCTGATGGTACTTCCCAAGTAAGTGAAGCGGTCAACGTGTTCTACCACTTCACTTCCTATTTCTAATCTAGGGGTCGATGAAGTCCAATCCTGCAGCATCATCTTACATTTTATAGGGGCGAATCGCATGCCAAACATGCGGAGATTGTTGCTCAGGGTGTTCAGTAGACTCTGCATTTTGTCAGAGTCCTCGCCTAGAAGGACTATATCGTCCGCATATTCTAAGTCAACGAGATTCTTCCCTGGTAGCAAGTCAATTCCTGAGTCGCTGAAGTGAGTTAGGGTTAAGTCCATTAGTACATCTATGATGAAATTGAATAGGAATGGGGATAATGGACATCCTTGACGGACGCCACTAGTCGTCACCACTTCAGATGACAACTCGCCATAAGCCCTCACCTGGCTGCATGAGTACGAGTAGAGTGCCTTAATCAGTGCAATGTATTTTCTTGGCATTGAATGGGATCCCGATAGAAAGCGATGAGTTTCGAGTGGCTCAGATCGTAACACGGAGAATATCACACGAAGCAGAAGAAAAAACAAAAGACTGTTGGCAGTCATTAACCGAGTGAAAGTGATCACAGGGAATTTGAATGCGAAGAAAAATGTTCCACTCGAAAAGCAAAGACAGAATTATAATAATAAAAACAACAATGACTATATATATTCATAGGACCCTAGTGGAAAGTTCCAACAAAGTTACCAATCGTAGTTGTTACCATCCAGTCAGATAAGTAAATACAATAACAGCAGTAGTCACCATATTACTAATTGAAATAGGATAATACTTCCATCAGTTTAGAGAAAGGAAGATAATCAGGTGCTGAACAAAGTGAAGAACGAATACATCATGTCCCAGTGGCTTAGTGGTCTACGAGCTCGCCTTGTAACCGAAAATTCCTGGGGGTGAACGCGTACTGATGAAGGGTCCAAAACCAGGACGAAACAGCTGTCCAGCACTCCCAGGCTTTCCAGTGGTTCTCTAACAGATGCCAGAGCTCATGGTGAAATCCTTCAACCAATCAAACAAAATCCCTACAAACCAATACTTGGGAATACATTTCTATAGTTACAAAAACAAACCGGTCCTTCGAATTATGTCAAGAATCCAATCAAACTCTAAATGACTCAAATAAATTGTAGACTTTATGAATTGGTACCATGTTTAAGTTTGATCGAAAGTGATTCTTTCCACCCTGGACGTTGAAACATTACGATCATCTGATCGACTGAAAGTAATCGCGATGTTAATAAGACATAGGACTATGAGTGAACTAGTATTTGGATACATGTCCTTTACGTTCAGTCATCTCATCAACCATGAGTTACATTCGTTGATTAAAACTTCATTTACGTGTTAATATAATTTACCACAGTGTTTAGGGTAATATGGGCAAGTGAAAGAATACACCTACGCAAAAACACAACAAAAAAATAACTGTAGTGTTTTCATGCTGTCTACTTTTCCCAGACAAGGATTGAGACAACAGTGTCACGCAGAACAGACACTACTATCTGACAGACAAGACAGAAAAGCTAAGTTTATCATTCAAGATGTGTGTGTGTTTTTTTTTAATAAACAAGGAGATGAGAGATGCTTTATAGTGGAATAAAAATTTAAATTAGTACAGATAGCCTCCCCCGCCTGAAGAGTCTCTCTGAGAGTGGTAATCTTTTCAGACACTTTGTTTCTGAAATTTTACAATCAAAAAAAGACTACAGACATTTTATTGTTAATGTTTGTTTTTGTACTGTAAGTAGAGGCGTAGTGATGATGATTTTACAGAAAAAAGAAAGAAGTAGAAATGGAATGAATGCAAGAGACGGATTTAAAAAGACAAAGGACTAAAATTATAACATTAGAAGTCAGTTTTATACACACAATTAAAGATATTTCAAAAGGAGTCTTCTGAACACACCATGAAGAGCAGCAATCTTCGAATGTTTGGGCATGCGATTTACTCCGGCTGTCCAATGTAAGATGATACTCCAGGATAGGACCGGACTGGACTACATCGACTCACTCTTGAAGCTTAAAGATAGTCAGGGGTGAAGTGGTTGCTGGCTGGAGCGTGCTGACCACTCCACTTATTACTTGGGAAGTCGCATCAGCCCCACCAGCGAGTTGATAGCTTACAAAATCTCAACCCGAATACAAAAAGGCTCGTTTGGCATTTGACAACAACTCACGCCATCTCTGGCTAAGTAGACGTATTATCCGGCTGGATGGCTGGCTGTTGAACAAAGGATTTGTTTACTGCTCAACAGTCACTTCTCTCTGTCCTCCTTTATGACTGGCTGTGAGTGAGACATGGTTATTGAAAGTGGAAGACAAGATGAGCGTAGCAAGCTGTCTTTCATCATAAGCGTCTGAGTTCTATCTCACACGTGCGTTAAGCTCTGGTATAATAGGGTGGGTGAATAATATTGAGGTTAAACTTCGATCGAGTGCTAGGTAAGGAGGGAAAATAAATCGACGAGGTTGTGAAGTTACATGGATTGACAGAGATGATTAGGACATGTGTTACACAACACATGCTTAGTCTATCCATAGCCTTCCTCGACCATCAATGGTATCTGACTGACAGGATGGATCAGATTGGAAAGAAATTAGCCAGTGGTTGTAGAACGAAAACATGGCTTTGTCAGTCAATCAAATCCATCACAGTTAGTTCAAACCAGCCAGTCATCCATCCACGTAGGGAGGTAGATGTAAACTGCCTTACTGGCTGCTTGTTTGGTTCCTTGAAATGATAAGAACCAATGGCGGCGGCTGGAGACATTTGGTGATGTGGCTCAAAATCGTCGTTGTCAATGACAGCGCAGATGCATTCATTTACTCTTCGTGATTTGTCAGTCATATCCAATAAAGCTCTATTGTTCTTCCATATTACTATTGTTTTTCCCTCACACTTCTGTTCATTGTCACTCTCTGTTTTGAATCTCCTCTCTCTACTCTCTTCTCTTGCTTTTAAAAAAAGTTGATTGAGATTTAAGTAAGAGAAGGATCACCTTTTCACTCGAAGGGATATTTTGAAGAAACTTATACAAATTAAGCAGCTCGCCTCGCGTATACTTTCCTTAGGTACTTTTGGAGTGTCATGAGCGTCAAATCATCTCCTGAACTCATAAAAACACAAAATAATCTATTCTTTAACTTGTTACAACAGCACAATAAGTCAATGTGAAGAATAGAAAGAACTTTTAACAATAACGCCAAGAGTGAGGCATTCATCAAAAGTTAAAGATTCTTTTTCCAACATCCTCACACAATGAATCCTCTCTGTAGTTTGTTTCCAGACTGTTTCATTTTCCACAGATATTCAGACAGAGCTCTCTCTGTACAATAAGAATTCTCCTACCTTTGTAACTTGATAAGTTAAACAGTTAGATAACCAAAATAGCTTCATGCCATAGTGACAGTGGCTACTTTGATGTAGTGAAGATGGTCTTTACAGCATATATTCTAATTATTCAAAGAGCTATGTCGGCTGGACTAGTTGTTTACGTTTGTCAACTGTAGAGACAGTACAAAGCCTTGAAGAAGTTACATAACTAATCCTTACAAACCAAACTATAGAAAATACAATTATAATGTTTATCACGTACATTATTCGTGAGATTTAAGCTATGACACAAGGAAGGTATTTCTGTTGATATATAGCTACGACAAGTTATTCTAGTTTACCACGAATAGTATACATTTTGATCTATCCTGACCCAGTTAATAGGTAGCTGTCATCTAAATATAAAAATAATAAATAAAAATTCCAATCGCGTTCCTAGTGGACCGTAGGGCTTGAACTTTGAAGTTTTAGTGGTGGTAGATAGTATTGTTTTATTTTACGGTGTGAGAATCTTAGCCTTATATGTCTAACCTCCCATCTTTATACAGGGCTGGCTTAACTGCCAATCAAATGAGGTTTAGCTGTTTAATGGATAGAAATCAAACACGATTAGTCAGCAAGGCTGAATTTAAACGACATGTAGCTAAGACACTCAAGAGAAATAGGGTTATGAGGGAACTAGTTATTTGGACATATTTATTCTAATGTATTTAGAATAGCCTAGAAACATATCTGCGGTTAATTTCAATCAGCTAGCGCATTCTACAAATGAGTGAAACATCAAAAACTGAGAGCACTCTTAACGTGTCATATTGCTAAATAGCTTTGGGGTCAATGTCAGGTGGAGTCTTCAAAAGTAGTAACTGTCTCTTTCATCAGATGGAATACTGCATCGAGTCTCGCAGTCTAAGCAGCAGCGGAGAAGTGGAAAACTCGCATACAACCTTAATTAGTCATCTTCCACTTGTATACTCTTTCAACATTAAAAATAAATAAGTTTAAATTAAGTGTTAAGGAGTTGTGTACATTCCTTAGACAGCTGGGATTTCAGAAAAGCGTCTACAAGTACACACCTCCATGCAGGTAGTGTATAACTATTGGTTGCGGAGCTGAGATATTTCAATTAACCACAGGAGCGTCTTAAATGCCGGCGACCCTCTCCCGGTGATTCTCTCTATCAGCTAACTATAGACACGCCTGAAAGGACAATTCCTCAGAAAGGTCAACGATAAATCGTGGTGTCTACCCCCTCCCCCATACACTCTCACCCTCGTCCGTGAACTTAATCTACAAGCCGAGCCGCAAACAACCTGAAATGCTTCATACGCTAGATGTAAAAATAAGGGTAACATTCTCATCAACATACGAGTAAAAATAGAATAAAAAGACATCTGCCTTACTTGAATGGATTCCACCGAGTTATACAGAATTGAAGCTCTTGTGGTGACCCGCATTTTCTACACAAAATATGCTACCATTAATTGGTTGATGGTGACTAGCAGTGGAATCCAGAGTGCGCATTTCATTCTTGATTGTATCTGCGCCGCTCTAAACTGACTTAAATAATTAATAAGACCCGTTGCATAAGAGGTGGTTCTCATGGCCCAAGTGGTCTAGTGGATAACGCTTTGGCGTTTGAAACTATGGGCTTTGGGTTCGAGCCTCGGTGGAGGGAACATGATCACTCATTGTGGAATGCAAGTACATCCAGGTGACGAGTCCCAAACAGGACGAAGTGCACGTTCTAGATTCCATCAACCATTTGACTTCAAGTTACATGACCGGACATCGTCAAAGCACATCGTCTGCACACGGAGCCGACATGTCAACCTCAGACTGAGCGCTTCGGCCCAATCAATAGACAAGAAAATCTAAACTCTCTTAAATATACTACCATTAGTCAATATATGACATGCATTCGGGATTCACTCGGTAAACAGTAGTAAGAGAAAACTGTAAACAGAGTATTTATTTTGCCGACATGATAACGACAGTAACAGCAGCAAAAAACAACAACTCACATGATGTATTGGTTTAGTAGTTAGTATCCCGAACCCTACTGGTTCCTCTTCTGGACGATGATATTGACGTGTGTACTGACTGTTGTTTTGTTGTCCAGGGAATGGATTAACCAATCGCATATCAATATAATAAAGATAATTTGGTGATGGTTCACCGGGTTGAGGAAGACAATTGGACATTTGATAAGGGAACTGTGTAAAGTATCAACATATCGACGTTAACAAAAACAAGAAAAAAAGATACACGAGTTGAATACAGGATGAACAAGAAAAACGTATAGTTATTTCATATGAAAAAGAATAATTAATAAGGCATTATTATTATGTATTCGTGTTTGTAGTATCCTGTTGATGTATCTGATCCCTCCCATTCATCAGCTTCAGAGTCACGTTGATAATGGATGTATTCTGGTGTGACGTGTGCTACTTATAAGATTTATCAGTAATACATATAATAATAATTTGCTTTATTCCAAAACAGTACTTGTGATACAGAATGGAATTCTCAGCATTTCACTACAGTATTGCGCATCCAGTTTGTACATTATCAATAAATAGAACTCTACATAGATTAAGGAAATCTCGGTTCATTATGACAACAACATATTGGCATGTCGGTAGCAAAGCCAAAGTTGAACAGTGTTTGAAGGTGTTAGAAAAGTAGGTCCTATCATATTTACCGGCGTAAGCGAGAGAAAGAAACAAAGCAGCACATAACGGAAAAAGAGAGAGAGAGAAAAGGAAAACGTTGTACCTATAAATGATATGAGTTGGAAAGACGAGCTCCAGTTGTTCTACTGACTATTTAATGAATTACAGATGTCACGCCTAATGCTTTCTTTATCACACAGAACACGAGCTAAGTAGGGTATGGTTGAGTTTTTGTACTTGCTTGCTGGTGCGAGCATATAGTTTCCTATATAGGCTTCTGGTTTTGCCTGATGAGGTGCAAGGGGAGAGTTGTGAGTGAAGAGGGTGGTGTGAGTTAGATAAAATGGATTTGGCCCATTTTTCACATGAGTCCATGTGCCTGTCAACCAGATTATTAACAAGCTGGTTAAGTGGCACGTTGCTTACCCTGCTGACAACCTTTAACATCCTGCGTAATATGTTATAGTCTTTCTTCAGTAGCCAGGGAAAAACTAAGGGGGAACAATAGAGAATAATAGGCAGAATGCGAGAGTTAACGAATTGTAGGAGTAAGGCTTGGGTTATGCCAGAATGTTTTAACTTCTTGATGTAGAAGGTAAGACGGAATATTTTCTTGGAAATCGCCAAGATATGAGACGACAAAGAAATGCTCATCGGCATAAAAACACCAAATACCAGGGAGATAGATTTCATGTCAGAGAAGCATGGAAGACGTGAAAGGAACACAAAGAAAGAACATATGAAAGAAGGGCTAGAAGATACGTGCAAATGGTGCATTGAAGATAAGGTGTACATAATTTGGCTATATAGAGATACCAAATTGTAAATAAACAATCTTTTACCAAATCTCCTTCTTCGTCTATCGTTGCACTAGTACACTTCATTAAATTATTCTCTCTCCTACATTTATGGCACAGATGCATTTACTTTTTGGATTCACCTAGATATATCAAATCCTTATGTTTGCTCCCAAGTAACATTTCTTTCTCTTGTACATTTCAACACATTATGTGTTCCTTCAAATTTCTATTTTCTCTACCTTAGTGTGTGTTTGTCTGTGCGTGTGCTATACGGAGTGTGGAGCAACCCGGACTGCAGTATTTCTGTGCAAAGTTCTAGACTGAAACTCAGGCTGGAAAAGAGCAACCGGCGGCAACCAATGAAATCTACAACAGTTAGTCTAGGCCACGTAGGAAGGTGTAGACTTCCTGGTTGGGGTCCTCGGGACGGTAAAAACCAATGTTTGGGAAAAATTGGTGATATGGCTTAAAATCGTTCTCGATGATGGCGCAAATGCATCCACTCCTTGTGACTTATAATTTTCAATGAAACTGTATTGTTCTTCGATATTACTATTCTTACGTCTAAAGGGAACAAATTCTTTAAACAGTGTCATCGCCAGGCATCTCCTCGACACGGGTCATGAGGTAGAAATCGAGAAATCCTTTAAAATTATCAATAGACAAAGGAGCTCCATTCTCCTCAAGTTTGCCGAAGCAATTTCTATCAAACGCTTGAAACCAGATTTATGTGTTCAGAAAGAAGCAGTTATTAGTCTTTCCTTGCCATGGTAACTGGATGTCTTTATTCTGTAATCTGATTACGTAATCTTTGTCTTTAACCTCACTTCCCGTTTTTTTTAAAAAAAATCTGTAATATTGCTTGTCTCTTGTTTCGATGACGTGATTTGAACTCAGTACATCGTTACCAAATTTATTAGTAACTCATCATCTTACTCACCTCTCGTCTTTATTACGTAACTCCTTTACCATTGTATGCATACATTTATTTTGTTTAAACTTAAACTGCCTGTGCAAAAAACTATATAAGCGCAATTTCCTGAGTACTGTTCACTAACTGTGGAACTTTCTGTCAACTGACAACATGTAAAATTTGCAAGTATGTTAAAACTTTTCTGTACGCAAACCTCATAATTTATTTGACTGTAAGCAGCTGATGAGAAGCCTACGGAATAAATGATGGTACCATATTATTCTGCACAAACCACTGTTGTTCTTGCTTTATTCAAATTCATCAAGGGGAATAAATGCATGATCTTTCTCCTGTGCATTTCAGCACATTATGGGTTCCTTCAAATTTCTATTTTCTCTACCTTAGTGTGTGTGTGTCTGTGCGTGTGCTATACGGAGTGTGGAGCATGCCGGACTGCAGTACTTCTGTGCAAAGTTCTAGACTGAAACTCAGCCGATCCATGAGACATTTGTGTCTCTGTCCATCCTATTTCAACTAACTTAAAGGGCGACACAACTGGAATCAATTTTCCTCCCAAAAAACCATCCTCAGTGTGTGGTGAGAGCTGTCTACTAGCCAAATTGGTAGACAGTAATTTACGTCAATGTTTACGTTCTCAAGATTTGTCGTTAAGAAATATGAACAAAGACTGATTCAAAAAACCGACCACAGAAGACTTTGCGTAGGCGGATACAGTTAACATATAGATGATTTGACATTCAAGAAACAGTCACAAAGAGATGAAAGATTAACTTTAAGTGAGAAACAACCAATCAGAAGACTGTGTTTGTTTGTTTAACTAATCTAAAAATAATGTACATGAAAATATATAAATATGCTTTGATTTCCTTAATAAACGATCTGTTGCCTGGCCCTTGCCTTCTGTTGTTACAAGTGTGTGTGTGTGCATGTGTGTCAACAAGGTTTCAACCGCGCACGCACACACACACACACCAACCGCCAATAAGTCGGACTAAGTTAAAATGTCCACTTAATGGTTAACCTCCCCCCCCAACCCAGTGCCAGATTCATATAGAGAAACAAACGAAAAGAATATAAACACACACACACACACACAAAGAGAGACTGAACGTACTTTACGATAATAATATTGTCTTCGTTTAACAGAATTTTGTATACTTGAAGAATTCATCAGTATATCTTCATCAGCTGATGAATCATAATAACTTGATCCAACATCACCATAATCTTCTGAATCACCGTCTAATCCTCCTCCTCCTTCGCCAGCTAAAAGAGAATCATTTATACCCGATGATGCTGAAGCTGATGCTGATATTGATAATTGTACAGATTTCAGTGAATTTTGATAGCTTTGACTGGCGTTGTTCGCTGAACGCATATGATGAATATTTCTTCGACTATTATTATTATGAGTAGTCAACTCTAACTTCGTGTCCATTTCGCCGGCCATATAAAGTAGATTTATTGCGTTTGAAGCAGCGGAAAATTTTGCCAATTTTTTGCATGCCATCGGTTCACTCTTAATATGGAGAGAGAGAGAAAAAAGGAGGACGTGAAAATAAAAGAAAGTACATTGTAGAAGCCATTCTGTATTATGTGATACTAAATTATCATAGGGCCAAGTTAAACTTTAAGCATCAGTGACTACCATTAGAGTGCCCCGCACCAATACTTACTTTTACTTTACTTCGGCTATCTCCTACGGGAGGATGAGCCGGCTTCATGAACATCTCGAATCGTTTGGAAGAGAGTTCATGAAGTTTCATGGGAATTTGGTACGAGTGATGTCCCCAGAATCGCTCGGCCTTCTGTTTGAGAGTGCAGCTCTAGCCTTTACACAACCGAGTGTGACCTACAAGGCAGTAGGAGTGGAGTAGGGAGTCCACTATCCATTGGCAGCCGGTGACCGGAGTTCGGTTCATACGCCTTTTTGAATGGGGCCAGACATCCAGGACATCCAACAAGCCCTTTGTCCATACGTCTGTCGGTGAGCTCCAGTGAGCTTCTTACGCCAGTCGTTGGAGGTTTGGAATCAAAGTTTAGCTATCACCCCTAGACTGTCATCCAATGGACAGTCAACCCGGTGAAGAGCGTCGGGCATCCGCTTTCGCCCTCTCACTTTGGTGAAAAACACCTCCGCCACGTGAAGGCAGTGAGTAGGACTTCCTCAGGAGCATATGGGAGCATTTCAAGAGGTGTGCGGAGGGGTGACCAACCCGCAGCGCAAGGCACCCACCCCCGACCATCGTGAGGCTTTGGAGGCCAATGACCTTGAAACGCTCACTGAGCGAGTCAGTGAAACCTGGCAAATAATGTTGTTATCATCAATAGAAAATATGATCATCAAAGCCAAGGACAAGTTAGGGTTAGGTTAGCCTAATAAAGGCGACATTAGGGTTGGTTTGAGTTAGATTACAGTTAGTTTAGGGATTGTTTTTCACGTTACGGGAAGCTATGGAAAGATTAGGGTTATTGTTAGGGTTAGAAGACATGAATAATTGCATGCATAGAATGTGGTTAAATTACTCTGTTGATATAAGAATAGAACTTGTGCACTGTGACAGAGTATAATTCCATTGTGGGTGGCATTTATTTTGATAAAGTTTCACAGTGTTATACAGTCATATTAACTGAGGACTGCTAATACTCTAAAACTGGGAGTCAACGACTGGCATGCATTCAAAGTCATTGGAGCGTTCGCACTCCTGGGACGCTGTTGTTGAACTCCGCCCTATTTATATCACATGTGAGAGCAAATTATCCTCTGTAACACTTTTCTACAGTTTTTATGCATTATTTCATAAATATATATGTATTCCATACACGAAAATGCCTACTTCACAAGATTGGTGAGTTCGAGGTCATTCGCTGATTGGTGGTAGTTAATGGTGCTTAAAGTTTAACTTTGCCTATCATAGGAAAGGAAAATGGACATTTATAAATATCCAAAAATATGAAATAAGGTCTAACATTTCTCTGTCACAACACATCAGCACATTAATCTAGAAATTTAACAAAAAGAAAAGAGACAAAGGTAGTATTTATTCGGTGGCTAAATCAAGGTGATTTAGCGCAGAATGGCTATTCCGCTTGTTTATGGTCGAACTTATTTGAGTTACAAAGTCATATTACTGAAAACAAAAGAATTTCAAATGTTGGTCTATATGGATTTGATTGGTAACAGAAGTGATCAAGAGCGAACAACAATTAGAGCATCATTAGAAAGCCACCAGTAAAGTATTGGACAGTTGTTTCGTCCGACTTTGGGACTCCTCATCAGTGCGCACTCACTGACTGGCGCGGTGGCGTTAAATGTACATACATCGTCAATCGGCAGAAGTTGGAATTCATGGACCACTAAGTCGACTCTACGAGCCCGCCTTGCGAAACCGGAAGGTACTGGATTCGAACCCCGACGGAGTGGGGTGCGTATTACTGAAGAGTCCCAAACTAGGCTGACGAAACAACTGTTCAGTGCTCCCTGACTTTCCAATGGGTTCTCTAACCGATGTCAACACTCATGCCTCCAAAGCCTCAGGATGGTCGGGGGTGGGGGCCTTGCGCTGCGGGTTGGCCACCCCTCCGAACACCTCTTGAAATGCTCCCATATGACCGGGCGTCTTACATAGCCTCTCCTGAGGAAGTCCTACTCACTGCCTTCACGTGGCGGAGGTGTTTTTCACCAAAGTGAGAGGGCGAGAGCGGATGCCCGGCGCTCTTCACCGGGTTGACTGTCCATTGGATGACAGTCTAGGGGAGATGGCTAAACCCTGATTCCAAACCTCCAACGACTGGCGTATGAAGCTCACTGGAGCTCACCGGCAGACGTATGGACAAAGGGCTTGTTGGATGTCCTGGATGTCTGGCCCCACTCAAAAAGGCGTATGAACCGAACTCCGGTCACCGGTTGCCAATGGATAGTGGACTCCCTACTCCACTCCTACTGCCTTGTAGGTCACACTTGGTTGTGTAAAGGCTAGAGCTGCACTATCAAACAAAAGGCCGAGCGATTCTGGGGACATCACTCGTACCAAATTCCCATGAAACTTCATGAACTCTCTTACAAACGATTCGAGATGTTCATGAAGCCGGCTCATCCTCCCGTAGGAGATAGCCGAAGTAAAGTAAAGTAAAGTAAGTCATGATAGTATCTGAATCCCTATAGGTCAGCAGAGTGTTACGCAAATAATCCGAATGTTACTGGGTTGAATATTCAGATGATAATTCACCTTTAATGTATTTCTAAAATCACAAATTAAGCAACTAACAATTCACTGAGATTATTTATGTCATCCAATAGCCTAGTGTTGAAAGCTTTGGTGTTTGAAACGACTGAGGCTGGGGGGTAGGGTTTGAATCTTAATGAAAGCACTATTACACGCCTGGTAGGCAGGTACACACAGTTGACAAGCCCTGGATATAACGAAATGTGCATTCTGCATTAGACTGTTAGCCAACATCAACCAAGTCTTTAAAAGGCTTCAATAACAATAATGGTAATAATAATAATAATAATGATAAACGTACGACTATTGTTTCTTTTATTGAACTATTAATTGGTAAGCGTAAAACACACTGGTATAAATTATAAGTCCCATTAGGTTGTAGATCTTTATCTGAACCACACGTTGATCCTGGTCCAGTCGACGACGGTTTAAAACCTTTTGGTTGGGGAAATACTTTCCAATACCATTTCGGTGTTAAACTAGTTATATAATCACTGGGTAGACGTGCACAATATTGATTGATTACATTGATTGCTTTGGATAAAAAGAACTATGGACGAAAAAAAATAATAAGAGTTAGAGTAACGTAAATATTCTGTAATACATTTCATATCGTTTCGGTCAACTTAAGCAATCAAAACTATCAACGGAAACTCTGATAAAAATAAACTTTTGAGCTATTGGTAGTTTCCCTGTGTTGTTGGGAGTGTATAACTGATTGATACTCTTGTGCGTCAGTGGCAGTGGTCATATGGCTCAAAATCGTCGTTCTCAATGGCTGGTGCAGATGCATCCACTCCTTGTGACTTATAGTTTTATTGGGTATTATATGGTTCTTCGATATTACTATTCTTTTTGCCGCATATCTTTGTTTACTGTCACTTGTTTGCATTTCTTTTTACTTTCTTCTCGTACTTTGTGTGCTAAGTAAAGTGTGGCAACTCGAACTGCTGCACATCAGTGCAAAGTTCTATGTTGAAACAGGTCAGTCAGTCAGTCAGCGTCAGTGGCACAGAGGTAGAATGCTCGCCAACCATGCCTCATGTTGTCCAGGGTTCGATCCCCGGTCGGCGGACGCACTCCTTTACCTCGCTAAGCCAGTAATAAGACTGGTAAAGAGGGAAGGTTGGGCATGAGGCTAGCAACCCCATCCCGTAGAAGTAAACACTGCTGCTACCGAAACTTCAGGCCTCTAGCTTGGAGCCCTATGTTCCACTGAGAACGTAGAGGAATAAAAAAACTCCTTCGTTACTAATTCAGCGAAAGTCTAAGAACTTTTGCAACAATATGAAGGAGAGAAACGCGTGTTTGAATAAAGAAAGAACGAACATGTTTGCAGGATTATACGAGCGCGTTTTATTGATTACACAAAGAAAACAATGGTTACTTCGTTTCGCAGAAGCCATTGCATCATCAAAAGACTTTGACCAAACCTCTGAATACAGGAAGATAGTGTGACTAATCTCTCACTACCCCACCTGGTAACCATGATAGTTTTATTTGTGTGCTTTGTGTTTTGTTCTTTTGCATAACATTCCACTTAATTCTGATTTTTATTCTCACTCACTGAGTTGAACTCACTATTAAGTTTCCAAATCTAGTAAACTAAATTATTTTATCTATCCTACAATTTCACTTTACTACTCTCACCCCCACCCTCCTGATATCTCCATCAAAATATGCATAAATTCATCCCCTTGTTCTGCCTTGTATATTGTTCCTAGTATATCCTTGTTTCCAGGAAAAATCTGAACTCTACCTGCCCCCTTCTCCAATTACTATATAAATAGTTTATATGTATGTATATATTTTTTTTATCCTTCACGTTCCCCAGTGGAACATAGGGCTTCAAGCTAGTGGCTTGAAGTTTCTGTAGCAGTGTTTATTTTACAGGATGGGGTTGCTAGCCTCATGCCCAACCTTTCCTCTTCACCAGCATTATTTCTGGCTTAGCGAGGTAAAGGAGTGCGTCGGCCGGGGTTCGAACCCCGGACCATGTGCATATTATATATATATATATTTTGCAGTTGAAGAGAACCCATGGACTAAAGCGAGCTGATATATTATTCTGCATATATGTTCGTTCTTTCTATATTCAAATTATTACAGGGATCCGGTTGTGTAAAAAATCCATGTGTTTTGCGTGACCACAACTACTTAAGGCCTATAATCACAAGAACCTCGCCTAGTAAACAAGCTTGCTTGCCGTTTAAAGAGAAAAGGGTTGGGCGTGGAGCTAACAACCCCACACCACTGAATTTACCAAACTGCTAGAGAAACTTCAACGCACAAAAATATGTTAAAAATACAAAAAATTCAAATAAAAATCTTATTCTTCGCTCGAATCGGAGAGGCGAAATGACACAAAGGGCTAGTGAAAGCCTTTGGGAAGCCAGTCAACCAATGTGTCTTCTCTCGATGAAAGCATGCATAATAATGGGGACGTGAAATGTCCGTACAATGCACGAGACTGGGAAGGCTGCCCAAGTAGCCAACGAAATGCGAAGATATGGTATAGAAGTGCTGGGTATTTGCGAGAGATGGAATGGATATGGATTATCCAAATTGTCAACTGGTGAGTCAGTAATCTACTCCGGTTTGGTAACCCAGATGACAACCACAAGCAAACTGAGGGAGTGGCTATCAGGATGTCACTAATGGCAGCCAAAGCCCTAATGCAGTGGGAACCAATTTCATCCAGGATCATGACAGCAAGATTCAACTCAATGTATGCTACAAACAGTAATGGAGAACATCGCAAATGGTGACATCAAAATCCTCACGGGCGATATGAATGCAAAACCGGAAGCTGACAATGCAGGAAGAGAACTCATCATGGATCGACAGGCTCTCGTTCGACGAAATGAATGAGAACGGAGAATTATTCGCAGACTTCTGCGCTTTCAATGATTTGGTGATCAGAGGCAGTGTGTAAAAACACAAGGATATACACAAAGCAACATGGATTTCGCCTGACGGATATACTACACACCAGATAGATTTCATCTCAATGTTGCTCAAGGAAGTGGTCGCCCTAGGATGACATGAAGGAGATCATGTGAGGAACGATGAGATGAGAGATTATGGGCAATCATGGACCCAGCTGAAGAGGATGGCAGATAATAGAAGAAAGTGGAGATGTGTTGTTGAAGCCCCATGTTCCACTCGGAACCCAAGGGAATAATCATAATAATCACATACAAGATTTTATGTTTTGTAGATACGATTGTGAATAGATCAACTCACTGTCAGTGACAGGAAATCATAAACTTTTTCTAGCCCTCCTCCCTTTTCAAAGTTGGGTAGGTCAGATAACTACTGACATCCGTGTCATCATGATCACATTCGGATCTTTGCTACAGTGTAAACCATTTATATAGTCAGACAATAAGGAACACTCTATCTGTTGACCGCAAGTTATATCGATGACCTCTGAAAAATGACCAGTAGGTAGTTGACGTCTGCGACGTGTTGCCGTCGATTCAAGTTTCATTATCATAAAACCAAGAAGCACAAAAAAACAAGTTCACATTTAAGCTTACTATGGCTACCAACTGGCATAAATATATTCTTCCAATGTAACCAAGACATGAATACATATATGCAATTGTGAATAAGAAATAGTAAAAAAAAAATGTAAACTAACTTTTGGACCATTTGGACCACGAGGAAAGATTGGAGGAAGAATTTTATCAGCCACTGAAGCATCAACATCATGTTCATCACAGAAAAAACTATAACCTCTGCATCGTTGGATAAGAAGTTGTTCAAGTTGTTGAAATCTGAAAAAGAAGACATTTTGAACAATGTGTATAATCCAGGATGCGCATTTTGTCGTGTGCTGAGACACATCAACTGTGTATACCTGCATTCTTCAGTAAGTTGGTGATGGTATTCCCAATGTAGCTGGAACCCGGAGACCATCGTTTCAAACACCGAAGCGTTATCCACTAGGTCACCTCTTGTGCATGTTGGTGCCACTTATTTATTTAATTCACTATCCACCAAATTACTTCAAGTCGGTGGCACAGTGGTTAGGACTCTCGCCGACCATGCAAATGGTCCAGGGCTCGATCCCCTGCCGACGCACACCTGATATCTACGGTCGCCCTACAGAATTTTGGCTACCGATATCACATGCTGAAAATTCCATACCTGTACCAAAAAATACGGTGTGGAATCAAGCTGTAATCAAAAAAAAGAAACTTAAATCCTCAGACATCATCGAAGCATCTGCACAGGGAGGTAGTGACATGTCAATAGAGGTTGGTCAAGTTAAACTTTAAGCACCACTGAATACCAGTGGAGTGCGACCGCACCAATGACCTTGAAACGCGCACTGAGCAAGTTGGTGAAACCTGGCAAATAGTGTTGTCATCCTCAATAGAAAATATGATAATCAAAGTATTATGCTATTTAATTGGGATATCTGGCAAGTTACAGCTTAGGTTTGGGAAAGATTAAGGTACGCTTTAAGCCAAGGACAAGTTAGGGTTAGGTTAACCTAATAAAGGCGACATTAGGTTTGGTTCGAGTTAGATTACAGTTAGTTTAAAGATTTTTGCACGTTAGGGTTAGGTTCAGGAAAGGTTAGGGTTATTGTTAGGGTTAGAAGACTTATTTATTACATGCATAGAATGTGGTTAAATATTTAACCACAGAGTAATATTGTGGTGAGAGCTGTCTACTAGCCAAATTGGTAGACAGTAATTTATGTCAATGTTTACGTTCTCAAGATTTGTCGTGAGAAAATATGAACAAAGACTGATTCAAAAACCGACCATAGCAGACTTTGCGTAGGCGGATACAGTTAATATATAGAGGATCGGACATTCAAGAAACAGTCACAAAGACATGAAAGATTAACTTTAAGTGAGAAACAACCAATCAGAAGACTGTGTTTGTTTGTTTAACTAATCTATAATAATGTACATGAAAATATATAAATATGCTTTGATTTTCTTAATAAGGGATCTGTTGCCTGTCTCTTGCCTTCTGTTGTTACAATATTACTCTGTTGATATGTGAATAGAACTTGTGCACTGTGGTACAGTATAATTCCATTGTGGGTAAAATTTATTTTGATAAAGTCTCACAGTGTTTTACAATAATATTTACAGATGAAGTTTCGCGCACAATTTATTGCCCTGTAAATATTACTGTATAACACTATGAGACTTTATCAAAACAAATTTTACCCACAATGGAACTGTACTCTGTTGATACTCCAAACTAAAGTTGAGAGATGAGAGGAAGGTACCCTCTGTAACACTTTCCCACGGTTTTCTGCATCTTTTTCATAAATAAATATGTATTCCATGCACAAAAATGCCTGCTTCACGTGATTGGTGCGTTCAAGGTCATTCGCTGATTGGTGGTAGTTATTGGTGTTTAAAGTTTAACTTTGCCCAGAGGTCGAACACTTCAATCCAATCCAATCCAATCCAATCAATCAATCAACAAGAAAATCCAAACTGAATTAAATAAGATATGGTATATTTCTGATGGAGGCGTATTTGCTTCACTGGGTTAAACACTTAGGCAGGTGTTACTCCAACGCCAACAGGCCTCGAGTGCGAGTCTCACCGCGCCTAATTCAGTCCTCAGATAAAGAAATGTGGATAT
Organism: Trichobilharzia szidati; assembly: GCA_944472155.2. Lineage (NCBI taxonomy): Eukaryota > Metazoa > Platyhelminthes > Trematoda > Strigeidida > Schistosomatidae > Trichobilharzia > Trichobilharzia szidati. Next base: position 9,980,055 of record OX235276.1, read on the forward strand.
TATAGCCTACTATATGATAAAAATGACGCGAGTAACTGATATTCGCGTTGACTTGAATTCCAAGTATTTGTTTAACTTACACACACACACATAAAAAGAGAGGTAACACACTTACTTCCCCAAAAATGGCTCATTTGTTTGATCACTACAATCTGAAGCATTATCATCATCATCGCCATTTTCATTTTCTTTCTTATCGATTAGATAAATCACTTTTGCACCATAATCCACTAGCCTTGATCTTGCTTTACTTGACAAGTATTCAGCTAAAGTATTAGGCAGGCGTAGGGCGATGACTAAATTACACCTAGGCAATTCAGTACCACTAGTTGTTACTGCTGAAATAGCTGCTTGAGTTGCCACAAGGAGATTGATAGCACCGCGACGAAAATTCGTAATTGTCTCTTCTTGATTAACAGAGAAGGGATTCCGTGGATTGGTTGATGAACTGTCTACAAAAAACAATAATCATTAGAGAAGAAGCTTTAATTTTAATTCTGTATGAATCTACGATGATTAATTAGAATCATTGGTCTCGGTATTTCACAATATGGTGTAATTGCATTCAGCCTAGCATGTTTGCTGTTACACAATTACTATTATTTATCTTTGTTGCCCTATAAGTAATCTGTTATTCCACGTAAAAAGAAAGTGCATTCGCAGTTGACTGACCATTATTGTAATAGCGATAACAAATATATTTTATAGCCCTGAGAAGCCGGAAAGAGGATTCACTAAGACTGATTTTAGTTCTTGTTTTTCTGTCACGAAGAATGAAAATCATTCTAATTAGCTGATGGTGTGTTTGTCGGTAGAAACCAGAATGCATGTTTCTTCCCAATCACGGACTCGTCAACTGGATGTACAACTGAGCACCTCATCAAGTGTGTGATCATGGTTCCCCAGTGTGTGTCCCGACCCCAGAATCCGTCACTTCAAACGCCAAACCATTATTCACCACTAAGGTACTGAGTCTTGACAATCACCTTTGGTGTAACTAACTGGTATAGGTAGTCATTTATTGATATGAAAACAGAGACAGAGTACATTTTGTTCATGCATAGTGGCGTCGGTGGTTCAGTGGTAGAGAGCTTGCCAACCACGCAGCTGTGTTGTCTAGAAAAGGTTACCGACTAACTTTTAATCAACAGAAGACACAGTTTAGTAAGAAATTCTTGATCCACAGGTTACGTATGCGATTAAAGTAAACATTTTCGATTTCTGACCTACAAAGCTTCCTCTTTAGAGCTTTGTATTACTATGTTGTGAGTTTTTATGCCATCCAAATATTGGAGTGTGCGTCGGTGGCACAATGGTAGGATGCTCGCCAACCACACATGTGGTCCGTGGTTCGATCTCCGGCCGACGGATGCACTCCTTTACCTCGCTAAGCCAGTATTAAGACTAGTAAAGAAGGAGGGTGGGGCATGAGGCTGGCTAGCAACCCCATCCGGTAAAAATAAACACCACTGTTACGGAAACTTCAAGTCTCTAGCTTGAAGTGTCCTATGTTCCACTGGGAACGTGAAGGAATTAAAAAAAAAATTAAAAAATATGCGAGTAACTTTAGTTATTAGTAATTCTGAGGCAAGTTACATAGATGAAGACAGAATTCTTTTTTCGATAGCAACTTATGGAACTTTTCCTTAAAACTTAAACTAATGTAAAAAAGCTTTCTCGAAACTATTCAGTTACAGAAAGTGATACAAAATACCGGAAATTAAAATATGTGATAGGTATTCCAAAGCTTATGGCTTCCTGTTCTTCTGTTTGAACTGATGCAATGGAGGTTGAAAATGATCAACAAGAAACACCAGGATCTAGGTTTCATTCTTATTGGCACTCGTCAACAAGACGTATGATCTATTTCGGTGGATCTGAAGTCTGTCTCCATTGGGTACAATTTGTCGGCTTTAGGGCAGAACAGACACAATAAGGCAAAATAATATTTAATATAATAATAACATTTATCAAGTACCGTGTAGTGACTGTGAGTTCAGCTATATAGATCGAACTAGTAGATGGGGTCACTTAAGTTGTCGGGACAAGGAAATTTAACCAGAGCTAGAATGATGCGTCAGTGATTCACCGGTACAATGCTCGTAGTCTAGGGTTCGATACCCTGCCAACTCACTCCTAAACCTCAATTAAACGGTAGTAGTAGTAAGGCCAGCAAAGAGGGAAGGTTGGGCGTGAGGTTAGCAACTAACCCACCCCGTAAAAATAGAAACCACTGCTACAGAAGCTTCAAAGCTCTAGATTGAAGCCCGATGTTCCACTCGAAACGTAAAGGAATAAAATTAATAATATAATGACAGTTAGCCAACGGAAAATTCGAAAAACTTGCAACAAGTAATACTTAGTTGTATTTGTGTCAAGGGAAATCTAATAAAACGCATGCTGACAAAATCTTTTTCCGAAGTGATTAAGTCAAGCAGTAATTCAGATGAAATTTAGATTAGTGAACGCTGAAGAGTGAAGTAATTTGTCGAATTAAACTGTAGGTCACACAACCACTCAATCCATTCAGCCATTATCATGAAATAAATGCATCGTATCCACCTTCATCTAATACTATAATCATTATTATGACTAATCGCTGCTTGCATGAGTGGTGTATGCGTGTTGTCACTAACAACAGACTCTTCCGCATGTTTGTTTGGCAATAAGGTTCTTGGCCCATTCGCTGCCTGTTGCTTTCCTTTTCTGGTAATCTCATCTTCAGCACTGAGTGAAATGCAGCTATTGATGAAAGTCTGCAGTAGCCTGTTGTAAATGCTTTTCGTGACGTGACGCTCACACGCCGAGCACTCAGTGACTTGACATTATTGTTGAGAATTCAGATGTTGTCACATGTGTTAAAAGGACTGTGGATCCACAACACCGATTTTAGAGTAATGAAGGCCTATAATCTTACTTCCCCGATTCTAACTAACTTTAACATGCCTCATCTATGCTGCCCGCCCACAGTTGAGACGATGCCGCACAGGTGTGTTTTTGACTGAGAACATCATCACATAAATATGCAAATAAACAGACAGTTTTTTGGAGTAACGCTTAGTCCCAAAAATAAAACTGACTTACCATTATTTACAGGTTCATTGCCAAACTTGACAAGAGATTTATATGAATTAAAATTTGATGTGTGCTGCTGCTGCTGCTGTTTAGCCTTATTGATAAATGCTGTACTCGACGACTTATCCCCATTATCTTCATCATCATCTCCTTTTAACAAGGTTTGACGACAAAATAAATGCGCAATTTTAATAAAGTATAAATCCACATCCCATATGCATAACTCGTCAATTAAACGTGACAAAGCATAAGCTGAAAATTGACACGGAGCTATAATTAGACCGCATAGACGATTAGCAGAAATATTACTTCCAGTAGTACCACCACTTTTAGGTGATCCTTTTTCTGAAGATTTCGACTGATTATTTTTATTGTCATTATTGTCAGTGTCTAGTACAGCACGATAAATTAATGTCGACGGATCAATATCTGATTTCATACCTCCACTATTCAGTGTAGATGCAGGAACAAAGTGGAGATCTTTGAAATTGGGTATATTTGCTGAAGAATTCAACTTTTCTGAAGATGAGGAAAATGCAAAGAAAAAATGATGATAATAGATAATAATAATAGTAATAGTGATATCAGTTAGAGAACCATTGGAAAACCAACTGGGAGTACTGGAGAGCTGTTTCGTCATCCGTACGCACCCACACCACTGGGGTTCGAACCCAGGATCTTCTGGTTACAAGGCGAGCTAGCTCGTAGACCATTAAGCCACTGGGACCCGATCCAATGGCCAATCCATGAATTCTAACTTCTGCCAATTCATGATATAGAGCGACCACTTCGCAATGTCTTCAGCGAGCATTTGTCCTCACTCCCTGTGTCGTGAATTGGCAGGAGTTGGATGGCGAGCCATCTAGTGGCATGGTGGTCACATTGCATGCTTGACCGATAGAATTCAGTCTGCACCAAGCAAAGGACTAGACGCATAACACTAGCTGATTACTACCCAGTGTACAATCAGTAGATTACATGTATGTTGAATATTATAACAATCAAATAACTAAGAATTTCGATGTCCTTAAAGAGATGTGACTCCTTTGTCTAGTTAATTGATTTACCAATAAACGGACTATGCTGATTTGAATCACATTACCTAGGAACATCAGTGTATTTACAGCTACACCAACAAAGGCAGCATCTGTGTAGGCTTAGTATGCGGCAAATAGAATACTGTTTTTTGCAAGAAGCATTTTCTCGAAAATATCTCAGAAAACAAAGATGTAATTCAATCTGAAGTATTTTGTAAATATTTGTACAGGATAAAATTATGTTCATCACGTTGTTTTTTTATTCCTGCACGTTCCTAGTGGAACATAGGGCTTTAAACTAGTGGATTGAAGTTTCGATAGCAGCGGTGTTCATTTTTTACGTGATGGGGTTGCTAGCCAGCCTCATGCCCAACCTTCCCTCTTTACTAGCCTTATTACTGGCTTAGCGAGGTAAAGGAGTGCGTCCGTCGGCCGGGGATCGAACCCCGGACCACGTGAGGCATGGTTGGTGAGCATCCTACCGTTGTGCCACCGATGCACTGTCCATCACGTATTACTAGTTATTTTCACCAGTTAACAGCTCAAAGACATTCTGGTATCATTGTAATAAGTGTATACCCTTTTACCCTGTCTTTTCTATTTTTAAACACTAACTTGAAGTTACAGAATTTTATCATGAGCTGACATTGGTTAGAGAACCATTGGAAAACCTCGGAGTACTGGACATCTGTTTCGTCCTAGTTTGGGACTCTTCGTTCGTACGCAACCACCGGGGCTCGAATCCGGGACCTTATGGCTACAAGGCCAGCTCGTATACCATTAAGCCACTGGGACCCGATCCAATGACCAGTCCATGAATTCTAACTTCTGCCAATTCACGACATAGTGCGACCCCTAGCCAATGTCTTCGGCGAGTATTTGTCCTCACACCCGACCTGCTGCACCCTACTGGTCACGACTTGAAGTAATTAGTGTGAATTGTAAGAGAATGAATTGTCCTACAAAGAAATATCCAGTCTCATATTATCAATGTTAACGCAAAACAGAAATGTTTAATCTCCAAGAGTTTTGTTTGTAGGGATTTGACTTGAGTTTCAAGTTTGATCACCAATTGATATCAGTTATAGAATCCCCATTGAAAACCAGCACTGGAGTACTAGACAGCTGTTTCATCAGCCCAGCTTGCGACTCACTGGAAGTACGCACGCACCGCTAGGGTGCAAACCCAGGACCTTCCAGTTATAATGAAAGCTCGTTGACTGTTCAGCCACTGGGACACGACTCACTGGTCAATACATCAATTCCAACCGACACCAATTCATGATTTTAGCGTGACTGGCACCAGCCAATATCATCCGTGGCGAGTATTTGTCTTTATTCCCGGTCGGATACACCCCACTGGTCACGACGTCTCACTAGAACTCCAAGGAACTTAATCCTGTAGCCAGTCACTAGTGAGGACCAGACTAATGTTCAATATTTGGTTTCCAGGGATTTGATTTGTCTAAGGTTTGGTCACAGATTGATATCAGTCAGAGAACCACTGAAAACCAGGGAGTACTGGTGACTGGTGATCGCGCTACCATAACGAATTGTCGAAGTCAGAATCCATGGGTTAGCCATTTTGTCAGGTTCCAGTGGCCGAATGGTCTACGAGCTTGCCTTGTAACCAGAAGGTACTGGATCCGAACCCTGGAGGTGGGTGCGTGCCACCGATGAGTCCCAAACTAGGACGAAACAACTGTACAGTAATCCCTGGTCTTCAGCAGTTGTCCAACCAATATCAATCCATGATCAAGTGTGAAAGAAATATCTAAATAAGAGAATTTAGCCTTATGGGTTAGTAAATATAATCAACAAAATCAAAGATATAAAAGTGAATTCAACTTAGTGAAATCAAAACGTACTTTTACGTTTATGACGTTTGGATGATGAATTCAAATCTTTCATAGAGTGTGTGGAATATCGAGACCTGTAGAAAGATAATACAAAAAAGAGCATGAAACTACACGGTAGTAAAACTTATTATTATTATCATTAACAATATCGTCTATATCGTGAAAGATTCTTTATAAGATCCTTATGTATTTCACCAGTATTTATGCTGACAAAATTCTATCAGTCAACTTTGCTATATAGCCAATCAGCAAGCTATAAGACTCACCATGGAGATGCAGTTTGGTTAAAGGCGCTCAATAGGAATTCCTGCACCTAGATTCCGCGTACTTATTAGCACACGTCAGTAACATGTATCTGCAACCCTGAAGGAACTGATATATTCCCTGAGATTCGAACACTCATGGTTCATGTGTACCTGGAATATTGACTACTTATCATAATTCCAGAAACTCGATTTACACCCAGTGCTGTTATCAACTACTGCAGCACAGGACAGGAAAACGCAACTACTGAATCAGATCAACGAAAACAGCCTAAATCTACATCACTAAAAGCTCCTATTTCTGTTTGTCTGTCTGTGTCTGTTTTCGACATGGAACTTTGCACCGATGTGCGACAGTTCAAGTCGCCACATTCCATGTAGCACACAAAGCAAGAGAAGAAAGTAGAAGAAATGCATATTAGAGACAGTAAACAGAGATATCAGGCAAAAAGAATAGTAATATCGAAGAACAATACAGTTTCATTGGAAATCATAAGTCACAAGGAGTGGATGCATCTGCACCAGCCATCGAGAACGATTTTGAGCCATATCACCGATTGTCTCCAGCCCTCATTGGTTTTTACCGTCCTGAGGACCCAAACCAGAAAGTCTACATCTTCATACGTGGATAAACCAACTGTTGTGGATTTTATTGACTGATGAAGCCATGTTTTGGTTTGACCACCACTAGCTTTCTCTTTCCCAACCTGACCCTATGTCAGCTAACATTGCCCATTGTCAAGGAAGGCAATGACTAGGTATACGTAACACATGTCCTAACCATCTCAATCGGTATAACTTCACAGCCTCGTCGACTGATTTCCCCTCCTTACCTAGAACTCGACGCCTAACCTCAGTATTGTTCACCTTATGATACCACTTCACACGGGAGACAGGCACCTATGATCGAAGACAGTTAATCTTTTTATGTCTTCCACTCTCATAAAAGAAAAAGCTCCTATACACTTCCAAATGCAAAATAAGAGTTACAGTTACAGCTGTACATTTATCAAGTAATCACAAAAACTTACTTTGTTGAGCCTACACTACGAAGGCTTCGATTATCACTGTCACCGCCATCATCGTCTCATCATCTGACAGGCTACTCATAGTATCATCTGACATACTATCAGATAAAGAGTCAACATCACATGACAGGATACCCATTGAAGACATTGAAGAATGTGATTGTCTTGAAGCTTGACTACAACTACGTCGACGACGTCCACCTCTACCTGCTCCACCTTTACGACGATTTTCATTAGTAGTTGATTTCATTGATACAGAGGAATTTTTAGCATTAGGTAATTCAGCTACTTCAATACGAAAATTCATATTTGGTTTGTATAATTTCAATTGTTCAATAAGGCGTAATACTTTAGGTGAGACCATACTCTGGAATTCGGCTAACGTTAAAATTCTATAAAATTAAAAAAATAATAAAGCAGATGAAAAATTAGGGACACCACCATAACATGAATAAATGAAAAATGTTTGCCTTAGAAATATTATATTGGTATATTAAGATACAAGTCACTGCGGATTCATACATGATATCAGTTCAGGTATAGGCGATAACAACAAACGCATCATACTGTATGTTGAACATACAGAGCTGTCAAGACTGAAGCTGCATAATTACAAACTAAGTTTTGTGGATTCAGTCTTCTCTATAGGACTTCAAGTGAACATAGAGAAGACGGAGGTAGGCGATGAAGATAACCAGCTAACCAACCAACAACAACAACAACCAGAACCAGAACAAATCACCATCAACAGGAGATATCTGAAAGATATCACTTCCTTCACTTATCTAGGAAGCATCATTTCAACTACAGACACACGGCACAAATGGGGATGTCAAAACCAGAATCAGAAAGACAACGTACACCTTCATCACTTTGAAACCAGTTTGGAAACCTGCACTCCGCAGTATATACAACGAAATTCGGATTTTCAACACCAATGTTAAATCAGTCACTGCACGTCACGAAAAGCATTTCCAACAGATTACGGTCTGGTCTGGTCTGGATTCAACATAGAATTTGGCACCGAAGTGCAGCAGTTCGAGTTGCCACTTTCCAAATAGCACACAAAGGTAGACAAGATGAGTGAAGAGAATCAATAGAGTTTTGGCAAGTATAAGTGAAACAGAATGAGTAATGGTAGAAAGGAATGTGAAAGATTAAAGAGACTGAATACATCTGCGTAAGCCATTGACAACGATTTTGAGCCATGTCACCTAGTGTCTCCAGCCATTGATTCTTACAGTCCCAAGGGCCCCAACTCGGAAGTCTGCATCTCCCTACCTGACTCAGTTTAACTGTCAAGGATTTCATGGATTGATGCCATGTTTTTGTTTGGCCACCACTTACTCTTTTCCAACCTGCACCTATATCAGCTAGTAATGCCCGTCGGGGGAGGCGATGGTTAGGCATGCGCATCACGTGACCTAGCCATCTCAATCTATGTAACTTTATAGCCTCGTCGACTGATTTTCCCTTTTTGCCCAACACTCTACGCCCAACGTCAACATTACTTACCTTATTATACCACCTAACGTGAGAAAGAGATCGTAGACACATATGATCAAAAACAGTCAAACTTTTCATATCTTCAACTCGTACTGGCCATGTTTCATAGCCAGATTATGGTAGGCTTTTATCAACAGCTGCCTTCGACGGCTCCATAACGAAGATCAAATAGCTAGTCAGATAGAATCAGCAACCAGAAACTCTGAGAAAAAAAACCAACGAAAAACCTTTTGCTCAACAAATATGCCGAAGAAAATGGAGACGGATCGGACACATGCCACTGAGGAAACCGTCGGATGACATCGCTCACTAGGCGAACGCTGGAGTGGAACCCGAATAGGAGATGACAAGTTGGGTGTTGCTTTTAGTGCGACATAAAGGAGATCGTGCGAGGAATAGATGAGAGATTATGGGCAATCGTGGAGACAGGACCGCAGACAATAGGACAAAGTGGATATGTGTTGTTGAAGCTTTATATTCCACTCGGAACACAGAGACAACAGTAATAATAATACAGGTATACTAGTATATATATATATATATATATATATATATATATAAACGTATATACTACATGAAAAGAGGGGTAACAAGGAGTAATGATAATACTGTGATGAACAGCATTAAAACTATCGGTGGATTCAGTTTTCAAGCATGCCGTTTGACGTATCAGATCAATACTTTTGACTGCCTTTCAGACTAAAAGGAAGAGACAAAACATTCCCGCAAACAGTGCAGATCAGTTTGCAGTGTCTTAACTATCCAGTATCCTATTTTGTTCTATCCATTATAACCTTTTCCATCTGAGTCCTCTTTCAACTGGAGTTATACTTTGGGCCTAAGTAGTAGCGGGGAGATAAGAGCAAAACAATATCCCAGTCATTTCAAGCTACAGAGCTTCACCACCTCACCAAGCTACAATTATTATTATTATTATACACCTGATATCTATGGTCGGCCTGCTAAATTTGGGCTACCGATATCCATGCTGAAAATTTCATACTTGTACCAAAATACTGTGTGAAATCAAGCTATAATAAAATAATAATATTAATAACCGACTTACCACTTTCACCTAAGACTCCAGGCTTAAACAGTAAACAACACAGTTAGTGTCATAGTGCGCCAACACACACGGGCAATGATTCGATACACCTCACTAGTAGTTGAGTATTTGAAACTTACTTAAATCATCCTACCAGTTATTAGTCCCACCTCAAAAAGTACATTGTTAAACAAAGAGGACTACAGTTTGGTTTTTAAGGGTTAGTTTTGTTTTTACGAGTTGATCGCGGATTGATATCAGTTAAAGAACTACTGAAAACCAGCACTGGAGTACTGCCAGACAGCTGTTTCATCCTAGTTTGGGAATCATCGGTAGCACGCAACCACTGGGATTCAAACCCAGGACCTTCCGGTTACAAGGCAAGCTCCTTTACCATTCAGCCACTAGGACCCAATTCAATGGCTCGTGAATTCTAACGTCTACCAATTCGGGATTTAGTGCGACCCCACTGAATCGGGTCCCAGTGGCTGAATGGCATACGAGCTTGCCTTGTAACCAGAAGGTCCTGGGTTCGAATCCCAGTGGGTGCGTACTGCCGATAATTCCCAAACCAGGATGAAACAGCTGTCCAGTACTCCAGTGCTGTTTTTCAATGTTTCTCTAACTGATACCAATCCGTGATCAACTCGTAAAAGAGGACTACTCCAAATGGTGGACGAAATCATCTGTGCTATAAATGAGGCAAATTTATGAAGGCTAGTCAACCTTTTTTAGATTGCATAATAGTGTAAAAAAACTACATGAAGACAAGCATATTGCTTTTATACAGAATATCAGATAGTGAAGTTTCTTTCACATATGAAAAAAAACCTCTCCTCATTCAAAACAGTTGTTCCTTCTCTTTTTTCCCTCATAAACCAACAAACGTGAAAGGGCAAAAAGGCACAGAGAGAAAGAGAAAAACTCACGAATCAAATTCCATTTGAAACAATCGACTCAGAAAACACATTTGTGTTACAGTATGCCGTAGCAGGTAAGAAATACGATTTTCAATATCATTTATCTTTGTTATAGTCACTGGATATTCCGCTTTACTCTTCATATTGTCAGTTTTATCCGTTGACGGTGAATCAACCGGATGACTGTCATTTTGCTCTGCTTCGTCTTCTACTACTTCTACTGTCGATACTGTTGTTGTTGTTGTTGCACAATGTTTAATCAATTCAGTCCGTTGACGATCTAATGCAATTAGGTGTTTAGCGAATACACGAACAATTTGCGCAGCACACCATAAGCCCAATTCATTGAATATCTCTTCGCACTGGTTAATAGCACGTTTACAATAGTCGAGTACACAGACACGAAAACCTCCAGCATTTGTAACCATCCGCGTGGAACTGTCTATTGGTGGTGTTGATGTTGTTGATGACGATGTTGATGTGATTTTCACCGACGACATAGTTAATTCTATGTCATTGATAAATTCTTTGATTTCACGGAAAATTTTCAGCATAAATTGATGAAATGGTATTGCTGAGTGTGGTGATGACTTTTGACAAAAGATTACATGCTCTTGTGGTCTTGCACCCAATGATAGCATTGTTAGCAATTCGGAAGCAGTCTCAAGACGACAATTTGTTCTTCTTTCAAGAGTTTCCAAACGTAATCGAGCCTAAATAGAAAAATAAATAAATAAAGTGAAATGTTACCATTTAAAGTGTTATTTTCGATTAACTTTGGAGTTATTCAACCTAGGGTGATCAGACCATATGTAGTTGCTTTTTTAAAACAAGATTTTCAGTAACTTAACAGAGTTGGAACAGATTAGTGTAGTGAAAATTTTCACATTAACATATTTTTACTTCCTTTGCGTTCCGAGTGGGGCATAGAGTTCCAAGCTAAGAGCTTTGAAGTTTCAGTAACAGTGATGTTACTCTTTTTTACGGAGTAGGGTGGTTAGCCTCACACCCAGGCTCCCTTCTTTACCGGCCAGCATTTTACCACTGAACCGTCAACGCACCATACAGGTTTTTTTTATTATAATTGTTCCCTAGGATTTCGAGTGGAATATACGGCTTCACACAGCCCATCTACGCTTTGTGCTATTCACTGCTGCTCTCTTTAGCTGGGTCCACGACCCCCCCCCATAGTCCCTTGTCTCCTCCTCCCCAGATCTCCATGTCACTGTCAGAGTAACGTCCAACTCATCGTCCACCTTTGAGTTTTACTCAAACGATAGTCCAGTGAGCGATATTATTCGACGGTTTCCTCAGTGACATGTGCCCGATCCATCTCCACTTTCTCCTACATATTTGCTGAGCAATAGGTTCTTGGTTAGTTTGTTCACTGGCAGAGTTTCTTGTTGCTAATTCTTTCTAACCAGCCATTTGATCTTCAATATGGAACCAGTTGTTGATGGAAGTCTGCAACAGGTTATGGGATATGCTTTTCATGACCCATATATAAGAAGTGACTGGCTTAACATTGGTGTTGAAAATCCGAATTTAGTTATTTATGTGCTCACTGAATTCAGAAGATTTCCAGACTGGTTTCAGACTGATGAAGGTGAACCTCTGACTTTCCGATTCTGACTTTGACGTCTTCATACGTTCCATCTGTGTTTGAAATGATGCTCCCTAGATAAGTGAAGGAAGTAACCTCTTTCAAATTTCTTCCGTCGATGGTGGTTGGTGCTGTTTGTTATTGTTGGTTGGTTATTTTCATCACCTCCGTCTTCTCTATGTTTACATATGTGCACACAGCAATAACTCTAAACCAAGTCATTCTGAATAGTACAATAAGGTTTATTTGTCGTATACAATCCAGTTAACACTAACCTGTTCCACTTTGGAATGGAGCAGGAATTACTAAAGTAACAAACACATGTATGAAGTAAACCTATGCATCACAGTAAGTCAGTGTTTTTGTAATTAGACTGGTTTTATTGTTTGTTAGCAATTCACTTTTGTTGTTGGATTTCCTGGAATTCAAACAACAGATGGCAACAATGACAGAGTGAAATAAGTTTAAAGTGACAATATACTGACTAGCTGAGAAATAATGTCAGGTAATGCTTCGGCTAGGTTCTAAACCGAAAGAAACTGGATAATATCAATTATTGATTTCTGAATTTATGAACAAATAATAATAGTAATAATAATGTACCTATCACGAAACCAAAAAACACTAAAATTGTGCATCCAAACGATATTATCTTATACGTTATCCTATTCCATATATATGATATGTGACATATCTAACTTCAGGGTGTTTAACAACTTCGTAACCTTTAGTATCCCTATTCGCATCACATTATTTACACTTCATAATGCTGTCAAGGGAGGCCATTGACAATCAAACAACATGTAGTGTGGGAGACTATTAGTCAGGTTATAAAATGAGTAAATGTGATGAAGAATAGTTGTGTTAGATTACCATTTGTTGATAATTCACAACTGTCTGTCTGACTGACTGACTGACTGACTGACTGACTGACTGACTGACTGACTGACTGACTGACTGACTGACTGACTGACTGACTGACTGACTGACTGACTGACTGACTGACTGATTTCAACATAGAACTTTGCACAGATGTGCGGCAGTTCAAGTCGACACACTCCATGTAGCACACAAAGCAAGAGAAGAAAGTAGGAGAAATTCAAAATAGAGACAGTAGACAGGGATGTGAGACAAAAAGAAAATAGTAATAACGAAGATCAATATAGTTTCATTGGAAATTATAAGTCACAAAGATTGGATACATCTGCGCTACTGAGAACGATTTTGAGCCACATCACAAATTGTCTTCAGTCTTCATTGGTTTTCAACGTCCTGAGGACCCCAACCAGTCAGGAAGTCTACACCTTCCTAAATCACTGGCCTAAACTAACGGTTGTGGATTCCATTGACTGATGAAGTCATGTTTTGGTTTGACCACCACTAGCTTTCTCTTTCCCAACCTGACCCTATGACAGCCAACATTGCCCATTGTCGAAGAAGGCGATGACTAGGCATACGTAACACATGTCCTAACCATCTCAGTCGATGTAGCTTCACAGCCTTGTCGATTGAATTCCCCTCCCCTTACCCAGCATAATTCACAACTATCTAAGTGTAGGCCGAAAAAATTACACCATTCATCATCGTTCTGCAAACAATACCACACAGAGTTGTTTCAGTGTTTGTATTCAACAAAACTCGATAATTCATCATCATTATCATCAAAATATCAATATATTTGCCAACATTAACCGATATTATCATTTGTTAGGATAGCGATGAGTAATATCAATTGTGTGTGAAGTAATGCTTAAATGAGTTTTCAAAGTAGCACTTTGCACAAAAGTGTAACAGTTCAAGTTGGCATACTCCATATAGTAAACAAAGATAAAAGAAAATAATGTGAAAAAAAGATAAAATGAATGGAAATATACTGGAGGAAGAATAATTGCACGGAAAATAGTGTGAATTTTATTATCTGGAAGACCACATACTGACTGACTGGTTTCAACATCATGTAGAACCTTACACAGATATGGAGCAGTTCGAGTTGCCACTCTCATTGCATGTACCACACGAAGCAAGGGAAGCAAGTAAAGTGAGACTCAAAAGACAGACAATAAACAGAAGTGCGAGGGAAAAAAATGGTAGTATGGAAGAACAATAGAGTTTTATTCGATATGACTGACAAATGACAAAGAGTGAGTGCATTTGCACTATCATTGACAACGATTTTGAGTCAGTCACCATTGGTTCTTAACATCCCGAGGACCCGAACCATACTGACAGCCAGTCTAACCCCCCCCCTCATGTGACTGGCCGGTTGGTTTAAACTAACTGTAATGGATA